>CM070819.1:12477620-12820120 GCA_036326025.1 Chrosomus eos | reverse complement strand
GTTTTCTCTTGAGATTGGTCTGTCTTAAGGCAGCTCATTAGGCTTTGGATAAGAGCCACACACACACACACACACACACACACACACACACACACACACACACACACACACACACACACACACACACACACACACACACACACACACACACACACACACACACACACGCAACAACCACCCAAGTGCACATAAAGGCCTTTCTTAAAGCTACAATATGTTTGTTTGTTTTTTTCGCTGCTAGGGGTCGCTAACCTCTTACTATAACAAAGACGTAGGTTGATGACACATAAGCGTAATTATGGAACTTGTCGTCATGCTGATGGATCCAATAATATTTATGGATGAGTGAATACATTGATGTTTTTAATATGACTGTGGTATGAAGCAGGTCGCGATTGCTAATGAGAGAGAGAGATATCAGCGCCACATGCAAGTCCGGCGGATATAAAGGAATGAGGACATTTCATTCTACCGAACTACCCGCAAGTGCTGGATTAATACTCACTCAGGTCAGTTTATTAGACGAATGAAACTTGAGAGGTAACGCAGCACTGTTTCTCTTGGTCTACACTATCACACTAAACTGCATTTGAGTGTGTTGAAAGTTGTAATGTTATTCTATGTGTTAGTTTGTCTGTATGAGACTAGCAGTAAGCTAGATCAACATTATCATACTGCTGATCATATTCTAACATTTCATCATGTTGAGCTATATAACATTGATTAGTTTTATGTACATTTGCTCACCTGTCTAATAAAGTACATGTACATGCAAGAGTGACGTCTCTGTCAAGTCGAAGTTTGTCACGGACGTGGAGATCTCGGCATCTCGAAAACGCCAACCTGATATGATCCCCGTTTTAGTTCTCCTTTTGTCCCAAAATCTACTTGCCATGGTCCATAATGTTTGAACAAAACAACAACAGTGTGAGCGTGACGCTAGACGTAACGCAGTTGTCCACGTCTGTCGCCACTATGGCAGTACGAGCGGAAACCAGGGATAACGTGGATATTACGTCATCGACAAGCAACAAGTGAACATGGACGAGCCATTATTAAAAAAAAAAATCAGAAATTAAAAATCTTTGGGAACTTTTGGGATATTGTTAGTACACAACTGCAGGAAATATATCATACTGTTCAAGTGATTTTTGGATATTTTATTAGAAAAATCGTACATATTTTAGCTTTAACTGACAGCTTTAATCAGACTTGTATGGATGCAGTGAATGTGAGTGTTTAGGATTGAGGTCTTTGCTTTAAGTTTCACATGAAAGCAGTATCGTCAGACAGTTAAGTTGCAGGTATGTGTGTGAGAGTGGAAGCACGTGAACCTTCCACGGTCCAGGGAAGAGAGCGATGACGCACTCCATTCAAAAACCGTCTGCCTCACTGCAGGAAGAGTGCAGCGCTCTTTGAAAGTGTGATTAGAGCTAAATGATTGTGTGTGTGTGCACCCGCGCAAGTGTGCGACTTTGCATACGCAATTCTTAAACTCTCCAAATGTCTGTGGCGCCGGAATCTGCCAAGAATGTGACTCAAATATCTCACATCTCCTCTCACTCCTCCCTGCTTTTTATTCACCGCTTCACACACTATTTCAGCCCTGCTGATGTCTCTTGCAGTCTGTCTTTCTCTCTCTTTCTCTCTCCTTTTGGTACCCTTTCAAGTTTTAACGTCATCCACCGTCTCTTTCGTCCATGTACGCAGAGGAATATGAGTTTAATGGTGCTCATACTTTGAAGGCACATCAAAACATACAAGATGAAAACCAATGTGTTTAAGGGATAAATGGGAGTTTACGCACCCTCTCCACTCTTTATTTCCATCACTCAACAGATAGTACTGCAATAAATGCTGGGCATCAATTACAAATCTATACTTGAGTTCATTGTTTAACAAAGCACCTGTTTATGAAAACACCTGTAATTAAACCTAAAAGACGGGGGAAAGAGAGGAGTGTCAAGGGAGATGGGTGATGTGAAGATAAAGGTGACATGCTCTTGTCAAGAGAGCTGGACAAAGTAAAGAAGCAGAGGGAGTGAATTGGAAAATGTTGGTGCACTGTAAAAAAAAAAGTTGGATTAACTTAAAAAAGTAAGTTACCTGGTTGCCTTAAAATTTTGAGTTAATTGAAATTAAAACTTTGAGTTAATACAACAAAGGAGATTAGTTTAATAAATAGAAACTCAAAATATTATGTTATCTGAACTACATTAATTATCTAAGTTGATTTGACAAAATATAAAAAGTTGTGATAACAAATCATGAAAATAATTTTTTACAGTGTGAGGGATGGGTGAGAGAGGAGCTGATGATGCCATACAGAGCGGAAAGAACGAAAGAAGAAAGTGTGAAAAAACAGAATGTGTAATAAAGAAAGAGCTGTGAGGTGTGCTGAACTGCATGCTAGACAGAGATGTGGGAATGTATTAAAGTGATTGATAATTTATACTGAATGAAATCCCTGCAGCAGCTAGAAATGAGAAATGTGTGATAAGTTTGTAATCATGTTTGTTAGAGAGAAAATGCGATTTCAGCTCTGCAAAAGTGTGCACCTCTCTGCATAAATGAACTGAAAAAGGTTTGTAAATGTTGATACTTATGTGGAACTTTATTTATTTGACATTTCTTTCTCGTGGGGGCTATTATTAACACTTCCAAACACTAACTGTGATGAGCAATTTCCGGTAAACTCACTTGCACACAAACACACACAAACACGTGTACAAACACAAAGTAAGTCGTTGCCCCTCCCATTTCTGTCTTCCTCACACATATCCCCCATACATGCGATGCAATGACTCTAATGAACTAATATATGACGTGGTCGCCACGCCTCCATTGCTTGCCAACTCATTGTGTCTCATTGTTAGCGTGGCCGACAGCCAATGTGAATGCAGATGGTGGGTGGGATGGTGAAGGGACAATTTGCGCAACTGTTCTCCGTCCAATGGGGCATCGAGATTCAGATGTCTTGCATTCAAAGGCCTGATTCAAAAATAGCCTCGTGCATCATAATTGGCCATAAAACAGTTTACTCAATTGATGGATGATTAACTATTTGAATATAGTTATCATAGTCTGGCGGAGTCTACAAAGGCATAATTCATATGACACTGACATATTTAATCTGCAAACAGGCTGAAGATTAAGCATTGGATGGAAAGTGAAACAGCCTGCTGGCAGTAGTTTTATGGACATTTATGTGGAATTGAGAGAAAAAGCACTTGAGCCTCTCACCGGGATTGTGTGTGTGTGTGTGTGTGCGTGTTCACGTTTGTGTTAAGCACAGCCTGCCTTTGCACATGGTGGGAGACTGAAGCAAGCTTTCTGCATCTTGCTGCTCTTTCAGTGAGAGACCCATCTGCTAAACACAGTAAAGCTTTAGAAAGAAAGGTTTTCTGAATCTTAATTGACAAAAAACCAATTCAACAGCACAGCTGGAGTGCTTTGTGAATACCTTTTCCAATAACATCATTCTTTGGCATCTTTTTGTCAGCCTACGGGGTGCGTTTACTTGCATTGGCGAGTGTGCACACGTCTTGCATACTCTGCAACTCTGAAATGAATTGAAGCTCTGAATGGTGGCCAATGCGTTGCATGGTAACTGCATGTTATAGTGAATGATGTTGCCTTCAAAGAACTTTACAAGCAGTGAGGAGTAGATGTGTGTGCACCAGTGTGTCTGTCTATTTGTCTGTCTGTCTGTATGTGTCAAGGGAGGTCAGACTGAAAGTTGCGAGGGAGAGAAGGCACATGTGAGATTGTACTGTAGAGTCGTAGCCGTTGGATGAAGATATAAAGAAAGTACTCCCACACCAAAGATTTTTCATATCCACGGATAAGCATTTATTCACTTGTCATGCTTTCTGTCCGTCAATTTGTGTTGTAGTGAAAAGATTCAGCAGCTCATTTTTTTCACATTCTTACATTCAACTGCATACATTCTGGGTAAAAAGGTATAACTAATGCTTTGGTCATCTTTGAGCGACCTCACAAACATGGTCGCTCGAGAGCACCTCAAGGCAGTTTGACCTTACCCGTCCAGCTGAGAGATACATTCACACGTCATAAAAACAATTATCATAAGACATACATTTGTCATGGAAACATCTGTGGGACAAAAACAGCAGTGTTATCTGCTGCTCTACTGTCTCAGGGTAAACACAAAACAGGATATTGCTAGAATTAACAGGTGACCAAAAAAAAATCTTTCCGGTTTTTACCTATTTATTAACTTTAGATTGCATTTCTCCTTCTTTATCAGCATGTCCATCCTTTTTCATCCATCTCTTCGCCTCTACCGCCCACATCCACCCCTGCTCTCTGTGCTCTGTGCCTTTTCCTTTTCTCTCTCCTCTTGTCCTTGCTCTCTCTGTTTGTTTTCCCTCAAGCCTTTCGATTCTTTATTGCAGGAAGGAATAAGGAAGAGGAGGAAAAGGGAATAGGCAAGGATCAGCAAAGAAAGCTATTGTCTTCAGCATGCCCATAAAGAGCAGCCCAAACAGTCTGTATTTGCACCTGCTCTCAGCACAACAGTGACCAATGGTAGACATAATTCTGAATGTCGACCAATCTGTCACATTTTACTGATATTACAATTGGCTTTGCCCAGGTAGTCAATTCACATCAAGAAACAGGTCTTTCCACAGTGTCCTTAATATATTGCCTTGCCTTGGATTCAGTCTTAGTTTTAGCATTTTGCCTATTCTTTTTTTTTTTTTTTTTGACTAGCTGCAAGCTGTTGATTGACTGGTTTGATTTTAAATCAGTACTTTAAATGAAAAAGGATGGAATTTGCTGTTATCCTGATAAAATCAGTTGAACTTGAATTTGAACAGAAGAATAAAAGAACAAAAGTCTTGGAAACAATATAAGTTGTGTATTTTACAGTAATAACATAGCATGTTAACAGTATTTTGACAAAAATAAAAAACAACATTCGCACACTCGCACACTTGTGTCATTGATCTTTCCATGCACTGACCATTGAAATAATATCACAGACATTACTCACAGTGGCATTCTTGGCCATTCAGAACAGTGACAAACATAAGGCCTTTCATAGCGCTATTTACAGCTCCCTCTGCCAAGATGTCATATTTACACAAGTGATAATTGCTGTCATAGCTAGTTGGTGATGTAATGAAATCTTTCGCCTTCTCTTGTGCGTACTCTCTGTCTCTCCTTCTCTTGCGCGTGCTTTCTCTCTCTCATTGTGTGTCTTCTCTTGATTTAGCTGTATTGTAACACTTTCAAACTCCTCACTTCAGTATGCTTTGTCTATCTTGCTTTGTTGCTGCACGCCGTTCCTTTGTGCTTTTTGAGCCCTGAATGGTTTCGAACCCTTCTGTTATAATAGAGGAAATATTACATTCGATCACTCCCAAGGTGAATAAAACGATTTGCTCATTATGCTATTGTTACCAGTAACTACTGAAAAAAATGTAGCTATAGCGTTGTTGGAAAGAGGGTGTCATATAGTGACATCACAAGCTATAATTACAACTATCATAGAAGCACTTAGAGTGGCTGAAAAGTCTAAAAGCATACAAATATTGTACGTAAACATAAGATGGAAATTTCTATCCTCTGTCTGCACTGACTGTGACAGAAATGGCTTAGAATACACTTGTCCTCAAAAAATAAGGACCGAGTATCTGCTTAACTAGCCAAGCCCTGTGAACAGCTTTCATTACTTTCCATTAAGGCCCTGTACTGCCCAACGTTCCCTGCTTACCCACTGTATCCTAAATCAGTGTAGTGCCCTCTAGATACCAGGAACTAGAGGCTCAAACTGAACAGAACAAAGATACAGGTGAGGTTGATGGCAAACAGGAATCAAGGCATTGAAGAGTTAAATCGAGCAAACAGGGTTTTCCCTCCTCCAGAGAGGAGAAAAATGAAGGGGAAGAGTTCTTCTGACATATTCAGCCAAACAGAAGATGGATGCAGACAGTCAAGACAGACATGGAGAGTAGCAAGAGAGCAGAAGATGAGGAGCGAGAAGAAGAGGAAGATGGTGGCAGAGAGTCAAATTCGGGAGGGCACTCAAGCTCGAAGCAGCGCAGGGAGGTGATACCCGCATCTTCATTGCCGTAGTTGGCCCAATACTCTTCTGGGTCAAGCTTGGGAAGCAGAGCCTCTTCCTCCCCAAGCTCATACTTTGTGGATGTAGATGTGATAGACGGATGTTGGGATTTTCCTCCATTTAAGGGGTACGCCCTGGTCTCTGAGCTTTTCTCATAGATACCCTTGGAAGTGCTGACGGGCTTGTTCTTGGAGAACCACCAGCGAGTCTTGGTGCTGAAGGTGGTGGTGGTGGAGCCAGCGAGGGAGCCGGGGTCGGGAAGTGGGCACAGAGCGAAGTCCATTTCCCTCAGGAAGCGCAGGTCCTGTCCACGACGAGGAGCTGGGGAAGCGCACAGAACCTCTGAGCTGGACAGACGGGCACTTCTGAAGAACTCCCACAGGGGACGAGCCTCGCAGCCGCACGCCCAGGGGTTGTTGTTCAGCCGCAAGAACTCAATGGAGGAGATGTCACGCATGGCCTGACCGGGCAGCTCTGCCAGGGAGTTGTTGAAGAGAAAGAGCATGGTCAGCCGGCCCAGGTCGCGGAAAGCGCGTCGATTGACCTGACGGACTCTGTTGTCATGCAGTAGCAGGCGATCAAGGTTGACCAGGCCATGGAACACATTCTCGGACAGAGTGCGGATGCGGTTGCCGTGCAGGAAGAGCTGGCTGAGGTTGATCAAGTCTGCGAAGAGGTCGTCCTGGATGAAGTGGAGCTGGTTTTCCTGCAGGTAGAGGAACTGCAGGCTGTAGAGCTTGTGGAAGATGTCATGGGGAAGGGCAGATAGCCGGCAGCGGTGCATGTGGAGGCTCTGAAGCTTCTCCAGGCCACGGAAAGCTCCACCCTCAAGGCGGTGCAGGTGAGGGTTGTCGCCCAGATCGAGCTCCTCCAGATCACGCAGCTCGCTGAATGCACCAGCCTCAATCCAGGTGATGTTGTTGGAGAAGAGCCACAAAACCTGGTATGTGATGAATTGATGGACAGAAAGGAAAGGAAAAGGGTAGAGGGAGGAAAAGGTAATGAGGTGAAGATGTTGAGAAGAAAAACAAAATTAGTAAATTACACAACCAAAAGGACTGATACCGTTCAAATGTATATTTACAAAATATTAAATGTTCTGTTCTGTCACATATATAGAGCCCACTATACACTTCCTTACCTGTGTGCCAAAAGCAAAAGACCCCACTCTCAGTTCAGTGATGCGGTTGTTCTGCAGAAAAACGCGCTGGGATTCGAAGGGCATGCCGTGGGGCACAATGGTGAAGTTTTGCGCCTGGCAGCTAACAGTCATGGGGGTCGGGTAACACACACACCGGTGAGGGCAGTTCAGCGCAGGCACGGGTTTTACCACGACCAGCCAGACAACCAGCCAGAGCGAGAGCGCGCCTGATGGAAAGAGAGGAGCGCGTCACATCACAAAGTCTTATTAGTGCATTGCATGTTTCCTGCTTAATGTCTCTGGGAGCTCTCCTGGTCCGTAAGTCTCATTTTATATAATACAAAGATAACAATGACTACTGATTTTTGAAAAATGTTTAAAATTCATGAATCTCAAAAAGATTTATCTACAGATAAACTAAAACGTTTTCTTCATTATAACAACGTATTTGTTTACATCCATGTAAGTTGTGAAAATCATTTATCTCATTACTTCAACTCCTAAATTGTACGTTAATTTTGACGTTTTCATTTTAAATTTAAACTTATCACTGCAGATTGTCGCTTAAAATTTAATGCAACAATTTAGATTTTTTTTACATCCACTCCAATCGTTATTCTCTCCATCTAAATGTATTTCCAAGTTCAGAAAACATTTAACTTTTAAATACATGCGTACACTTGGTACAAATAAAATATTAATATAAAGCACTAAAACATGCAAAACATCGTAGCACCAAATACAAATATATTCCAACCGTCCCTGCGTAAAGCCTAGCACATTTTCAACAGCCAATTTGACCATATTCTAAATTCTTGAATTATTTTAAATGCAATAATTTCCATTAGAACAGTTAAGAAAGGTAAACATTTAAAAAGCACATTCAGACTAAAGATGAAAATTGAAGAAGCAAAAACTCACTCTTAAAGTTGTGCGCAAAGGAGCGTTGGCTCCGCGTAAAAGTTGATGTTTCCATTCCGAACCAAAGCCGAGAGCGAGTTAGCCTGAGGAGTTTAGCCACTGATTCCTTGCTATCTCCGCTGATGCTCTGGTTCCCGAGTCGGAGCGACTGAGAGAGTGCCGAATGATGGGTCCTGGGCCCATTTTATACCCGTGCACAGCGCGCGCCTACGGCTGTGGGCACCACGGAATCTCTCATACGTCACTAGTCGGGTCAAGCCCAAGCGAGGGTGGCAAACGGAAAAGGCGGAACGGAGAGAGGAGGGGAGGGCTCTCGCGCACCAGTTTGGACCGAGGGAAGTTCGACGTCTTCGCTCAGAGTTACGATTGTGGAGACGTAGTTTGGAAAGGGTGGGGGAGCGCAGCAGGCACGGCGCCCGGTAATGACTGAACGAAGAGCATGCGAGGAGGAGCGCACGAGGCACATGAAAGAGGCATACAGCTCGTTTCTTGGCTTTGTATCTGCGTCTCTTTGGATTATGTTGTCCTCCGCATTATTATTGAAACAAACGCATTGTTTATGCTCTAGAGACATAAGAGTCATGACTTCAAATATAGAATATGAAGCTTTAACCGTTAAGGGATTTAATAATGGGAGATTAAAGCAATTACTGGCATTTACTGCCTAAAGGAAGAAAAACCAATACCAAATTTGGTCAAAATATGTGCAGCTTCCTGGAATCTTAAGCTAATGGGTCTGGCCCATATCCAATATATATTAGATTCATTAAACGTATATACAGTATGTGGAAAGTGCTTCGTATGCCCTTGCATTCCTGTATATTCCTGTCCTGATAATCTAAGGCAAGATGTTCATTAGTCCAGAATAAACCCAGACAAGGTAATATAGGACCCTGACTCAAAATAAACAAATAGATGGACATGAAACATTGAGTTTGAGTTGAAATTATTATATGTGAAAATTAAGTGTGTCCAGGAAAACTGAACTCAATCAGTATTGATCAACCTGTCCGTTTTAAATTAGATTGCTTCTTAGGTTTCTTGTAGAGACCATGAAGAGAGCAAACACATGCACATCTAGGCTATGTAGGTAACAGGGTTTCAGGGTGAGTGGTCAGGTGTACAGTACTGATATTAGTCATTATTCAGAGGTAAATGAGAATGCCATGACTGACCAATCAGAAAGCCTGGTAATAAACAGACAGACAAACTGAAAGACGGTAGACCCGAGGATGTCCATGTTGTTGTTTAGCGCCTCCTCCATTCGCTCATGTTCTGGACACCTCTCTCTTTTCTTCCCTCCCTCTCCACCTCCACAAAAACTCAAGATGACTGGACGAACAGGCTTTCCCCGCTCCACCTACACCTACCAGCTGGACGTGTGAGTGTGTGTGAAGGTTTTCATGTCTCATGTATATTACCCTATCGCCAACAGTAAGCCACGTGAATGCCATGACTGACAGCATCTGGGTCGTTTTCTTAGTCGTCTAAGAAAATGAATGAAAAAGCAACAACAAAAAGACAGTGGCGGGGAAGAATAGGATAAGGAGGAAGTACAGAGTGTGGTTGGAAAGGAGGAGTTTATGGAATTAAAAACATTGGAGAGAAGCGACACATGACTCATAGTGGAACAAGAGTGATATGGGACTGCACTTAGAGGGATGTTGCGCATAAGGCTTGATTAGTGTGCGGGCCAGCAGCCTAATGCATGAAAGCTGTATCCCCTTGTAGTTTTCCAAGAGTGGCTTTGTAGTGCCCTAAGGGAGTGCTCTACAGTGGCAGCCCACATACAATGACAGATTTGCTTTGCCCTGTTGCACAGAGATAGCAGAATAAAATCAGCACTGATAACTTTTGAGACCTGCGTCATGACCCTCATTGGTTTTCTGCATGTTATAGAAGCAAATTTGGGGCGAAGGGGTGGTTTGGAGGAGTCTGATCCTACGGAGCCCCCCTAGTCCCACTTTGTGGGAAAAAAAAATAATTATAACTATCTCGTGGCCTCAAGATAGTAACTCGTGGCCTCAAGATAGTAACTCGTGGCCTCAAGATAGTAACTCTTGAGGTATTTTGAGGCCACGGGTTAGTATCTTGAGGCCACAAGTTACTATCTTGAGGCCACGAATAGTTATATATTTTTTTTCTACAAAGTGGGACTAGGGGGGCTCCGTATGATCCCCAAATCAGGGGGAAATATTCCCCTAAAATAAAACATTTGCAATTATTTACTAACTTTCATGTTTTCCATACAATGAAACTAGTAAATGGGGTTAAATGTTGTTTGGATTCTTAAAAAATATATTTTTTGTGTGTGTTCTGCAGAAGATGTAAAGTCACAGGTTTGGAACAACAGAAGGGTGAGTAAACATCTGTGCATTAACATACTCTTTTAAGAATTAATGGAATAAAATATGAAGGTTTACATTTACTAGACAACATAAGTGAATTTTATTTAATATTTTATTTAAATATTTTGGTCACACTCTAGATCAGGGTCCAATTCTCACTATTAACTATGACTTTGGGTGGGGGGGGGGGGGGGGTGTTTATCTATATATATAAAAATAACGTATCTTTTGCACACTGGAAATGGAAATATATAAGTATATATATAATACTTACAAAGTAAAATAATTAAAGATATGAAAGTTCCTGTTGTCTATCAAGTAAATGGAGGTGCAGTGAGGGATGTTGTGTGTACGCATTACATTATCGGCATGATTTCATATACTGAGGCCATCAGTGATCTGTTCAGTGTACAGTAACTCCCTCAGCATGGGTACAAGAATAGTCACAACAAACCCAATAGCACTGTAATAAGACTTAAGGAGAATCTAATGATGCACAACCACAATCAAATGTTAAAATCCCCTGGGGTACCTTTACTCCTCTCTCTCTCTCTCTCTCTCTCTCCTCTCTCTCTCTCTCTCTCTCTCTCTCTCTCTCTCTCTCTCTCTCTCTCTCTCTCTCTCTCTCTCTCTCTCTCTCTCTCTCTCTCTCTCTCTCTCTCTCTCTCTCTCTCTCTCTCTCTCTTCTCTCTCTCTCTCTCTCTCTCTCTCTCTCTCTCTCTCTCTCCCCTCTCTCTCTCTCTCTCTCTCTCTCTCTCTCTCTCTCTCTCTCTCTCTCTCTCCTGCTTCTCTTTTTCTTCTCCTCTCTTTTCCTTGCTGCTTCTTATTCTGCCAGTAGTGTTTTTTAATCTTCATCCTCCTCTGCGCATACTTTGTGGTTATATCTTTATTATCAATGTTTGACCATTGTTTTTGAACCTTAATCCATGTATAAATTCACATATTTATTTTTTGTGTGTAAAATTCTGATGTGGTAGTATCAAGAGCCTATATGTAAACTGTCATCACACCTACACTCATCAATTAATTCAATGAATATTTATGCACATATGCAATCTATAGGTGTAAATAACTTCTAAATGTGTTATCTGTGTGTTTTTAGAATGTTTATGGCAGACACAAATGTGGATTATGTCTTATATGAGTATAGGCCCTCTGAAAATGTGCTTTGATTGCTCTGATAAGATGAAATCCATTTTAGACAATTTAGCTGGGCTATTCAAAACAAAGTGTCCACTAGAGATTCGGGAGACATTTTGCGTCTTGTCTGAAGCATTGAGGTTTGCTCAAGTGGATCATCTTGAAGGCTGTAAAATATAATGAAAATGCTGCCATGATTGCATAAGAAACAAGAAGTTATAGGGCTTTAAACAATCCCAGTTGGATCATGGGGCCAAAATAATGTGAGACACTTGTTCAGTAGAGTCACAGAAAGACCCGAACCTTAAATGCACTATTAAATAATATATATTTGTAAACCTTTTTTAGGCTACAGCTTTATATGATATGACTCACAGTCAAAATATTCTGTTTGCAAGTGATATTTCCCTTGAGTTGTCTACTTCTTCACAGATCACATATTTCTCATATATTTTCTTCAATCTCATATTTCCTCATATTCTTGCTCTTTACCAGCATCGTTGGGTCCTTGGTAAACAAGGTCACTTGTAACCTTTATTAGTAGCAACATTTTTGGTTATGGTATCACACCAAAACTGAGGAGACAGGCATAATCTGTGTAACGCTAAAAATCAATTTCACCCAATAAATGCTATAATGATTTTACGTATATTATAATGATTCTACATGCAATAATTAGTATTTTTAGGGAGATCACATTGAAACAATACTTTTTAAAAAATGAAAACAAGATTGTTTAATGTAAACTAAAAAAAAAATTTAAGTTAGATTTAAAAGTGCCCATAGTTAAAGAAACGCTTAAAGAAACACCCATTTGCATCAGGGAAGTTTTTCAGCCTTTTACATCACTGCCTACTATGACAACACAAGATTATAATTAGTTAGAGACGTCAAGTCACGCTTCAGACAAAAAGAGAACGACAAGCTGTCAGACTTTTCCTGTCTGTCTTGACAGAAGCATTGTATTTAGTTAATCGTTATCTTTCTTTCTCCTCTGCCTACTTACAGAGCCACTTCCTCTCCGTGTTTCTCATATTTGTTCACACTCTCTTTAAAACAGTCATGCACTCTGCATTGGCCATGATTTACTATTTTCTGTTACAATACAGAAATTGATCAAACTAAATCTAGTTTTAAGTATTTGGACACTTAAGTGACACTCAGAAAGTATGGATGTTGCCTTTAAACAACATCCACATAAGGAAAGATGGACACTTTTTTAAACAAACAAAAAAAATCATAAAATGAAGTTTAGGTTCAGTTACGATTTCTCCACACGTACATAATTATGAATGAATGAAGATCTGAAGTGTACAAAATAATCATAATCTTAACGGTAAACGACTGTTAAAATGAGACCGTAAAAACTTGGTGAATGGTGAATTTCTGTTAAAATTCTGTTTGTAAAATGATAAAGAGCAAGTCATCTTATAGTTTACAGTGAAAATCCATAAATGACATTCTCTGAATTCTCTGTGACAGCTCAATTTGATGGTTCTTGACTGTTTTTTTTGTTTTCCTTATGTAAAAATAAGGATTTATATTACATCTTATGTTAGTAAATTAATGTTTATTGCATTATTTTAGTGTCATGTGTGTTACCATGCTGATGTTTTGTTTTTGTGCGCTTGACTCTGTGTGAGCCTTCTATGGCATTTAGTTCAGCTTGTAAAAAGTTGTCATGAACTTTGATTAATTAATAAGTGAACTTTGGGTTGCACTTTATTTTACAGTTAGTACACTTTCAATGTACAGTATCTTGCAGTGTACTGACCCACAAAAGTACTGAATATAGTGTAAGGTAACTAAATGGGTTAATTTAAGGTTTAGGGGTAGAATCAGGGTAGCCTGGTTCTACCAGACTCTCGTACATTTCATTTGTACATAGAGTCTGGCACCACTCCATTGACAAGCGTTTACTTCCTTGTAGGCGGGAACTCTATTGAAGTCTAAAACTATTGGATCTGCCCAGAGTCACTCTATCTGCCATAACCAATCGCTAACGTTTGGTCATGACACATGTCTTTTCCCGAACCCCGTGGGAGGATGGCCATGAACACAAAACTAAGCAAATATTGTTCTTGCTCCGGCTTTAACTTCTTGATATTCGGCAGCGTTGCCACAACGGACCGAATGGCTTCGCTCGCATCTTTCTTATTTTGAACTACAACTCAAAATAACGCACGAGTCGACATCAACGTCATCGTTCTCAGCCACTCCCTCTGTTCGCTGATTGGTCCTACAAAAAATTGATTTCTGGAAACCGAAGTCTACAGCACAATCCCAGACGTAGTACTGAAGGAAAATGAAATTGAGCGGAAGTGCGTAGGAGGGCGGAGCCAGGCTAGGATCAGGGTAGACATACTGTACATCATCGTATGTTCATGCGAAACAGGACTGTTAAATAAAGTGCTACCGAATTTTTTGGCTTTCATATTACCACCTGTTTTTTTTTTTTTTGGTAGTTGTCAGGGCATTATAAAGGGACAAAACAGATTTAAGTACTTTAGTAGGTTGGTATTTTAATATAATTTTGCTAAAAAATAAATTCCCGGTTAAGTTCTTGCAAACACAGTTGCTTTTTTATTTTACCATAAATGGAAAAAATAAAATTAATAGTATGTGGCTATTCTGCTGTGACATCCTCGTCATTTTTTTTGCAAATGCCACTTGTTTTGATATTTTGTTACCTAATGCACTTCTATTCAAACGTTTTTAAGTATATGTGTTTTGGCGGCCATAGTAAAACAAACGGTAAAGGTACAATATTAAATACAGTAAACTGACTGTACACATAATACACTGAATGTGTCACAATACTAAAATCAACATCCTTTCTTTTAGTGTCTGTGATGACATCAACCAAGCAAAAAAACAAACAAAAAAAGACACATAAAGCAGCCTAGTTGCGCATTCAGACGCTTTGTGTTTGAATGCCTGATGCCATGTGACTTTGAATTCATTTGAAAAGCTTTTTTTCCCCACATATAGCGTTCTTTGGTTTGTGTCACCGTCGTACACCATGCTGAGAATATTACTAGCATGAAAAGGCCTCCATGCGATACAGTGTGAATAAAAGGCTATAAAATGTTCATCTGACACTCTCAGATCTTTGTACAGGGCGAGACGGTTTATTAATTAAGTATTGCAAAGTGCAAAATGCGGCTCTAATACACTAAGAAGCTGAATGTCACTGATGTTTTTTATAAAGCATATAAAGGCTGTGTCACTGCACTGTGGTTTTAATCCTCAGTATGTACAAAATTGTGCTAGGCTACTCAAGCTTCCATCTAAAATGCTCAACTGCAGCTTTAAGTCGTTACTACTGTTGTCTTTATATTTTTTACTGTTCAATGATATACTCAATTGGCTGGGAGATATGTAAAAAATATTTTAACAATAATCGCCTTAAAAAATATCGCGATATCCGATTATATCGTCTACCCGTACACCGTTAACACAAGTCATGTTGAGTTTGGCTGCACTTTTTTTGATAGCCTGCAAATCAGTTAGTTTAATTTAATGATTAAAACGTTAAAGGTTTTACTTTGGTTAGTTTGAGCTTAAACGAACATAAAACATTAGCTTTGCTGTTATGTTAGTGCTGCTAATAATTTCCACACTGTTCTTAAGGCATCTGTGTTTGAAACGAATTTTGTTTCATGAGGAGAACTATTGAATACAACTGAACAGAACCCAATTTGGTGACTGTAAGAATGGTGAATGTATGTTGATGTCAAGGTGTCTTGCCTATTTGTTTTTCATAAGGTCCGATGTTTCTTCATTTTTTGACCTTATCGCCTGATTTAATGATGATACGTTTAGTTTCCTAATTACGTGTCAGCGCTGTTTTTAAACTCAAACTATAATATATTTGTTATTTGTCTAAAATTAGGGATTAAAAATTAATTGTTTCGTTCTGCATGAGCAAAAAAGTTTTTCCCCCTCCTTCTTTCTGGTTTTAGAGTTCCAAGATCACCTTAAGCCACTTACGAAATAAAAATTACTGTTTTATTTATTTAGAAACAGAAGTAATTAAAAATGATATTTGGGTATTATATATATATATATTATGTTTTATGTTATATATTTTTTATATATCTAAACATAAGTATATAACTCTCCCAAAATGCTGTAACAGAGCTGCCAACATTGTAAACTCCGAATGCGTGCATGAGATATTCAAAGCAACGCAATTTCTTCATCCGTTTGCAATATAGGGCCTAACGAAATTGTATTTTAGTTTTAATTACAATGATCATGTTTGTGCTATTTGATTAGGCCTAATTATTATGTGCAACGTAATATTCAGAAACGGGTAACTTGTATTATACTGCAAACCAAAATAAAATAGGCCTTGATAATATTATTTTTTAAAACTGGAGTTCCCTTTCGAGAACGGTCACTTCGTATTGTGCAGCTAATATGCAGTGGGGAAACTCCTTTCCTCGAGAAATATTGAAGGCTATATTTTAAAACGCAGTTCAGCTACAAAGAGCAGAGCTCAGCAGAGCGTCTAGCTCGCCCATTGGCTATGCTGCGGCAACTGCACATCCTATGGCGAAGCACCTCTGACGCACTGATTCCACGATCAGGTGACTTAGCACGTCAGAACCCGCCAGAATGGGCGTGGCTTATGGCTATAAGAAGCCCCTATTTTTCGCCATATACAGATTTAATCTCCTTCAGCGACCTTTACGTCTCTGCCTCCTCTGAAGCCTTTGCCGTGGAAACAAGCCATACAGCTAGAGCGAGCCGTGCAAACAGCGGACAGCGCCTTCTCACTCACCTTGTCTTCTGTCGCCGTTCTACTGTGGCCATCCGGCGAACACGCTATATCCTTTTCAGTGCTACTGTGTGATCGCTGCTGCGACACTTCACCAGTCCTGTTCACTCAGACAGACCAGCGCTCCTCCTTCGAGCGGCGGGTCTCATTTTCTTCGGCGGATCGGACGAAGAGCACGACGACGGCCTCTCCATTGCTGCATCTGAAGAAGAGTGGTCGGGCTTGGCTGGCCCGCCCTCTCACAGTCAGGAGTTAGTGCTACTGCTACCAGGTCTAACTCAGACGCCGAGATGCTGCGCATCCTCACCGAGGCCGTTCCAGACCTCGAGCTCGAGTGGACCTCGCCCGAAGAGCCTCCTAGGAATCGGCTGGATGGATGGTTTCCGCACGAGCGCTTCTACTTCCGCTACGCTCTCCTCTGTTGACGACGCAGCGGAAAAAGGTAAAAAACTGCCTCCTCTCGTAGAAGCAGTCGCCGCTCATCTCTGCCCGCCCACTGCTGCTGGTTGGAGATCTAGAGCGGTACACCCCTGCCGTCACCACCACCTGCCGAAACACTTCGCTCTCGCTGGATGTGCTTTCACAGCTTCCGGTCAGGCTGCATCACTCTACACACCATGGTGGTGTTACAGGTTATTCAGGCCAAACTTCTAAGAACCATGGACGAGTCTGGCCCTAACCCTGATGCATTTCGTGACCTGCGCAGTGCCACAAACCTAGCACTGCATGCTACGAAGGCTACCGCTCAAGCGATTGGCAGAGGCATGGCTAACTTCGTAGTGCTCGAGCGCCATCTTTGGCTGAACCTCACAGACGTAAAAGAGACGGACAGGACGGCTTTCCTTGATTCACCTATGTCCAGCACTGGTCTCTTCGGCCCGGCTGTGAAAGGGTTTTCGGAATGATTCACCGAAGCACAGAAGTTATCTCAAGCTATGAGACACTTCTTCCCCAAGCGCTCCAGCTCTGCCTCGAGCCTCCCTAAGAGCACGCCGCCTCCTCAGCCAGCGAAGCCAGCGACTTGCCGCCCTCTGATCAGCTGACGCTACCTGCTGCCCGGGCCCCTGACCCAGCATTGTGTTGGACCCTGTGTCTCGGAAGACCTAATAGTCTTCTCGGTCTCATGGCCGTGGCATCGTCAGTACTCCAGCTAGGATTACTGCATATGCGCCCCCTTCAGCAGTGGCTAAAGGGCCGTGTGCCAGCCCATGCGTGGCAGTCAGGACGCCTGAACGTTACGGTAAACCAGCGCTGCATAAGAGCTCTGGTCCCCTGGAAAGTCCAAAACGGGAACCAGTCGGGCGTGACCATGGGTGTGACCTCCAGGAGGAATGTAATTTGGGTTGAGGGGTGCTGTGCGAGGACAAGCCTGTCTCTGGCCTCTGTTCGAGCCTGGAGAAGAGCTTACATATCAACTGCCTGGATATGAGAGCAGTTTGGTTAGCCCTAAACGCGTTTCTGCCAGACCTCAGAGGAGCTATATAAATATAAATCGGTCCAATATAAATCGCCAGGGTGGCCTCAGATCGGGCAACCTGTATGTCATGGCCAGAAAACTCCTCCTTTGGGCACAAGCCAACCTGCGCTCTCTGAGAGCTGCTCATGTCCCGGGCGTCCAAAATTTGGGTGCGGACATGCTATCTCGAGACAACATTCCCAGAGTAGTGGTCTCTCAACCCACAGACGATTAGTCTGAAATGGAGTGTATTCGGCAAGGCAGAGGTCGACCTCTTTGCCTCGGAAAGCAACACTCATTGCGCAATGTTCTTTTCGAAGAACAGGGACGCGCTGGCCCATTCCTGGCCCAGACAACCTCTATGATCCCTCAGGTCATCAGACGGACCAAGTAAAGCGGATTCCCAGTCCTCTTAGTAGCCCCCCTCTGGAAAACCATGCCTGGCCTATTTCTCTCAAATATTGTTCACAAATCTGTCTAAATCTGTGTTAGTGAGCACTTCTCCTTTGCCTAGATAATCCATCCACCTCACAGGTGTGGCATATCAAGATGCTGATTAGACAGCATGATTATTGCACAGGTGCGCTTTAGGCTGGCCACAATAAAAGGCCACTCTAAAATGTGCAGTTTTACTGTATTGGGAGGGGGTCCGGGATACCCAGAAAGCTGGATCCATATGCAAGAGAGACCAACAGAGACCAGGGAACCATGGGAACTGAATGAGCAGCACTAAATGTAAATCCATTTCGGACAAGACTTAACAAAGAACACAAAAAAGCACTGAGGTTTAAATACACAAAGGGTAATAAGCAAACAAGACACACCTGGGAATAATCACAGAACTAATCAACTAGAAAAACTACAAAGGACTACGAAAATGGCACACAGGACAGGAAACAGGAACAGGGTAAAATACTAACTAAAAAGCCATAGAATATTTAACAATAGGTATCTTTCAGTATCTATATCTTTATCTTCACTCTTAAAAATAAACGTTCTTTATTGTCATCTATGCTTCCATGAAGAACTTTTTACATCCATGGAATCTTTACATTCCACAAAAGGTTCTTTACTGTAGAAAATGGTTATTTAAATTTTCAAAATGTCCTTAGGCATCTCTCTTCAAAAAAATCTATAGGCATCTCTCTTCAAAAAAATCTATAGGCATCTCTCTTCATCCATAGGCTCTCACAATATCTATGTCTTTATATCAGAAGTTACCAATGGAGTACCCCGAACACGGCACATTTTTGATGCCTTCCTTATCCAAGGGATAGCCCTTGAGGTCTTGGAGTATAATGAGTTGAATCAGGTGTATTTGATTAGAGAGACATCGATAATGGGCAGCGTTTTCTATAGGCACCTATCTGTAGTTGCTTATATATCTACACCTACATATATGCGTAACAAACTCTTCCCTTCCTTAGTTCTTTTTGCAGTTGTTGCATAAGCCTGACCCACATCCTTCAGTCCATTTCTGTTATTTTCTCACTCATCTGTTTCCTCTTCCATTGATGATCCACAGTCACTGCTGAGTGTCTGCCTTCATTTTCTCCCAAATAAAACCCTCATTGCACAGTAGTTTCCAAAAGCAGGCGCTCTCTCTCTCTCTGCGATTCCCTCTTTCTGCTTTTCATTCAGGCACATTTCTTCTGGTTAGCTCTTTCTGACATATCCCTTTTGTGATTCTTCCTAACTCTCTTCCTGCCTCATTCTTTCTCAATTTTTCTGTTTTGCTTTTTTGTCTTCTGGTGACATCTTCACTGTCCTCCTCTACCGTGCTGTTTTCCTCTCTCACTCGTTCTTTTCTTCATCACCTTCTTTTCTGCACTGACTTTTTGTCAGACTCAAAGAGAGGGATGCAAGTGTTAGTTTGCTCACTGCCTTCTGTGTGTGGGCAAAGTGTGTGATGTCTTTGTGTACAGACACAACTAGAACTGTACGACCCTGTATGTGTGTGAGAACAGCATTGTGGAATTAAGCTTGTGTGTCACTCAGCTTGAACCACTACATTGTGTTTATGTGTTTCTCTGTGAATGTGACAATGTGATCACAGCTCTGTCATTTCCTGTTTTTTTATACAACAATCAGTCTCAGTCCTCTAGTTTGATTGGTCAAGTCATGAGTGATATCAGAGACCTAAGGAGGAGACAGACCACACATAGAAAAATGATTGGAGGAATCTTAATGCGCAATACCCTTTTTCAGAGTGTCCTTTCAAATTCGATTTGTGTGCCTATTCAATTGGAATTTCACATGCCACATAAACGTGAACGCATTAGACGTCGTTGCAGAACTTGCATGTCCTGATGGGCAAGAAAGGGTCGTAGATGTGTGGATCAGGGTGAGTAGCAGTGACTGGTGTACTTGTTTGGTACCCAACTTAGATGAAGGGATGTGGCTTTCAAACTTCAGAATGGACACAACCACAATGATTTGTAAATAAAAATTGTTGAATGCTACACATAAGACTTAAGACAACATCTGTTTTGCAAACCCCATGTTGCTGTTGTTGTTTTTTGGCATATGGCTACCTGTCATGATTCTTGTCTTGTGTTCCCCTTGTCTGTGTGGACTTTAGTTTGTTATTTCCATGTAGTCCTTTGTAGTTTGTTAATTAGTTCCTGATTCGTCTTGTTTGCCAATCTACCCTTGAGTGTATATACCCCAGTGTTTCTCATGGTCTTTGTCTGGTGTTGTCCTTAGTGAATGTATGGTGTGAGTTTGTGCAGTGTCTGGATTCTTCTGTGTTTGGATTATTTTGTTCTTTGGTTTCTTGTTATTCTCCACCTGGATTTACTTTCTGATTGTTTTGTTAATAATACTTGTCAAACTGCACCTGGATCCAATGCCCTGTCTTAACTGGAACAGCCTACGCTAAAGCTACCAATGCAACATCATTGCCATCAGGCACGTGTACAGATAGACCCTAAGTGCTGCTCAAGCACCTGACCTTTTGGCCTCTGACTAACCTTTTTACTAAGACTAAGGCTCTTTGTATCTTCGTTTTTTGTTTAAAATTGGCCCTTTGCATCAATTCTCAATTAAGCAAAAATTCTGCGATACTGCACCCTCTCACTCTCAGACGTCCTTGTCACAGTCACCACAGTGCAGAATCCACGTCTCCACGTCTCATTGGCCAAGTTACGATTGTGTTTTCCCAAAACTTCTGCACTGTTTGTCACCGCTGTGAAATGAAACAACTATTAAAACATCTCAATGCAGCCAGCCTAACTTAGGCAATAGCCCTCTGTTAGGCTTTACAACAAGCAAGGTAGTTTTGCATTGACTTAAAATAGTGTCATGCAAGGTAATGCCACCGAAATTAATAAAAAATGCCCCCAAAATTCAAGATATTAATAGTCTGTAAGAGTTCTTGTATTTTGTGCTTATAACAGAATATAGTTGAGCAATATTACACAAGCAAGTGAAAATAATTCAAACTATTCTCTTGAATATCAGCATGATTACAAATATGATATTCATTTTATACCACACTTCAATAAACAATAAGTTGATTTATATGAATTGACCATTTTTAGACACAACATTGTCAATTTTGGCTGTTTTTGCTCTATTTTGCCAACATAAATATATACAAACAAAGCAGAAAAGTTGAGTCTCTCAGTTTTATTCTTAAATAATACACCATTTTTTTAACTAATCGGGTAAGTCAATGATTCAATTACCCATCCATGAAGTTGACTGTGGCGAGCAGGGCGAGGCCGTATACTCGGCCTCGTCCTGCTCGCCATATTGATATAAAGAACAATATGAACAAATTGTTTGAGTGAATGATTCTATGATTCACTTATAATGACTTTCCACCACTTACTTGCGGTTTAGTAAGTGGTTTTAATAAGTGGTTTATGTCATTATCATTTCATTTCCCCTACATTTCATATTTTTCTATTCAAAATGTTATATTTAGAGCATTCATCTCATAATATTATTTAGGCAATTGTAATTGCAGTGTAAATGGATTTTGATCAATGGTAAGATGGATTTTGTTTATACTAATTTCAAATAGTGTAATTAATTATAAGATGATTAACAATATGTACCTTTATTTTTTATAAATAATTATAAGAGGGGTGCCTTTATTTCACTTGAGCACCTTCCCCCTAAAATGTCTGTGTACGCCCTGCCCTGATTGCCATAGAAACCAATGCAGAAATTCTGGAAAATGAAATAGCACCACATGGCAAACAAATCGAATCTAAACAGTTGCGATGCACAGTCAATGATTTAGATCAGATTCCAATCAGATAAACAAATATTCGGATTTGTATTCGTAGGAGGTTATAGGAATGGAAGTCCCACATTTTAGTTCAAAACCGTAGGACTTCAGTCACACTTTAATTAATAATGATAATTAATAGTTAGTAAGGTGTTAAGTGTAGATATTGGGTAGGATTAAGGGATATAGAATATGGTCATGCAGAATAAGGCATTAATATGTGCTTTATAAGTACTAATAAACAGCCAATATAATATTCATACTAATCAGGAAAGATTGTGTGTTATACCTGGACTTCTATTGTTACTCTAGAACAGGATTTCATAAAGGGAATGTGCTCTCATAATCTGTCAATCCGGTCCAAACCCGTCAAAACCCATCAAAATCAAGTCCCACTCTACATTTGATCTTGTTCAAGAAGCCGATTTACTCGCATATACTGTACATCACAATAGGAAGGAAGAAAAGACTATCGCAACTTCTGTTTCATGCCAATTTTATATGATTGAAATGTTAACTCAAAATCTCACAGGGTAGGACCCATATTGTACAACTTTCTGAAGTTTTATTTTAGGTTTTGATGTCCTTAAGAATATATACTTGCGGTATAAGTACCAAAAACCATCTCAATATATTTTTTACATGGCATTTTTTTCACTGTTATGCTGATGATACTCAGCTCTATATTTCTTCACCCCCCGACAAAACTTACCAATTCACAAAATTAATGGAATGCATATCTTATATAAAAAATGGATGACTAGTAATTTCCTACTAATTCTGAAAAAAAACTGAAATTCTGATTAGTGGACAAAAAATGTCCTCACATACTAACCTAGAATACTGTCTAACACTTGATGGCTGCTCTGTCAAGTCTTCGTCTTCGAACTTGGGTGTGCTCTTTGATACCAATATTTAGTAAATATTAGTACACAAAAAGTCTTCTCGTCGCTTGATAAACTTATGGTTGAGCCATTGTAGTCACTTGGACTATTTTAAACATTGTCTTTATACTTATTGGGCCGGCAAGTTTCGATCCCGAAGCATAAAGAGGAGTGATCCAGCTCTCAGATTTAATAAAAAATATTTTATTTTGTGTTCTGAAGATGAACGAAAGTCTTACGGGGTTGGAACAACATGAGGGTGAGTAATTACTCACAAATCTTTATTTTTGGGGGAACTATCCCTTTAATAGCTAAAGATTATAAGCAAACAAACGCCTGAATTGAACTGTTGTGTCTCCGAAAGCTGAGAAATGCTGCCTCCACAGGAAGCAAATGAAGGTAGAACGGCAGCAAGGCACGTCCAAATCCAATGATCATACATCCGGTCTACTTAGATACCTTATCTGATCGATTTTTGAATGCAGCATGTATCCTTCACAGTTTATGATGCCATTAATCTGTGCATGTGATTTCGTGATTTCAGCGTTTAAAGAAAACAATTGCATCTGAAAGTTGTGGCTGGCATTTTGTGCATTAATGTAGTTTTTTGGCACATTTTTCACTCTCCAGCCCCTCCTGGGTGTCTGGGAGGTCTACTGTCTGGTGGTAGTTGTCCCCGATTCAAAACAATGGTTTCAGGGTCTCTTCGTCAAAAGGCGCGATGACAGAACTGTTCTGTGTAAGTTAACTAAAAAAATCAAGTCCCTTCTGGGCAATCGCAACGAATTTAGCTGCATAATCCATTACTTTAGTCGGTCATTCTGTCACAAAGATGAAGAAGACGAAGATGAGAGTCCACAGGTTCCAATATGAAATGTCTTTAATAATAAAGTAAACTCAGGTAAATACATAAGGTGTAACAGTGTGTGCGTAAAACAAACGCAAACATGAAAAACGACTGAAACTGAGTTGCACAAAACAAAGGCAAAGAAACTCATGCGACTAACGAATACAAACTAAAAGTCCATGAAAATGAAACTAAGAACAAACACAACTGAATATGTGAAACAATATATATAAATTAGAAAGATCAATTGATCATATAATCAAGATTCAACCCATTTTTTAAACTCAGTTTAATGTAATTTAAGGTGATTTAAAGTTAATTGTACTTAATTCAAGACAGCCAGCAACTTCTTTTTTTTACACTGTAGCCATATAGACATTAAAAAGAAATAAATACAAAAAATTTTCCTCTTGGCAATGTTTTTATTCCCAACAGATTAAAACCTCACATAGATTTTTTTTCCCATATAGAGGTTATGAATATCATATATCTTCCTGTTTGCTCTGTTATAGTCTTATCTAACACTAACTCATTTTCTCCTGCTAAAAATACCCTCTATTCACATATGGCTCTTCCCCCAGATTCCTCCGACTTGCCCCAGCATCCCAACGCAGTTTCTGGCCTCTCAGCCTCATGCACTCACTCATACAACACTCTCACCCCTCTCTGCTCTTTATTTTTAACCCAGTCAATCAGACACTGCTCACCGATGACGCAGATCCACATGCATCTCTGACACCATCAGCCAGAGAGAGAGAGAAAGAGAGAAGGAGGCTGACAAAACGGGGACAAGCTGTGGCAAGAGAGGAGACGGAGGGAGAACAAAGTGCTTGATAATGATCAAAGATAAAAATCCTCATCATTTACACCTGAACGCATCAGATAAGGGACAAGTGTACTGTTAAAATATTTAACATCTAAACGTATTATTTTTATTCAAAATATATGAACTAATATTTACCTAATATATTCGGAAGACACCATTAAAAGTCTTTTTTAAGAGTCAGATCACCTTTTGTATATATATATATATAATTTTTTTTATTATAATTTTTGTTTACAGTGTATCTATAATAAATATGCAGCTTTGTAGGTGTCCTCACTCTTTGCCTATTCTCCACTATCTCTCTGTCACTTTCTCTCTAACTCTCTCTATCTCACTGATAGGTTCACACCCACTCCTTTGTTAAACATTGAGACAAATAGCTTACATCACTCTCGGCGGAAAGACTTTTTAGGAAGTTCCATAAAAAGATCCGCTTCTCCCCCGGCTAACTCGCAACACAGCCGTGACGCAAGAGAGAGACCTGCCGTGCGCACACACACACACAAACACACACATACAGCTCTTGCAGGCTCTCTGTATGCATGTGGTTCAGAAGGAGAGAGATGAAACGGCAAAGGACATGTCTGTAGATTTTCTCTGTGTGTGTGTGTGTGTGTTTTAAATGGAATACAGAAAACCCATTAGTCAAAGAGGATATTGCACTGTAAAAGGGTTTTGTTAGGAAAACTAATATGCTAATCTGATTTAACTGATGATAAATATGATTTTAAATGACTGAAGAATTTGTAAAAGTCAGATCAGGTAGGAATTGTTTCTTAAGGTAACAATTGCACATCTGCACTGCATGTATGTGAAGATGTGAAGCCATGGTATTGTTGACGTCATCTTGACGTATTTCCCCACTGTTGCCAGTAGCAAGCTACTACAATTATTTTTTGTGTGGAAAAGTACAGAAAAATGTGTGAAACAAGCAAAAGAGGACTGACATAGCTAAAGCTTCTTTGATGATCTAATTGTTAGTACCTTCTTGTGGTGGCCGTGTAGTACTACAAGAGTGAGATTAAATTAACTTAGCATCCCACTGAGCCGTGTGATAACTAGCTTCCCTCTAAATCATCACAGCCTCTGTCCCGAATCATCCTCTATCTGCTCTTCATTACCTCTCAGAGTGTGAGGAGGGGAAATGTGTGAGAGACAGGCTGATCACACACTTAGGATGTGGAGTACTAGATTTCCCAAGGTGCCTGGTGTGTGTGTGTGTGTGTGTAGATGTTTACGCAAGTAAGACTTTGGGGCGACTGACGTCAATGGAAGGGCTGGATTTTGTGTGGAGCCGGGGGGAATCTTAATTGTGTTTGTGTATTTGTTTCGGCCTTGTGGGAAAGATGATGTCAATTTCAAATAAATTATTAATTCATTCGGGAAGGTTTAGAATTACATACTCATGCATGTGCATGGAGAAATTGGTCAGATGTTGTATAAACCCACAATCATTCTGTTCATGATGACAGACGCCTATATCTGTCTTATTTTTGTCTGATTTTAGATGCTATTAAATTTAATTCCAATCCAAAGAACAGACAAACACAGTTTTTTTCAGTGCATGGACAGCACATGCTCCAAAAATGTTGATGATAATCTCCTTGTGCAATTATCTCAGTTTAATTGACTTGACAGCTGACTCAGAATCCTCATTTTAAAAGAGTAATCCTATTTTACAACAGGTGAAAAAGAGTAGGCCCTATGTGAAATCATTAATCGTTCACAGTACTAAAAATAGTACTAAAATCAGTAGACGAAAAGTTACACATTCAATGGACACTTTACTATCCCATGAATTCATGGGAGAGGATCTGTGGATGGCGACGCAAATGACACTGAAGGTCACATGATAACATGAAAAATGTAGTATGTCCGTTCATACTGCGTACATTTCATGTGGAATGTACTTTTTTAACAGTCGCAATCGAAGTACTTCAAAGAAAGATGAGTTTCCTGTACTGGTAGCGCTACATCATCTTGAATCTACAATATATAATTATATATATATATATATATATATAATATATATAATATAATATAAAAGCCAAAATATATTAAAGTTGATCAATAATGGATAAATTCCTTCAGCTGAAACACTTCAGATGCACACTGTTTGCCATGATGCTTTTGAACGACTTGAAATATGATTGAAATCATTTAAAAATACGGTAAAGTGCAACATGTGCAGCTCAAGTCTGTCATATAGGCTACATAAAATTATGAGAACGTTATAATTGTGTGTGAGGGACTTGGCTTTTAATGGTGAGAACTTTTGTTTTGTAATCAGGCTCTCAAAAATTATATAAAAATCTTGATTTAGATTTATCAGCCAATATATCAGTTATCGGCTTTCAAATATTAAGAATTATCGCTTATTGGTATCAAATACAATTTTCACATTGGTGCATCCCTAGTAAAAAGTCTACCCCACTGCTGAACAACATTTTGGCGAAATTTCACATCATTTACTATTATCTTTAGATCCACGCCAACTTGAATAATAGTAGAAACTGAACACTAAATCCTTGTTATAATAATGTGCTCCGTTCTGTTAATGTGTTCTGACTTGAGACATATTTTTTGTTCCGATGTTAGTCGTTTTAGTCAGAGTGGATCTGATGTATTGATGATAAAGGGTGAATGCCTGCATGGACAGAGACAATCAGCAGTGATATCAGGGAACAACAGTCACAGGTGTCACTTTTATTACCATTCCAAAAAGGATGGGGAGATTTTTACATGGCCTTTAGTTCAAAACACCCCTCTCCCCCTGCCACCCACCGCCCGCCCCCACCCATGTCAATCATCATCCCTGACCCAGACGAGTCAGGCATCAGTTAAGGCTCTTGGTGATGGACTGATTTCCTCTGGGGAAAAGTGAATGGAGGATGAGGAAGAGGAGGAAGAGGGAAGAACGAATAAGATGGGAGAAGAGGTGAAGAGTGGAGAGAGAGAATAAACAGGGCTTGGAAAGATCATCTGATATCAGCAGCCACATTTTCTATTGTCACTTTTTTTCCCTTCTCAGGATGACTCATACGGGTTGTGCGCTCCTCCTCTCCTTCCTGGCCCTCCCCCCTCCACCTCCTTCATCGTCTCCTCCTCCTCTCTTTCTCTCTCCCCTGTTCCCTCTCTTTCTCGTCCTCCCTAGCCCTCACTTGGTGGCCATAGTGTAACAGCCGTCTGGGTGCCACTGCATGTCACGGATGCGCCTGACGGACTGCATTTGGGGATGACGAGCGCCAAACTCGTTAAAGTGACGGTATTCGCCCTTCTCCAGGAGGTACTGGCTGCCACGGTAACCAGGATACTGGTAACCCACCCAACTGAAACAAGAGGTGAGGAAAAGACAAACAGACACCACAAACATAGAGAATAAATAAAAGTGAAGAACAGAATTCAGAATCGAAAAGAGCCTCTTATCAATTACTTGTATATTGTAAGACTATCACACTGGAAATGATTTTATTCATATTTTAATGTTTGAAATAGTAGAAGTAGTTAGTTCATCTAGGTGGCGTAACTATAAAGCTGATTTGTGTAATGCAAGGCCAAAGTAATGACCGTTTCCGGAAAGCTGGTATTACAAACAGATATTCCCGCCAAAACAATCTCATGGTAGTTCGTAGTTGGTAAACTGATGGTTAATACATATGATCTGCTTACGCCCCAGTTACAGTTATGTGTAGTTAAAACTTGTTTTCATACGAAATCGCCACCTCGTAAAATAGTTATGTTTTTTTTTACTGTGATGTTGGGTTGGTCCCACCCAAATAAAAAATTTAATAGCGCCCCATTTTATACACTTTTTAAGGGTAGGAGAAAGTGTTTTAACA
The DNA here is from genome assembly GCA_036326025.1 of Chrosomus eos. NCBI lineage: Eukaryota > Metazoa > Chordata > Actinopteri > Cypriniformes > Leuciscidae > Chrosomus > Chrosomus eos. Next base: position 12,791,598 of record CM070819.1, on the reverse strand, counting down.
TAAATAAATAAATAAATAAATAAATACAAACTTCTGCTTTAAACTCAGTGGATTTAGGAAGTGAGTGTATGACTTAAAGATCACACACTTCAAATCTCTCTTATCAGATCTATTTTTTATGTTCAGATATCACAGTCTACTTGCACTCAGATTTCTTCCACTTACGTGCCACAGCTGACCATGATGCTGCCAACGCGGTCGGTAAAGCCGAAGGTGTACATACTGGGCACATCGTCATCGATAATCTCCATTTTACGGCCCTTGAACTCACCAACTTCAAACAGACAGATCTTATGCTTTTCTGGGTCCTGTGAGGAGCACAAACACGGAGTTTAAGGTATAATATTTATCAATAAATTAAAATGGAGTCAAAAATTATTACTTTTTAGTTAACATTTTATGTGATATAGGACATGAAGAGTGGGAAGAGATTAGGAAATGTTGGGAGGAAGATTCAAACTTGCGTTCCCTGCAAAAGCAAGCGCCATTGCTCAGTGTATCAGTAATTACATCAATGAATATGGATTTAAATATTTTTGGCCTTTTTGCCACTTTTATGGATTCAGTGTGTGTGAGATGGGACAGGAAATGATAGGAGAAGAGTGTGATGGAATTAGGAAATGTTGGGAGTCAGATTCGAGATTCAAATTTGCATTGCCTGCAAAAGCACCATGACTCAGTGTGGCAGCGAATACATCCATGAATATGGATTTTAAATATCTTTTTCAGTTAACTTTTAACCTTTTTGCCACTTTTATGGACAGGAACAGAATAGAAATGAGATTCAAACTTGCATTGCCCAGATGAGCACAATGGCTCAATGAAACAAACTGAATCATTTTTTGACGATTTTGCAAAAATCTGCTAACATTCATACACATGTGTAATGAATATAAGGGATGAATACCATTTTGACAGGTCTGAAGGACAGCAGGTAGTCATTCCTGTGGCAGTTGCTCCAGCAGTCCCAACGGGGGTACTCACCCTTCTCCAAGATGTACATCTCTCCGCAGAAGTTCATCTGTTCCCAACCCACCCAACTAAGGAAGAGAAAGAAGGACAGAGGGAATGGAGGAAGTGTTGAAATACAGAACAATCGGTAAGTCACTCATATGCATCACAGAAAGACTCACGGGCCACACTCCACGCGGAGGGAACGCACTCTATCCATGCCCATTTCACACACGTTCATGCACTCGTTGGAGATCTCGATCATGCGGCCCTGGAAGTTCTCCTGATCAAACACAAACATCTGAACGAGAAGAAAGAGAGGAGACAACCAGGTCATTCTTGCTTGTTATGCAACTATAAATTAAAGTTGATATTAGTTTAGCTTAGCTTAAAATACTGCATACATACAACACCCACATCTATTTCTATGGAAACTGAATTTTGCTCAGCTGTTTGCCATCATTTTGCAATTTCATCAGTCGTCACATGCAACTTTTATGCATCTCTAAATATGGTTCGGTACATACCTTGTAGTTTCCCACACCCATCTCGGTTCTCTTTTGAGTCTGAGCAGCCTTCCCATCAGGCTGGGAGGCGGGCTTGGACTTCTCTCCACCAGTGGACATGATGACTACGATAAGAGAGCATAATGGGAATAATTTGCAGCCTCCTAGCTGGAAATATTTATTGTTGGACATATAGTGATGTCAAGTGCTAAATATTGCTCAAAGCAATTAACGAATCCCATTTGAGTACATTTATAGCCCCTGGATCAATTCTTCACCCACTCACTTTGAAACACTTTCACAAATGTGTTATAGATGTGCAATGCTCATACGTAACATAATTTGCCTGAGATTACTAATTTAGAAATATATGATAAAATGTTATATTATAATGTCGTTCAAGCCGAATATTAAAACTGAAACATGGAATAGGACTTCTAAAGTATCTGATGAAATATTGACTGATATAATCCTACAAAATATTTGCGGAAGATATTAAATTAGCATGACCCCAGATTTTCACAAGGCTTTGTACATAAACCTGTTTAATTAAAGCAACAGCCACCCCAGTAAGTAATTAACGGTAATTTTAAATGCGCATTCACTGTTTAATAAATATATAAAACTAATCACTTGGAACTGACTTTTTTTTATAAACTACTTTTTAATTTAATTTCACCATATCTCTCTCTCTCACACTCTCTTCATATTCACAACATAGACACAGCTTTTTTTTCTTTCTATATCAATTTTTCTGTTATGACTAAAAGGTTACAGTTCCCCCTGACAATGTATAAAGTGCTATGCTCAAAAAAGGATTACATTTTAATTGCTTTCTACCGGTGACTAATGTGTCAAAGCTGTTCGAGATATTCTTACACAAGCTGGAGTTTCTTTGCTGTAGACTTCAACCAAATGAAACGTGGGAATGCCTTTCTCTAAGTTTGTTTTTGCTCACAGATCCCAGTCTCTTACCTGTGTGTTAGTCAGTAGCCGCTGTCTGTCTCAATCAGTGTATCAGTGTGTGTATTGAAAGCAAATATGTGTCCCTTTTATAGGCTGGCGCCTGGCATGGGGGGATTAGGCCCACAGAAACAAACTCGCTGAGCTCACCAACCCACACACAGAAAAGAATCACCCCATCATCAAACACAGAGAGAGAGACAGAGACAGACAGAAAGAGGAGAGAGGAGTAAACTTCTTTCTCAAACTCAAGGTGAGCCTCCACAGTTATAAAAAAAAATACTTCTTGTGTCTGTGTGTCCAGTTCTGAAACTTTACAAGGTGACTACAAAATTAAGCTGTTGAACACCTTCACAGGACACATTCCAGACTGTGAAATGACGTTGATGAAAGTAAACCAAAGGAAAAATCACATTTGATGGTGATGAACACCATAGCCAAACTCTCACGTACCAAATTGAAGGCTTATATTGGCATATATTCCACAATTTTACGTATAATGCGAGGATATTTTTCCTAAAAGACTAATTCAATTGGTGCCAGAAGTTCATTATGGTTTTGTCTAATTTGAAAACTGCATTAGCTTTCAGCCACAGTACACTTACAGTATGTTGTGTTCAAATTGACCGAACAAAATTGCATTTGTCAATGTAATGGATCACCAGAGCCAAACCTCCAGGCACTATATTGAAGACTTGGCGAATTTCCAAACATACACTGAATTTATTTTTCATATCTTCAGATATTTTTGATGCCAATTAAAGTTTTTGTCTGAAGTACATTAACCTGTTTATGCGGTCCATATGTTGTGTTAAAGCTCTGGCAACCGTGCTGCAAACCGTGATTTTCTTTTTGAGTAATATGCCAGCAAAACTGCACTAAAATGGAAGTTTCATGGTTGAGTGATACTGTACCCTTATAATGGCAGCTTAAAAGCATGTTACAAAAAATCCTATGATGAATACATAGTTTTATACACAGCCATAAAATGTCAATATCTGCCTTTCCAAGATGCTATCTTGCTGAATTATGCAACACTGTATGAGGTCCATAATGACCACAGTCCATCACTTACTATGTTTTTTTTAATAGTAACTGCATTATAAACTGCATATATTCAGTAAATAGTAAGCTAATATTTCTGAACCACATGTCACCTTAACACTTATGTGGGTCATATAAGGTGAGGACAGTCATGAGCAGACATAATGTGACACTTGTTGTTACCACACTAGGCTATCCTACTACAGTCTGAATAAAGACATTCTGACGAATTTAGACTAGTACATTTGATTATAAAGGGAAAAGATTGGTCTGAATTACAGAAACGTCCTATGTACATTTTACTTAAGATTTGAAAAAGTTCAATTTCTTTAGCGAAATTACTACTAAATTGCTTCCTGTTACTAAACACATTGAATATGATTCTATTATGTCTTATAGCCTACAGAATATAGAAAAGAAAAGAAAAAAATTCCAAAAATTTATAAAAAACTTAACCTGCATAAATCAGTATTTTGGGTATGACTGTTCCCAAGTACAGTAACATCTGTTAAATTATGAAATTGTCAAAAGTAACTGAGCTTTCTGAAGATTAAGCTGTCGTGACCTTAAGACAGAAGCCAAACAGACAGTTTTCTGGGAGTTTTGAAAGAGAGGACATCCACCCATGCAGTTGGTCAAATCCCTGTATTCTCCACCTATAGGCCGCTCATTGTGTACCATACGATGCACAGTGCTGACCGATAGGAATACAGCCGAGCCAACTCGAGCTCCATTGTGCGGTTCAATGTGTCTGCATTCACGCGCACCACGGGCGCGCGCACGCTCACTCGCTCACGGCTTCATCAAATCCAGTGTGCTGACGGCGCGAAATGCTCCACTACTCTGGACTCACAATAAAGAGAATGATCTCATAACCAACACACACACACACACACACACACACACACACACACACACCACACACACACACACACACACACACCACACACACACACACACACACACACACACAACACACACACACACACACACACACACACACACACACACACCACACACACACACACACACACACACACACACACACACACACACACACACACACACACACACACACACACACACACACACACACACACACACACACCACACACACACACACACACACACACACTATCTCTCCCTCCCTTACTGGTCCTTCCATCAGGTTCAGAGTCGCGACGTGCGTCCCAGCCTGATGGTCGCTATAAAATAGAAGCGCCAAATAATCATAAAACTCCTCGCCAAACGGGACTGACAAGCATCACTGCAAAGTAGGACAGGTGGAGATTCAGGTAAGATAAAGCTAGAGTAATTATTATAGAGTATAGCTATTAGAACTATTTAAGTGCCAAGTCAAACTTGGTCAGCTTGAATGTTGTGTTTGGGATATTGCCTAAAATTAAATAGCCTATATTGCCAGCATCAAATGAGTTGTCATTTGAAGTTCTTTATATAGGCCTACACATACAGTATATAGGATTATAGGCCTATAAGTTTCGCTAAAGAAAATAGTGCACAATGCCGAAAACAATCATCCAAGCAAATAATGCTGGAACATACTGTAGCCTATACTGTTGCAATATTAAATAAATGCAATTTATTATTTAAGTAACAGGCTTTAATTGCAATCCAAGTAATGTTTTCTATGGACAAGTTCACTAAAATATTGTGCTATAATGTAACATGTCTTCTCTCTCACATTACTCAAATTTGTGTTTCTCACTGGTTATTCTTCTGAATGATTACCTTCCCCTTTCTTAACTGCTGAGCATATAGGAATATATTGCCAAATTTTCACTGCAAAAAGTTTGATAAAAGAGAGATGTAATCCTTATCAGAATCAAGTATTCTGGAGAGCTTTGTAATAGAACTTTATCAATGTAAAATGACACATAAATATTAAAAAATATATAAATACTTGGAATCAATAGGGATCCATTAGCAATCCTTATATATGAATTGTCTAAAATGCTCAAATACAATATGATTTATACAAAATACTAATCATACAATATGTCATAATATGCCCAAAGTTTGTTTTATAGTATATTGAAGAAGTTTTCAGCCTTCCCTCTTGTGCAGGAAAGAAGATGGACAAAGTAACTAAGGCCCAAACAAACCTATCAACGTGTGGCATAGACATAGTGGCTCCTCTCTTTAAGGTAAAAACCTTTCCACACTTTCTCTGATGTGAAGCACAATGAAAGAATGAGTAACAAACTATTGATTCTTTGTCTGAGAGTGAGAAACAAGGCGCCAAACCATCAATGATTCAACAAAAGCGGCTTCTGCTTAGGTATTGATTTTGAGACTGCATAGATGAATGCTTTGTGAATGGTTGCTGCTGTTGCTTCTTCTTGTCCAAGATGTGCAGAATTCTGAATTGTTCAACAGATAGAGGACATAATGAAAGGAGTGGAGGCCTGTGGTTTTGTGTGTAGGAAAGAGAGTTTTTCCAAATTAGATAATGGAACTGTGGCATGTGCATGTGTGTTTGTCAGGTGGCCGTGTTCGAGCAGGAGCATTTCCAAGGCAAGTGTCAGGAACTCACCTCAGAGTGCCGAAACATCCAGGAGCGTGGGTTTGACAACATCCGCTCTATCCGTGTGGAGAGCGGCGCGTGAGTCGCCCACTCTGTGTTAATGATTGCAAAATCTTGCCAGTTAGTAAGGAAATTACGCTTTTAGATGTGTTTGAAAGCTTTTAAGTGTTTCATCCTGAGATGATTTGTAAAACGTGAGGATGATTTGGGAAATAATCAAATTGAGAATGACTGAGCTGCCGTAACTCAAGATTACTTGTGTAGTTTCATGCTTTCTTTAGGAGAATAATTTACTTAGCTATTAAGTTAGTCTTTTTTGCTTTCTTAACTAGCCTAAGTTAAGTACCTTACTACACCTACATTTTTTTTTTATGAAAACAAAACATCATATATTCCTCCAAACCGATTGCAAGTACTTTATACACTACCAGTCAAAACTTTGGAATGGTTGTGTATTTATATATATGGTATTGTAGGATTGTTTCTACAAAAAAATATTAACTCGCAAAAACTGTTTTCAACATTGACAATAATAATAAATGTTTCTTGAGCAGCAAATCAGCATATTAGACTGATTTCTGAAGGATCATGTGACACTGAAGACTGGAGTAATGATGCTGAAAATTCAACTTTGCCATCACAGGAATAAATTACATTCTAAAATATACTACAATACTAAACACTTCTTTTAAATAGTAATAATATTTGACTATATTACAGTTTTTACTGTGTTTTTAATCAAATAAAAGCAGCCTTGGTGAGCAGAAGAGGCAACATATCTTAATTATTCCAAACTTTTGACCAGTAGTGTAAATGTTTTAATTCTCACGTTTTTAATTCTGTGCAGCTGGGTGGGATACGAGCACCACGACTTCCAGGGCCAGCAGTTTGTCCTGGAAAAAGGAGAATATCCCCATTGGGATGCCTACAGCGGCAGTCTGGGCTACCATGTGGAACGGATGATGTCCCTGCGCCCCATCTGCAGCGCTGTGAGTGTGTGAGCGCATACTGATGCCTTCAACTTTTATTCTCAAACTTTTCTAAGCAATTTGACTGAGTTTTGCCTGACTGACAATAAAACGAAAAGAGAAAATCTCATAGGCTGAGCTGAGCCATTTCTAGGGACTATTTGGACTTTCTTGGATAAGCCACCACGTAGCAACAGGCAAAACACCTTAGCAACTGCAAATCAAAATCAGAACACATTAGAAACCGTATATAAACTCTGCAGGACAGTCTAGGGCTGAGCTTGGTTGGATACCCGTTTTAGATGGTTTTGAAGTGCTCGACTTCATCTCTTTAAAGCTTTCCCCCCATTTCCTTCCAATCTCTCTCTCCATTTGTAGGTCCACCAGAGCAGTCGCATGGTCATCTATGAGAAGGACAACTTCCTTGGCCGCAATGTAGAGCTGTGTGACGATTACCCGTCTCTGCAGGCCATGGGCTGGTGCGACAAGCAAGTGGGCTCCATGCATGTGCTGTGTGGCGCGTGAGTAACGCTCAACAAAACACCATTAGTGCCAAACTACTGTTCTCCCAAACATTTCTCATGCTCAACAGCTGCGCTGACAATACACGTGCACACAACACAGATGAGACCAGCGTCATTAGCTCACATTCCATAGAATCCAGTCCTTGTACTTGTGAAGTGCTAATGATTTTTCTTCATTAAAACAGTCCAGTGCAACATACCGTCAGATAAGAGCATGCATCACAGCAATACATTGCATGTGACCGCCTCATCTGTTATGTAATGATGTTATGCCTGTCAGTGCACATCATCACAGAAACTGATAATTTAACACAGTGATCATTTTCATTTCGTTTTTACATGGCGAATTTCCAAGCAAAAGTCTAATTATGATTATTTTGAAGAACCGATATCGATTCTTAAATCCCAACATTCGGTCTTTCAGTCTAAGCTGCTTTCAGTTGATGAATGAACCAAACTTTGTAGCGCGCCTCCCATCTGATATTTCACATTAAGCTTTGTGCTTCTGATATGAAACATCTCAGCTTTCAGGTTCTGTCAATTTTATTACATAATTCAAACAATAAATACTTTTTTGGTGCTCGTTCATAAATAGTTTTTTGGCGACAGATCATATAGCGCCTTCAGTTCAAGCGAAGCTGCATGTGAACCGATCATCTCTTTGGCTTTACTATTAGTTACAGCATGAAATAAACATGAATGAACATCAGAAGGAATGTTGAAAGATACAGTCCAACTAAATCTATATTTTGTCTATATATGTAATCGCTCAATCCGCGTTTCAACCGCGGAGAGACGTCAATAAAAAAGCTGTCATGTAATGCTACATTTACCTCAGAAAAGCCATTCAATGTCCAAAAACTTGTTATAGTCTGCTAGAAAAATTTAAAGGCGCTCTAAGCGATGTCACCCGTTTTTTAGGCCAAAACATACAGCAAACATCTCCTCACTATCCACTAGCTGCCTGTCCCCTGAACACACTGTAAAAAAACGTGGTCTCTGCAGACACCCTAGGCTCCACAAACGGCTACAAAAACAAACTGTAGCGACCCGCGCCACGAAACATAACAAACTGTTCCAGCCAATAACTGACAAGAACGATTTGGGGGTTGGGTTTGGGAGGTTAGTGCGCAGATGCGGAGGAGGGAGGGTCTAGCTAGCCTCCGTTTTGTTTGACAATACTTCTAACGTCAACAAGAAATGACGTCACCCGACATCGCCTTAGAGCACCTTTAACTTAGAGAGTTTTGATAAATATATGCACTATGTTGCATATTCATTGTATTTCGACTTAAAGGGATAGTTCACCCAAAAATGATCCCATGATTTACATACCCTCAAGCCATCCTAGGTGTACATGACTTTCTTCTTTCAGCTAAACACAATCAGAGTTATATAAAAAAATATCCTGGCTCTTCCGAGCTTTAGAATGGGAGTGAATAGTAACTGAGATTTTGAAGCCCAAAAAAGCGCATCCATCCATCATAAAACCCCCGGCTCCAGGGGGTTAATAAAGGCCTTCTGAAGCGAAGCAATGCGTTTTTGTAAGAAAAATATCAATATTTATAAACCATTTATAAACTGTAATCAATGGCTTCCGGTAACGGCTGAAGAGTGACCTCTGACCTGATGCAGGACGTATTGACGAACGTGGAGAGGATAAACGAGATTCTTTAAACGGGAATTTTTAAAGAGAAATGTCGGAGGAGCTTGAGTTTGTTGCCCAGCCCTATTTTGTTGAATCGCGAGAGGTGTCTATTCTCACCTAAGCTTACGTTCACACCGGAAACTAGACTCTCTCGTGAGTCGTGAACGCGCGGTCAGACGTTACCGGAAGCCAGTGATAATAGTTTATAAATTATGCCAAGTACTGTACCTGATAGGCCCCAATTAATCTATATCAAAAATGGAATCGAATCGCAAGCTTGTGAATCGAAATCGAATTGTAAAATTTGTGTCAATGCCCAGCTCTAATATTAAAATTCTAATGCACATTAGAATCCAGCTGAGTTTGATTCAAGATACTCTTCTTCTATTAAAACACTTTTTTACATTCCCTCTCCAAACAGCTTGTCATATTTCATGCAGTCGCTGCATCTCATTTCCTTGCTTCATTTTTTTTTTTTGACCTCTCCATCTGTCTCACATCCTCTGTTTCCCTGCAGCTTTGTGTGTTACGAGTACCCTGGCTATCGAGGACAGCAGTACGTTATGGAGTGTGACAAGCACAGCGGAGACTACCAGCATTGGAAGGACTGGGGCTCCCACTGCCAGACCCCTCAGATCCAGTCCATCCGCAGAATCCGACATTAATCCCTGATGGGAAAAACGGAAGGAAATGAAAAGTGTGCAGAGTGAGGAAGCAGAGGAGTCACGTCAATCATTCTAGCAGCAGTCACTTTATGAGGTGCAGTGTGGCAAATTGTAAAACCTTCACTGGTTGCACGTAGTTTCCACTTGTGGTGCTCTAGTACTACACAAAAAATAAATAATTGTTTTTAATGACACCATATACAGACACACATCAATGCTCTTTTATTAACTCACATTGGTAAGTGCACAGAAGCACAGTGGAGGACTCCGGGGAGTCAAGATCTGTAAAACAAGGCAAGATGTATATCTTTATATGCAAACATGTCATGGTGTGTGATGTTTGAGTGCAATATGGGAGTGTGTGTTAGACCGTTCAGAGGATGACGGTTGACTAATAAATGCATACTCACCTCAAACTAGCATATTTGGTCTTCTTGTCTGTTTGTGTGTAAACTGATGGCATGTAAGTGGCCACTAACCAACTGTAAATTATCAGCAGTACAATAAATAAAAAATTCTGGGAAAAAAAATATTACAGATTATATTATATAGTTTTATTATAAAATGGATACAATACATTCTAACAATCTCGTAACAACTGACATGATGAAACACCTGCAATGCTGGTGTTTCAATATTTTCAATTATTTTATAATATTCCATAAAAAGAATAGAATTATTCCATATATAATATCTAGTAAATGCTTTAGAAACATAAGGCTTATGCTGGGGCGAATATTACATGCAAATATAAATGCAGATTTAGCTTTACTGTTTTTAATAACTGTTTCGAAAAGAAAGAAGGTATGTACTTTTGTAACATTTTAAATTCTAATTTAGTCTTGACAAACCAATACATTCGTTAAAAAATAGAAAGAAAAGAATCAATCCTCCAGTCCAGATCTGCAGGTTTAATGTTATTGATGAAATGGTGACATGATAAAATATAATTTTCCATTTGTGTGTCAGCACACATGAATAAAACATTTATATGCGTGGTTAAATATACGAAAACACATTTTTGTTCAGTCATGCAATCTGTTGTGTCTCCTGTCAGGTGCTTTAAAATCAATGACCACTAGTACAAAGTTAGCACATTTAGAGAATTATTGGTTAGAGGTAAAATATATGAGCTTTAGTTTCATTAGTAAATCATCCAATTGGGAACCTTTCAGCTGTGTTATTCCCCCCCCCCCCCCCATTTTTTTATTTATTTGGCCATCATTTATCACCCTCAAACCATTTTTTTGATCTTCTGCTGAACACAAAATAAGATATTTTGAAGAGTATGGGGGAAAAAAAAGACTTCCCTTGTGTTCAGCAGAAGAAAGAAATTCATACAGGTTTTTAACAACATGAGGGGAGAGTAAATGATGACAATTTTCATTTTGGTGTGATAAATTTCAAAAATGTCCCTTTATTGTTCTTACTGGCTGTTTAATGTGTTTTTAAAGGGTTTTACATATTTTTGCTTTCATAGCGAGACACAGAAGCAACGGTCTAACAACTCCATAGAGCCAGAGCAGTGAAATGCAAAAACATGCTTTCTGTGAAACCTAGAAATACTGAAGCACCTAATCCAATGCATGATATGAAATACTGACATAATTTAATTACATCATTTGAATCATATTATAGCACCAAGCTGCTGAACTTCTAAAGCGCATTAATCTATAAAATCCGTATCGTATTACACTATTTAACATTGGTTTTATAGCATCATATATGAAAACGAAATGTAATGCTTTTTGGTTCGTCAGTTACAATGAGGAAAATAGCCATGAAGTGGATGAAGAATTCCGGCACACAAATAAAAAGGAATTAGAATGAAATACACAACTGGAGCGCATCACCTTGACCAAGTTCAAGATGGAGAATATCCATTTCTATGGCAACAAACCACCTAACCTTACAAGGTATCAGCAGTTTCTTCTTTCACTTCCCATTTCAATGAAATGCTTGTATCACTTCTTTTTAAATTTTTTTATGGTGGACAACTTTCTGACCTTAATGTTTTCATCGTTGGCCCACACCTTTTCTTTCCAAAGATTTAATAAAAAAAAGTCAGTAAACGTTTCAAATACCATTGCTTCTCTTTCGATCTGGCTATTCGGTATTTTACAACTTCCTCTCATCTTTCACCTCTCCTTTTCTAGTCCCTCGGGTGTTGGACATAGTCCTCTCTCTCTCCGGCCTGCTCGTAGGCAGCGTTGTCTTGTCTCCTCCTGCGGTCCCTAACCCCGCTCCTCTCTGGTCCCGCTGAACCCTGGGAATCGCTGTCTGTATTGTTGTCCTCCACAACCAACATTCTCTCATCCTCTTCTTTCTCATCATCGTCAGCATCACTCAGGTCCGTGTCTGATTCATCAGAGTTTTCTTCCTCAATGTAACGGTAACCTTTGACCTTTGAGGAACGGGATAGTAATGCAAGACATTAGCAATGAGAGCGATATGGAAGTATAATAATGATAAAATCAGAAGTTTATCCACCTGTAACAGTAGTCAAGGACAGGGCTAAAAGGACAGTTTAGACACAACATAGTAAGTGCATTTTTAATTGTTGGGGGTTTTTTTTACACATTGAGGATAGAGTTTACAGAACAAATTAATTAAACTTATAACAATAATGTATACATTTTTTTTTCTTTTAATAAATTCTATAAAATCTCCCACAGACCCATTAAGGTCACCAGTGTGTTGCAGTGTTTATTATAAATGATTTATCCATGCACATCATTATTTTTTTTTTTTAAATTAATGTGCACATGTAATCTTTAATCAAAAACGTTAACCTCTCCTCGAAACAGCATCTGTTCTCTTCATTTTGTGCGTGACTAATATCCTCCACATCTGACTGTAAATTTGCATTCTGATCGATCGGACTCCGTTTAGTTAGCAACACCCAACATTATATGAACCAATAAATTCCCAAGGATGAAATCAAGTCCCGCCAAGCATATTTTTTTCATTCCAGAAGCCATTTCACTCGAATAATCGGAAAGACGACACTATCATAACTTCCGTTTCGTGCCGACTTCAATAGCTGAATTACCTTGTGTCGTGGACGCGGAATCCGTGGCAACCTAAACGGGATTTTCTTCGCCAGGCGACGCTCCATTTGCACGTAGCATAGAGATGCCACGATGAGAGCAAACAACAGGAGTCCGAGCTTGGCCTTGGAAAGGGACCAGAGAAAACGAGCAGCTGAATTAATCTTTACCTTAAACATTTATTTTTAATTCTGTTAATATGTAAACAAATAAATCTCCACATATTAAGGTGCAGTAACATAATGAATTTTGTGGACAAAATCCAGTCATTTCAGTAGGAATCTGTGCGATCGAGAGTTATGCGTGAAGGCGAAGTTCCCCACGCAGATTTCTCTCATGTTCAAGTTGGTCATGCGAATGTTGGGTTGAAAGTAGCTTCGGTTTGAGCTGTGCTTCACACATCTTTAATAGACTCTTTTGCCCATGAAATTTTGCTAAAATATCGCTAATGTGACCGCACAGATAGGACACCAGACTGCGACTAAAATGACCACCAAAATGCAACAAATAAGTGTGACAATAGTTTAACGCGCTTTCATCAAATATCATCTTATTAGAGAGTCGTGTGTATGCGATAACACAGCCTGATGTCCGATTCACAAGCTAAAAATCTATTATCTAATGTAAATGGTGTAGAGATGTATGAAGCACAACTAATACAGAAATCACTTTCAAACAAAGCAGCTTTCTTTTGTTCAATGTTGTGAATTCATATGACGGACTGAACCCGATGTGCATATCTGCAAGATCTTTCGCCATTACATGAAATTCCCGATCATGTGGATTCCTATTGAAATGACTAAATAATGTCAAACAGCAGTAGATGTGTGACTCCGCCTTCAGTGGAAAAAGTTTCACGATATGGCTTTGAACTTGAATCAAACTCAGTGAATCATTCAGAAACAAGTGACTTCATCACTTAACCGCTAAGTTACTTTCATCAATCTCATTTGAAATGAACAGGGAACTGTAACGCATACTATGTATATACTGGCTTGTTCTCATGTGACAATGTGTAGTTGTGTAATCAACTTATAATAGTATTCTTTATTTTTAAACAGGCAGAACTATTTCGTCATAGAGTGATATTTATATGGCACAAAAACAACCAAGATCTCAAAAGTAACAACATTAATTTGGAACTAATTTATACACTGAAATACAACTAAATCACTTCTGAACAGCCACCTTTATCAAGCGATTCTGTCATTTGTAAATTTGTAAAAGTAATTTTTGCACCCTATTATTTTTGTTTGACTGGCATCCTGTAACAGTAAAAAGTATGCAATTAAAACCTAAAGGAATAAAGGCCTTACTCGCATAGGCAATGCAGACCAAAGGTAGACGATGAAGATGGCAATGGCCTGCCACCAGTGGTAAATGGTGTAAACAAAGTCTAGTCGCTCCTTGTCTTCATACAGCATCCCCAGCAAAACTACACACAATAATGTCATGTTAAACGTCATATCATTGATGTGATTGTAACCTCTCCCAGAATCAGTCTAGTCTGTATTTTTTTCTACTTCCTGTATGTTTTGAATGTATAAATGCCATTTGTACTCACTGCTCAGTCCAGTCTTGTTGAAAGCAGTGCCCAGACCCCAGAGGGCAGTGAGCACCAACAGATACGGAAGATAGCTAGGTGTTCTGGGTTGGGGCGACCAGCACATAAGGGTTATGATTAGCACAAAGTGCACGAAAGCTCCCGACAGAAGAATAACCGCCCTGGGAAAGCGCAGCAGAATCAGGGCCAGGCCCGAACAGATTGAGGATGACAAACCATACACCATAACCAACAACCACAGCTTCTCCATCCCGACAGAACACACTCCATATGACTAAGAAAGAGAGGGATTAAAAATAGAGACAATCTGTTTTAGGTTATGAGTGATTGTGCGCTGTTACTTTAATAGCATAATTAACCTAAATACCAGGAAAATTGGTTTACTCTCTTTTTGTAGTTTCTTAAATGGATAGTTCACCCAAAAATGAAAACCCTCATGTCGTCACAAATTAAGATTATTTTTAATGGAACCTGAAAGGTTTCTGTCCATTCATCCAGGTAACTAAAACTTAAAAGATTCAAAAAGGTCATCAAGGCGTCATAAAACAAATCCATATGAATCAAGTGGTTTAATTTAAGTCTTGTGAAGTGATATGATCACTTTATATGACAAACAGATTTAATTTAGGATTTTATTTACATCTAAAACAATGATCGACATAAATATATTAAACGTGGAAGTTGAACCAATGAGGTTTGTTCTAGCATGTGATGCATCACACAAACTTCCACGTTTACCGTATGTGAATTGCTCTATGTGTGTATTTATATGTGAATAAAAGCCTAAATTAAATCTGTCATCATATAAAGCAATCATATCTCTTAAGTAGCTCTATTCATTAGGGTTCATTTTATGATGCCTTTATGAACTTTTTGAATATTTTACCTGGACTTTCAATGGAGGGACAGAAACCTCCCAGGGTTCTTAATACAATTATCTTGATTTGTGTTTTTAAGATTAACCAAAGTCTAATGGGTTTGGAACAACATGAGTGTGTTGTAAATATAGACAGAATTTTCATTTTTGTGTGAAATAACCCTTTAATATTGTAGAATGGCAACACAAAAACTAAAATATATTCAGTGCCGAGAGCTGACACTGTGACTTTTGGACTTTTTAACTGTATATTTGATTAAAGTACAGACACACAGTCTATTTTCTCTCACCAGTATGAGTCCCTGCACGGCGAACAGCACTTCAAAGCCAGAGTAGATGAAGAACGGACAGAGCAGACGGATACGGTAGTCACGTAAATGCTTGAAGGGCAGCTGGAAGATGTTCCCCCAGCCGATGCTGCGAAGGTCAATTTCCTCTGTGGGCCGATATGCTGCTCCACACAACACCAGGAACTATTTGGGGAACATTGGAAGCACACTGTTAAAAGGGTTCACTCAAAAATGAAAAATCGTTGACGTGGAACACTCATGCAAGTCTTCTGAAACCATACTGTATGATTACTTCATTTGAGGAACATACCAAAATATATTTTGCTGATATCAAACTAGGGCGAGATTTTACGTTAACTTAATTCAGGGTTATTATAGTTAACTTGAACTAAAACCATTAAAAAAATACTTTCAACTGAAATAAAATATGTTTTTTATATTTTATTTTATTTTAGCTAGTTCCCAAGGCAAATTTTCCTAATTAAAATTCTTAAAAATTATATAGAAATAAATTTTTAAAAACTGACATAAAAATGACAAAAACACAAAACAAAATGACTAGTACTAGTACTCTAGTACTCTACTTTGGGCCCTCTAGCGGTTAAAAAGCAAGCGGTTGTGCTTCGGCTCTGTGTGACTGTGCGGATGAATATGGTTATCCTACTGCTCATTAAACATTCAATACTAAAATATATCCTGTGTAGATGGAAAGGATCTCCCGCTGACTAGCGGGATTTACCATAGCTATACCCATTAATAGACTCGGTACTTATTTGAAAATAAATTCCAGCACAGCGCTACAACAACCATAATGAAATGACCCTTCACAATAGATAATGCTTTACAATGAACTCTGTTAGAAAGCTACATATGGGAGTTTACAGTATGCAGGGTTTCTGCAGGTTTCAGTAAGTCAAATTTAAGACCTTTTTAAGACATTTTAAGACCATTAAGATTGAAATTTAAGACCTACACGACGCATTATCCAAGTTAGATATATAGTTACCTCGGGATCATTAGAGTATTTATGTATCTATCTATCTATCTATCTATCTATCTATCTATCTATCTATCTATCTATCTATCTATCTATCTATCTATCTATCTAGGATTATCTGTGTGTGTGTGTGTGTGTGTGTGTGTGTGTGTGTGTGTGTGTGTGTGTGTGTGTGTGTGTGTGTGTGTGTGAGAGAGAGAGAGAGGAAGATTTTTTTTAATAGAAAATTGTACTTTTGCATATTATACTGTAAAAAACACAATTATTGTTGAATTTAGTTGATCAAAAACTGTTCAAAAGGTACTAATACTACAGAATGAAGTCAATTCAACAAGTTTTATGTCGAAAAACAGCAAATAACAAATTGATTAGCATCAATATGCACTTTTTGTTTACATAAACATTAAAATACCATTAAAAATGATGGCTAGATTTTAAAAGAGTGTCTTGCAACATGTAATCTACTAACATGTACAAGTTCAAATAAAGTTTTGACAAAAAAGGTTTTATACAAAGATAAACCTCAAATTTCAACCTTTAAATATTTTTTTTTATAAGAAGAATGAGTCAAAAAAGATAAATTACTGACATTTACACATTAGCTTATACTTAGTAGTGTTTGGGTGAACCCCCATCCTTCATGTTGACTGAGCTTTCAATGTTGTTATGGAAAGGGGTGATTGGTTGGTTCCTGTCACATGACCTGCGGTGCGTGCATTTGCGGCATTCTGAAAGGTTTAGATTTTTTCCATCTCGTTGCGCCTGGTAAAAAAACTTAACGCGTCACTTCAATTATGAGCGCGCTTGCTGCGCGCCTACATTTGAACAAACTTGAGCACGGAAAAGACGCGATATGTGAATGGCCTTTGGCAAGCTAGCTCATATCAAGCCACGAGCTACTGGAGCACGCGAGTGACGTGTTGGAGACCCCTGCTCTAGAGCTCCGCTTTGTCGGCTACAACTCGATACTTTTTTGCTACTTTGTAATAACTTTCTGCGGCCAGCGTTTCTGGAAAAGACACTTTTTTAGACCTGACTAAATGAAATTTAAGACCTAGGATGAAAATCTGGCCGTTTTTAAGACTTTTTAAGGCCTTAAATTTAAAGTCCAGAATTTTAGACTTTTTAAGACTTTTTAAGACCCCGCGGAAACCCTGCAGTATGTGTTCAGTAAAATACCTTATTGTTATGTTACTGTTGAGTAATAAAAGCGCCATTTCCACTTTTACAACATATCAAATCCCTCAGTTTTAAGTAATATTAATTAACAATATGTACTTTAGGGTTAAGATTTGGTTGTGTTAGTTGCTTGTAATTATGTATAATTGTGTTTTACTATAGTAATAAAGTCAAGTGTTTCCAGAAAATCTTTGAATTTTGAATAATTTGAGGCTAAATAAAAGATTTTCATTTCTAAAAGGAAGACAGTCCTATATTTACTAAAAATAAAAAAACATGGCTAAATTTGAAATGTCGATGTGAGAGGACGATCAAGGTCAAACTGTATCTAGTGTTTTACTCACTGATTTAGTCCTAATTTTGGGGGGTATTTAAGATAATGCAGAGAATAGAGACATCATAATAGTGATAATGAAAACAAGTCTTACAATAAGCATGGCAAGGAAGGCTGCTCCCATGAGCACACTCTCCACCTCGATGAGCAGCAGAGAGCGAGGCAAACTGCGCAAAACTGTCTTATTGAAATTCTCTATCACGCCTTTCCCACTAGCTCCTGAGAGAGAGAGAGAGAGAGAGAGAGAGAGAGAGAGAGAGAGAGAGAGAGAGAGAGGAGAGAGAGAGAGAGAGAGAGAGAGAGAGAGAGAGAGGGGGGGGGGGGGGATAAGATGAGAAAAGAGAAAATTATCTAACAAGACTGCAAATGTTTTAAACTAAAGTTTAGTCTGGATGCATAAACTTTTTCGTGATTGGCTATTTTGCCATTTCAAATATTGGTTTAAAATAAAGCCTTATCGTCATCTCTGCAGTGCTGAGAGCCAGGAAGAGCCAGACATACATTGAAGAGCAGATGTGCTGACGCCCTGGTTTGCAGCAAGTCAGAAGTGTGAAGTTTCTAATTGCCAAATGACTGATTTTTTCCCATCAGATCCAACTGACTGTAAATATTCTTGACACATTCGATTTTATTTTGCAAGATATGTTCTCATTATCAACACATGAAACTAACACATATTCAAGATGGTTTTGATAAGATTTTTACATTGTTTACTTTGGTGTTAATTGGACTTGACTGAAGTTAATTTCAAGAATGTAAATAATGGGCAGTTCACTCACTTTATTTATAGCATTTGGACACTTTTAAGCCATATTTAACATAATATATTAATTAACAATGCTGAAAATAATTGATCAGGGTTTCCACAAAAATATTAAGAAGCACCATATCAGCATAATAAAATGATTTCTGAAGGATCATGTAACACTGAATACTGTATAAATAAAGTAATAATGCTGAAAATTCAGCTTTGTCATCAGAGGAATAAATTACATTTTAAAACCGATTCACTTTAAATTGCAACAATATTTCACAATATTACTGTTTTTTGGTGAGCATAAAAGGCTTCTGTATAATCGCACTGACAAACTTTTGAATGGCAGTGTATAAATAAATAGCATTTGGTATGATAATTTGTTATGTAATTGATGCAGTGCCGCTGCTAGCCATTTTGGTGCCCTAAGCATAATTCCTTTGTAATCCCCCCCCCCCCCCCCCCCAAAAAAAAAACACATTTTCATTTAGGTTTTTCATTTAGAGGTATCAAAAAATGAGGTATCAAAAAATATATAAAAAAAATTTTTTAAAAAGTTTAGGGTTTTATAATCACTGTGGTCCCGAATTTGAGGCAGGTTAGTTAGGGGGGTTCGGGGTTTCCCTGAGAAAATTTTGGATTTCTCTGAACTACAGATGTGCATTTTAAGATGTTGTGAAGGCAAAAAAAAAAAAAAAAATCGATAACAACAGCTTTAAAACCATTTCTCTCCTCATCAGCATCACACTTTATCTCTTTCTTTTTATCTTGCCCTGTCTCTTCCCCTACTGAAGTTGGCTTTTTTTAATTTACTAAAGGCAACAATTTGTATTTTATTTTCAATATGTACACATTCATTATTAATCCTGTGCCTAACATGATGAAATGAAAACGGCTTTGTTCATGTTTCTTGTCCCCTCACAATGACAGTAGCCTAAACTATTACACTAGGCTACATGTTACATAGGCCTATTTTCAGTTCAAAATGGCGAAATTAGACAAAACTATATTAGTTTGCCTTATTATTTTTTGTCATTCTTTCAACATTTATGACCTAAAAAAAACTGTCAAATATATAAAGTTAAGTTTAGCTACTTACATCTTATCTTGCACTTGACCGACTGAAGCGTCGAGTTGCACTGTTAAAATTCGCGCTCAGCGTCTGTGAACATAAAGCCCGCCTACTTTGATTTGATTGGTCATCACAAATAATCTGACATTGACGAGCACTGACAGACCAATGAGGCTCAGATCATAGGCTCATGAACACACACACAGACACACACACACACCCTGTCCTCTGTTTCTGACGTGCTCTCTGCTCAGCTGCGGATTGAAGATGAAGAACGCGCTGAATCTGATTATAACAAGAAGTTTGATGATTGATTTTTCATTAGGCTATTTTTGGTGCCCCCTCCGCACTTGGTGCCCTACGCAGAGCGCGTGATGCGCGTGGTGGGAGCGGCGGCACTGAATTGATACATTTATAAGAATGGCTTATGTGTCAATTCTTTTTGGGGCCAACGCACATGGAGAATGATCTTTTTCTGTCACTGAGTTACTCATTTATAAAGTCTTGTAGAGCTGGTGTTCAAACAACAGCTGTTGAGGTGAGATATTGTTTTTCCACAGTGTCAAAGTTTTTCTTGTTTTTGAGTTTTGTTGCTCCCTTATAAATATATCTATCTATGTATACCTTATGCTTGGTGCGGTAGTTTCATCGTTTTTTTATTTTTATATAGTTATAACTTCCAGAATTATCCAACAAAAGAACACCTTTTTAAAAGTCTCAAAGTTTAAAAAATCTTGGGTACTTTACAAAGTAATTTTTTTGGCTGTTCTAGTTCTACATGAATCAAGCATGTCAAAACCCCACAAAAGGACATGGGAAATAATACTATGCAAATGTCATACTGAGCACCTAAAATGTGAGCGTGTGAAGCTAAAAAGAGGACACTATTGAGAGAGAGGATTTTACCACACTGTGTGACTTTGAAGAGAGTGTGATTGTAATCATTCAGATAGTTATTGAGGAACAGCACCATGGGGAACTCGGCAAACACGAAACTCAGCTGCAGGGAGAGAAGAGAGACAGAGAGTGAACTCTATAAATAACTGCATGTTAATGCACAAACCCACATATGCAGCCAGCATCTGACACACACACACACACACACACACACACACACACACACACACACACACACACACACACACACACACACACACACACACACACACACACACACACACACACACACACACACACACACACACACACACACACACACACACACACACACACACACACACACACACACACTTTAGTTATGATGGCAAACACAACTAATCACAGGCTAACTATTACTGCTTACAGCCCACATTTAAGAGTGCCTTGAAACTGCTCATCTTAACTCACATGGAAAACAATGTAGAAGACGGACTGGAAAATGATGATGTAAGGATGGAAGGCTCCTTTGGGAGGCTTCTTCTGCTCCTGGACATGTTCGTCCTTATAGTTCACATACTCATAATACTGCTGGGCCATTCTGATAAGCACACAGGTGGGAAGTTAGATACAAATAGATGTATAACTGAGTAGTGAGATTTTGCTTAGAACGTGTGAGGAGCTGAGAACTGCTAGCTAAATAATCAGAGAAATAAAGACCAATCAGGTTTCCTAAATACTTCCAGTCTACCAACTCACAGATTTGATTGGTTGAGTTGATGTTGGAAATCAACCTACAAATGGCTTACAGTAACTGCTAAAACTAGGATAATTTTTTTTTTTTTTAAATATTACACACAGCTAAGGATTCACCAGTTTTAGAATTATTATAATTATTTTCATGTTATGGCCAGTAACCGCAAAAATATATATACACAATATCAACATAAAGAGACACATTTTAAAAATGTCTAATATTTGCCAAGAATTCATATGGTAACAATGAATCATGCATAACAGCTGCACCTTTAGTTTTGCTTTATTTTGCAATATTATGCTAAAATGAATTAGTGCAATATTAAGTAGTAAAATAAAGTACGTACTGTAAATGCCTAAAACATGCTTAAAATTATTGACATATACAGTACCATTCAAAATGTTGGGGTTGGTAAGATTGTTTAATGTTTTTGAAAGAAGTCTCTTCTGCTCACCAAATTTGTTAGATCAAAAACACAATAAAAATGGTAATATTGGACAATATTATTACAATTTAAAACAACTGTTTTCTATTTTAATATATTTAAAAATGTAATTTATTCCTGTGATGGCAAAGTTGAATTTTCAGCATCATAACTCCAGTGTCACACGATCCATCAGAAATCAGTCTAATATGCTGATTTGGAGCTTACAAAACATTTCTTAATATTACAATTAATGTTTAATATAGAATCTGCTTTCAGGATTCTTTGATTAATAAAAAGTTCAAAAGAACAGCATTTATTTGAAATAGAAATCTTTTGTCACATTATAAATACATTATATCACTTTTGATCAATTTAAAGGTGCATAGCGCAGGTCTTTGAGTTTTTGCAGAACTACGCCCCCTCTGGCGACAAGCGAAACTGCAACCAGTGGTGTGCACGCTCATAGATCACACACGAGCACGAGCTGTTCATAACCAAAGGAGCATCAGCCGCACAAATCTTTTGTTTACAGTCTTAATGTCTTAAGAGGTAATAAAGTTATATCTATCTCCATGTTGAACTGTTCTCTCTCGCTCTCTCCCTCCACACGCAAGGTCTCTCGCCCTCTCCCTCTCTGCCATGCGTATGCGCGCGCTATGCATGTTATGCGCGCATTATGTCCTGTCTCGCGTTCTAGATTCCGGGAGATTTGAAATAATTTGCGGGCATAAGGGAGACGCTATCAATATGCGGGAGACTCCCGGAACTTCCGGGAGACTTTGGATGTCTGCGCTCGAGTTTTCTTCGCTGATACGGAGAATGCCGGCGAATACACAAACCTGCCAGACATAGCCAGGTGAGCGTGAACGCGCATGACGTCACGCCCAGTCTCATATTCCGTCCCGAATCCCTCTTATTTATTTTACTGTACATGATTATAGAGGCAATCGCAGTGATCAGAGAAGGGCTCATTCAGCCCATCAGGCAATTGTTTAAGCATGTATGGGTTAGAAAAACGGGTATTTTTAACATGAAATGTTGCGCAATGCACCTTTAAAGCATCCTTGCTGAATAAAAGTACTAATTTCTTCCAAAAATAAAATCTTTTGAACACTGGTGTGATCTATGCACCGCTTTTGAACACCCTCACCTGGTAATGTAGTTCCCCAAGGATGCCCACAGCGGAACAATGACAACACCAATGGCCACGGCCGATGGTACCAGAGTGTAGTATCGCTCCCAGTAATTGGTTGAAACAAAAAGAGCATAGATGCCTGAAGCTAGGAACATCATCCATTTAGTCCCAGAAATCTGAGGAAGAAATTGAGAAATAAACTTCAATTAAAAGTGAAAGAGTACCGGACTGCAATTATCAAAAGTCATTTTTAGTTTACACCATGGGTGTGAGAAGACCTCTGGTGCCAAAACTGCTCAAGCATTAAGTGGACAGATGATGAAGAAGTGCTGCTAATAACAGTGTTGGTGGGTGACAAACAAACATCCAAAGAACCAAACTAAATGAGAAAAGCGGAAAAATGTAGTTTGCATGAGCATTACGAACAAAACAGAAATGCAAGGAAATACACTAACAACAGTCAGTATGCTACCTAATGAGCACGGGTGTGTAGAGCAAGCCGACGATAGGCGTAACGTTGATGCCCATCAGCATTTTGTTGTCGATATCCTCCAGCCCTAAGGTGCCATACTTGACCTCTCGGTACGTCTCATCGTAGTGCAGAATTAACTGCATCTGTAACAGACCTACAGAGAAACAATTTGTGAAAAAACAGCACAAATCCTTCTTTTACTTATGGTATGTGACGGGATTTGTCAGCTGTTCCTCAATGTCACAGTCTCAGACCAAATGAGACATATTTGAGCGTGTTTACGCCAATAAACTTGCTAAAAAAGACAGATGAGTGAAGAGTCACTCAAGTATGCCATCCACAAAGCATGTCATATGAATTGGCACTGCATGGAAGCAGACAGTGCATAATGAAATCCCACTGAGACGTAGAGTCCTACTCAATGTCGTATTTACAGTAGAATCTTTTTATAAAACCGCGCACGCAGACTTTGAAGAGTATGAGGTCATCGTTGGACTGAATCATACTGTGTGCCTGTGGTGTGTGATGCGCAATGGCTGACCCATGTAAACACTGTAGATGATCATTCCTCCGCAACTGGCCCCACCACGTTCTTCACTACACCCAGCCTCTTTCTTCTGTAGTACTTGCGCTCCTCCTCCTCCTCATCGTAGTCAGGGTGTGGGCCGAGAAACTCCTCAACCTGTTAGTACAGTGTAAACAATTATCGTGATTTTAACGGTAAAAGACGGTAAAATTGCTACAGTGCAAAACTGTTAAGTGGTTAACAGAAAGTTTCCGTACTATATACGGTAAATAACTGTGATAGATCTAATGGTACATTTACAGTAAATTTACAGTTTTTGACTTGAGTTTTCAACTCAGTGTATAATTTACAGTGAAAAAACGTAAATTGACATTCCCACAATTCCCTGCGTGACACTTCACATTTGATGTATTTTTGTTGAAATAACTGTTTCTTCATAGTTTTCTAAGTTTTTTTTCTAATCAGTTATGTACATTAGGGATTTATGTTACAATTAATGTTGTTAAATTAATGTTTATTGCATTTTTTTAATTTCATGTGTGTTACCATGATGGTGTTTAATATTTGTGCGAATCACATTGTGCAGCTTCTATATATATATATATTAGTAATAACTTTCTTGTGGAAGAGCTGCTTGTGATGAGCTTAGATTTATCATGTGACTCATCACTGCTGTTATGATTGTTGGTTGTCAGTGTATTACAAGTACAAAACAGATATTAATACTTAAATAGATAGGTAAATTAACATTATATCAGATAATGAAATACGGTTTATTACTGTAAATTTTAAGTTAAGTCTGTAAACCTATAATAATAAGAAATGCCTCTTGGGCAGCAAATCCACATATTATAACGATTTCTGAAGCAACATGTGACACTGAAAACTGGAATAATGATGCCGAAAATTCAGCTTTGCCATCACAGGAATAAATTAAATTTTAAAATATATTAAAATAGATTAGAAAATGCATTTTAAATTGTGATCATATTTCACTGTATCACTGTTTTTACTGTATTTAAAAAAAAAATTAATTAAGAATAATATTTATTATCTTAGACTTTTGAACTTTCGGTATATATCAGTATATTTGATTCCTATTTTAGGCCTATAGAAAAGAAAAAGCAAGGAGGTTGCAAGGAAAAATAACATCATTTCTCTATTCTATTACCCTCTAAACAACGGTTGCTTTGATTGAAGAACACAGTTCTAGAAACTTCTAGAATCATTAAACTGACCAGAGGTTAATTATCTGTTCTTTACTGCAAATAAAAAGATGTACGCCGTCTTATTGTCATAACAGCAAAAAGTACCAGAAGAAATATCATGCTACACAGCCTACATGGCATGAAGGCAGTGTCTTTGACAGAGCTCAAGCTACCTGTCCCTGTATGTTTCCTTCAGGACCGGGCAGCTGCACGTGATCATCTCCACCAGCAGGGGGCGCGTCGTTGACTTCAGCCTCGCTGTACACGTTGTCTTCAGTGATCACTGCTGCCATCTGGCGACCGCACTGCTCTCTAACCACAAGAGAGATGCAGGATAGTAAGATCATTGAGAATGACGATTTCAAAAATACAACAAATCAAAATAAATGTAGGTGACGCAAAGAGGAGAGAAACATATGAAAATGTAGCGATTGTATGGCTGTAATGTAATATAAAGTAATGCATATGTTTATTCTTGGAGTTAATAAAAAACGAGGTTTGGGGTCGGAAAATACGTGTACAAAACCAGTTCATTCGATGTCAACAACGCTACATTTTAAAACATTTATAGGTAATGTTTTATATGCAATGAAGCTTGACGATGCCGTAGTGCGAAGCAAACATTAACTAAGAGCAAATATAACTCACCGAACTGATAACGATGAACTTCGCTACAACGACCAACTCTGCAAAGTCTTTTAAATGATTAAACTCAACTTTAAGAAACTTATATCGAGCCTCTAATAAAACTTTCCCCTTTGAAACAGGTGCGTGCGGGTTTTATTAAGAAAACGGAGAAGGAAATGAAAGTCTTCTCCTTAGTTCCCCATTTTCTTAAAGGGATAGTGCTTCGATATGTCGGCTATACTCACAGTACTAGGCCTATTACACAAGCAAATTGGAAGACAGCCTGCTTGTATTCTCTTGCACAATGTTTGTGAAAGGAAATGAATGAGGAAAAGCTGACATTTCTATCAACATACCAACTAATTTGCATATGGATTCTCATTTTTAATATAGGCTAATGAGCAAGCAAAAAGTGCCCTAGTTGGAAGTAGGACCATAACTTAAAAAACAATCCCGCCAGAAGTAGTTGGTCATCTGGGTACGTTTTGACTCTTTTATGAGTAGGCTACTGTGAATTCGGAAATACTTCTTTTTAGGCAAAATTGATGAAAAAGTCATATACAGTCTCTAAAAATATGATTTAATGGTTTGTCATTAAATGGTGGTGCAGTTAATTGATGTGGTGTGTTCAGAGTGAGGTGACATGCAAAGGTTGGTGCCAATCAAGGCATTGCAGAAATAAAGCCTAAACAAATTTTGGCATCATGCCTCAACTTTGCTGTATACGTCCATCCATAACTTTTAGTCAGCGCGGTCTGAAGATGATACGATTCGATTTTGATGAAAATTGGACAAACGGTTTAGGAGGAGTTTGAAAAAGTAGGCCCTATTGAATGTAAATCACGATGGCGGAGGGGAAGTTCGGCCAAATATGGCAAACTTGGTATCTATGTGCTCGGGGTGACCCAAGAGATCTATTAAGACCAATTTCAGTACAATAGGCTACTTTATTAATAATTTATTAGCATTTTTGTAAATTTCATCATAACTTTTGACCAAAGGGTGGCGCTGACGAGTTTCGTAATGATACGCTAATGCGTTCATAGAGTATAGCATTTTATATATTGTGAAGTCAATTTCATGTTTTGTTCTATTATAGCGCCAACAAGAGGCACAATCCCACTACTTTTTGTGTCCTCAGAGTGAGCCATGTCATGTGTGTGTCAAATTTGGTGAAAATAGCTAATTTCGTTTTAAGAGTTATATACATATGTATAAACACATAAAAAATGACCCACACCTGACTTTGTTTACATTTTCTTGCCACTTACTATTAATATTTTGACATTTGGGCATTAACGTACAGCCAACACATATGTTTCCGAACTTCCTACGGTGGTTTCGTCTCGATTGGTCTATGGTTTGAAGATAATGGCAAATGTTGTTTTAAGCGCTAAATCAGAACGCTACACAAACTGTAAGGCAAAACCTAGCATGTTTGGTATCGTTGGACTCGGCAAGGTTTCAGGAAATTAATGAGATACAATTTTATTTTCAGGATTGTTTGATGAATAGAACGTTCAAAAGAACACAATTTATTTGAAATAGAATCTTTTGTAAGTACATTATAAATGTCTTTACTGTCACTTTTGGCCAATTTAATGCATCCTTGCTGAATAAAAGTATTAATTTCTTAAATAAATAATAAACAAGCAGTGTATAATGTTACAACAGCTTTCTATTTCAGATAAATTGTTATTTTGAACTTTCTCTTCAAAGAATCCTGAAAAAAGTTGTACATACCTGTTTTCAACATTGCATATTTGAATGATATCTGGAGGATCATGTGACCCTGAAGACTAGAGTAATGATGCTGAAAATTCATCTTTGCATCACAGGATTAAAATTACATCTTCTTTTAAATTGTAATATTTCACAATAATATATATATTGGCAGCAAACACTTAAGACGGGTTTGGTGCACACAGGGATAAAAAAGTACCCCATGTGTAAAATGAAATACTCTGCTGTATCTTTAATGCCGTAGGCCTAATTTTCTGCCAGAGGTCCTGGACATCTTGTTCAGATGGCATCATGGATAAGATCAAATACCAATAGATTAAAAATCAAAACCTGTCAGCCTCTGCTAGAAATCTTATAATGGGCCATGTTTGGATCTTCCAACAGGACAGTGATCCAAAAACAAACATCAAAATCAAAACAAAAATGGGTAACTGAGCACAACACCAAGTATCTGCAATGGCCGTCCCAGTCCCCTGACCTGAGCCCTATAGAAAACGAGTGGGCTGAACTGAAGAGAAGCACCACCAGCATGAACTTGTGAATCTGAAGGATCTGGAGAGATTCTGTATGGAGGAATGGTCTCTGATCTCAGGTCAGGTGTTCTCCAAACTCATCAGGCATTATAGGAGTAAACTCAAAGCTGTTATCTTGGGAAAAGGAGGTTGCAAAAAGTATTTAATAACAGGGGGCAAAAAATTGTTCCCAGTGTGTTTTGGAGAAAAAACATTTATTTCATAATGTGATTTCCCCCCCACTTTCAATTATTTTACTTCAATGAAAGGTTAGATTTTTGCTAATTTTTCTAAATAAAATATCAAAAGGATTAACAATGCAGATTTATTTTTTACTGCCATCTTTGATCATATTTACCAAGGGGACAATTACATACATACGTCTATTTTTCTTTTGCTAATTTTAAATAAAGGATCAAAAGCTAAACAGATTGGTAAACATTTTAATTTTGTTATGCAATAAAGGGACATTTTGTAAAATGACTCAGAGAATGTAAGAAATTACAATGACCAGTGTCAACATAAAAAAAGTCACCTACGACAAGGACACAATTTCACAACACTCAAAAAAATCTCCCCAACCACATAAGGGTTTTATTCCTGTGATGTTAATTATGTTCATGCTAACAAACTAACAACTCCTGGGGCAAGCTGTATCCCACCTCCTTCCAAAAGTCTGAATCTTTTGGCATATCTAACACTGAATCAATATTTGACTCAATATTGTTCATGTTATAATATTTATATTGATGTCCACGCTGCATGATTTCCCCGCAAGGGATGTCCAAAGTGCCCACAAACCCCATCCAAGGCCTTGGAGTCCATGTCGGGTCTTATCCAGTGCCCGCAGCGGCCTTCCTCATCACCTCTTCATCCTGAACGGAAAGCTCAGTGAGTTTACGGCCAAGTCTCTCATGCAAGTCCAAGTACTTGGCAACACAGCGGTCCAGACACACAGCTTCCCCCTTTGAAAGTTCTGCTTCCTTGTAATGAGGTGGAACACACTTCTTGTGACACGCACTGGTCATTCTGCATGAGGAAAAAACACAGGAGAGATGATGAGATGACAGACCATGGCGCAGTTGTTCAAAAGTTATCTGATTGGATTGGACAAATTTTGAAAAATGGGTTCCTCAAAAGAAGAATTTTTGTTTTTTGAAATTGGATTAGATCACAAAATCCAATCGTGGTTTTGATCTGGATCAAATCGTAAGTTTGTGTTTAAATTTTTTTAGTAAGATTGGGAATCGGGATACCTTTGATTAAAAAACTCTGGATTATCCACTGTATATAAACTACATTAGACAGTAGTTTCTAACAATTGCATCCCTAATTGCATGTAGGGATGAAGGAGATGTTGGTTTATGTTTTTCCTCTTAAAAAAACACATTCATTCTACATTGTAGATTTGTTTGAAATATGGAAGCCATTTATTTATTAAAATCTTAATATTTTGTTTCTCTTCATTCATTAAAAAGCATTATTATTATGTAGACATAAATCATTACAATTAAAGTCTAATTCCTTTGTTGACACATGGAAGCCATAGAAAGAACACATTTTAATATATATATTTTTTTCCATTAAACTACAATATAATATTTATAATTACATTTTTCTCTTTTTCATTAATATGTCAGCATCATAGTGATTTAAGTAAAATCTACATATGGTTCCCAAAAAAAAGTATCGTTTAGTGAAAAACATGTTAAAGATTAGCGAGCAGGCTATCGATTTATTAAATGATAAGCTATTTATTCACAATAAATAGCTGTTTATTTATTCACTCACTCACAAAAGCTGTTTATTCAACGTAGTGAAGCCTCTCCTCAATTAATATCCATTAAAAAAAGGCTCCTCTCTCCAGGAGCTGAGTTTGACACCCCAACCAAAAATGGATGCACCTCTTGATAGAAATAAAGGTTGTGATGTTATTTCTATCAAGAGGTGCATAGATTTTTGGTCAAGAGTCCCTTACTCTGTAAAGTCTACTCCAGCACAACCCAAAGACTTTCAATGAATTTAAGGTCTGGACTCATGGTCATGAAGTGTTGCAAAGCTGATGAAATGAAATTAAAAGCTACACACTAAATAATTTAGGGTTAGAAGAACTGTTGCCAAACATATAACATGCTAGAAATATTACCATCACTGCAATAATAATTCAATCATTGACTCTTAAAGGTGGGGTATGTGATTTGGAAAACGACCCGCATTTTTTGAAAATACACAATTCAAATGGTCCTACCTTCTTTCCTCCTACACTGGCCCTGACTGGGTCACGTGCGCTGGGGGAGGGGGGTGTGGTACGACCTGGTGATTGACGAACTTACTGTCCAATGATTCTAGGTGGTCTTGGAAATGATTGGCTGGAGTTTTTCGAGCCGTTTCACAGATGATTAAATTGCTTAATTTTCATTTCAGTGCTTCTAACTCAGTGGCTGTAAGTGGGTTAGGAAAAGGATTTCAAGTTATTTTGAAAAAATGGACAAAAAAGTGAATCACATACCCCACCTTTAAGCATTTGCCTATTTAAATCCAAACAGCGACTTTTTTTGGCCGGGCAGTGTAGGTGTGCATAGTTGCTGTGCTACTACATGCATACAGTACACAACAGGAATAAATGCAATGCATTATTGATCTAACTGCTAAAATGTGATCTCTAATGCGCCCAGAAAAGATCATTCGAGTTGTGGCCTACTGTACTAGGGAGTAAATTGTGTGTGAACTTAAAAGTACATAGTGCTGGTATTGTAACTTTACTTACATAAAACAGATTATGCAAACATTAAGAAAAAAAATAGGAAGACTGTGAAACTGTTTAATACCTGAATGTAAAACTGTGACTGCAAAAACGACGAGAACTGACGACAGCAGTAAGTTTAACGTTTAACGTTTACAGGCAGGCGTAGTGAATAACACTACTGCAGGTTACTACATGTGTTATGGGTTATCGCATTTAGTATTAAGTTTGATCGTGCTTTCAACGATTAAAGTATGCTTTCTTAAACAAGGCCTGGTGTTTAAATAATCTAATAATGAAATGATAAAACGTATAGCATGAGATAGCCATTAAGCTTAATTGTACTACAACAACATCTACAAAATACTATTCAATAGTTACGTAGTCTACTACACAAGTCCATATTTTTTCCTGATGTCAGATATCGAAACCGTCAGTAAGCTGACAGAAAGCATGCCGTTACACATTCAAACCATCAGCTTCATACCGGTTATACATGTCAGCCATCATTTCGACCTCCAGCTCCGCGGCGAGCTGCTGCGCTTTCATGGGGTCCATCTCGGCAAATAACCTTTCGGCTCACCCTCGCTCAAAACCCACCGGACAGCGCGTGGGTCCCGTTCAACAAAGAGCCCAGACAGCTTGCTTAACCTTCAGTGTGTGTCTGCTTGACCGGACCGGAGGAAGTACCCACGTGGATCCTTTCCATCCAGCGTTGTAATTGTCACTTCCGCTGACAATAAAGTTTTCCATTCAAAAAAACACTGCTACATTTGCTTCGTTTCTCCTTCATTGCTGTTGTAAATTAATGTATGATCTGCTTGTAATATTTTTGTGTAATGAAAAATGCTACATTGTTTGTATTGCTTTATTTTAACTGTATTTTATTATTGTACTTGCTACAACTGGAAGTCATAGGAACTGGTAAAAAGTTTACCAATTCCTATGACTTCCAGTTGTTATTACACAGATATTTAAAAAATATTTTATAGAAATCACACTCACAATATACAAATTCTAACTGATAAAATGTTTTATAGCTAAACAGCAGCACAACTAAAAAAAATACATATTACTAACACAATTGTTCAAATTACCTGATATTTCGAGGTTCCTTTACCTTGAGAAATGTATATTGTTATATTTTATTCTGTGTTATACTTTAGGCTTTCTTATTTCTTCTAAAAAAATGTCAGATAACAACAGAGGATAAGTAACACAAATAAAGTCAGACCAAAATAATGGTAACATATGCAAAAATTAAGCACACATCAAAAAGTGTGATATGAACTTATATAATATATACATTTATTTTAATTTACATAATTTTATATGTAACTTTATACATGTATGAGACAGTCAAAAATAAATTAAGATGCCAATTCAGTTTAGTTACATCAAACTGACAAAAAAGTGAATTCTCACCATTGGATATGTTAAACTTTAGGTTGAGAACTTTCAAACATCTGCTATTGTCTTCAAAATGTGAAAGATGTATGCTTAACAAACATAACATTTCATTCTGACTCTTCTCCAGTGACATCTACATCCTCTTCTTCAGTGGAATCCATCTTGTCCTCTTGGTCATGAAGACCCTCAATAGACAGAGTGACAACCTGTCCAGCTGGCAAAAGCCTTAATGGAAACTCTTCTACAGAGTCTCCTAGAACATCTACTTCAATATCTTCTTCATCCAAGTGGCAGTCATCTTTTGAATCTGAATCAGCCCCAACGGACTGCACCATTGAGAAATCTTCACTGCACACATTGGGGCTGAGAAAGTTTGAACCGTCAGTTTGGACAGAAGGAGCATCTGTGCTTATTTCTTGAGGAAAAGCTATAAGGACAAAACAGAAGGATCAGGAATATTGATTATTATGATTAAGATTAACAATGAAAATATTGAGAAATTTTACCTCCTTTTGATGGATCATCTGCAGTCTTAGCACTTGCGATGTGTCCTTGACTCAATTCCTCTTTCTCCAATAGGGTCTGTCCATCGAACATCTCAGCACTGTATTGGGGCCCCTCCACATCAATTATCATCATCATCATCCGACACATCGGTGGTTTCCCAACGTCCCTCACATTGCTCTACAAATGTATGTACTCTCAGAATCGTTCAGTTTCTTCTCCCATTTCTTCGACCATCTGATCGTCTTTGTTCCAACCTAAATCCTCTTTTTCATTGTTCTCCAAACAATCGGTCACCCAGTCAATCTCCTGAGTGTCAACACCATGTGCTGCCTGAACTTTCTTTTCACTATCTGACGTCATCTCAAATGAACGCTTATTAGAAACTGTAGTTTCCAAGTCATTTTTGACATGTTCTGCTTCTGTAATATCAGTAACAACACAGTCGGTCTTTGTGGGTGAAAAATCATGATCCGCATCATCACTATCCTCATCAGGTGTCATGACGTCCTTCATTATGTCCTCCTCAGATGTTAACAGGACAGAAATCTCAGTTGTATGGTCCTGAATGTCTTTTCCCATCACATTTTGGAAATCACTATTCTGTAAAACAGTGGCTGTTCTACTTGATTTCTCCTCCATGGAAATATCTCCGTCTTTACCTGAATATTTCCCATTGTCTGGCATGTCTCCACATGACAACGGTGATCTTGCATGATTGTCAGATACCTCCATGTCTTTCTGTTCGTTTATCAGCATAGACATCTCTGCTTTTTTCTCCCCACAAATGCCCTTTTTGATCTGTTCACTGCTCACTAAATTACAATTAACGCCATCACTTTTCCCTCCTTGGAATTTTTGAAGGCTAAAAGACGAGTCTCGCAGGCTTGATGTTAGCTGCTGATCAAAATTCAGAGAACTACTACATGCAGGACTTGCAACATTTGAAAGAGCCTGGTGGAAAATTTGATCAAGGATACTTGGTCCCTTCGCCTGGCCAGCATATTTAAAGTGAGAATTCGGCGTTGCCTGTGCAAAATTGCAGTTAACATCTGCTTCCTTCGTTTCTGTTGAGTCTTTCTCCTGCCGTGTATTTGGTTCTTGCTTACTACCCTGTTCAATCTTATTGTCTGTCTTTTCTTTTCTTTTCTTTGTCTTTTCTGTTTTTTTCCACTTCACAATCATCTTGGCCTGAAGTGGGCATTTTCTTTGCGTTGTTACACAAGTGAGCTACAGGAATTTGTTTGGATTTAGGTGGTCTGCCACGACCACGTTTTACAACACCAGTGAGATGTTGTTTACTGGCGGTGTCTAACAGAGGCATTTTCTTACTGAGAGGTGAAGAAATTTCTCGTCTTCTCTTGACAGCTGCAGCTACTCTTGTACTTGTTCTGGTCATTCGAGTACTGACTCCATATGTGCCAGTAGCACTGGTCATTCGAGTACTGACTCCATATGTGCCAGAATTTGATGGCCTAATGTCTCCACAGTGGAGCTCATCACGTTTGGATATTCTCGGTTGAACCTGATCCCCATTTCGGCACTCTGTGTCCCCTTTCACTTTTGACTTTCGAGTTGCAATCCTCCGTTTTCTCGTCTTTCTCTGTTTAGGACGCTCACTAGCATCGCTCACACCAGGCTGAATGATGTTTGAGCTACTCCCACTGATTACATTATTGTGTGAAAAGGAAGTCTTTAATTCTTGCCGTTCTGCAGGGTCAGGGCATGATCGATTTTGGCAGGCGTAGAGGTCATGCTGTGGACGTGGGCAGGGAATATCAACCATTGAGCTTAGAGGGAAATCCAATATCATTGGTGATTCAGAAAGCCACAAGGGAAAGTTTTGTGTTTCAGAGTCTTGCCTGTGTGATGGTTTTGATGGTTCTTGTTTTGATGGAACATCACTGTCTCCTTTTTCTGATTCAAGGGGGGAAAGGCATTGTAGTAGTTTGAAATCTGGCCTATCATCAGGTATGCTGGTCATAACAAGGCTAGGCATTTCATCTGATGCAACAGAGTTTGGGACAGCTGTGTCTTTTGGGATTAAACTCAAGCCTTCTATAAGTGAGGGGGTAGAGTTTCTTGATGCAGTTGCCAGATTCTGAACTTGGTTCAAGTGGTCCTGTTCAGGTGACTGAGTCTGGGGCACGACTGTATTGGATCTTGACTGATTGTGAAAGCCTGAGTGGTCTGAAAAAACAATAAGTAAACAATTAATAAACAAAAATGAGTTAATAAAAAATAATGCATGCACACATGCGTAGACTAAAATAACATGAACCAAAGACTTTACCTTCATCTCTTTGTCCTGAAGACCCAACTGGTGTTGCTGTCTTGCTAACATCAGATTCCCTCATCTCTGGCTCACAACTTTGCTCAAAAAGACAAGGACCTTGAGTAGAGGCCTCAGCGCTCTTTTGCCCACCTTTTTGTTCCTGAAGTGGACCTAGCTGATCTTGCTCATTCAGATTTCTGTCTAATGGCACCAACGGAAGGATGTTTAAACCCATCATGAACATATCCTCCAAGAGCATTGCAATATGTTCATCCGATTCGTCTGCTTGGGGAGGGCTGGAAGATAATGTTGGTATTTCCAAAGGGGAAGAGACAGAAACGTGATGTGGAGAACGAGGACATTTATCTGGAGAGGCATGCGTGGAGGAATTAGAGGGTGGAAGAGGCGGGTCCATCTTTGGGGTTATAGTTCCAAGACTTTGACCAGGAATCGCACTAGACGGGCAGCTCTTTAGTCAGATATAAAGTAAAAATAAGATTAAGAAAGGAACATAGTAGAACATATTGAAAGGAAATTTTGCTGTAGAAAAGTGGGTCTCTATAATGTTATACATTACATATACCGTAATACATAACATAATAAACAAATAAAGCAGTTAGGCTCACCAAGGCTGCATTTTTACTTTTATATAAAACTGTTCTGTTGTGAAATATTTTTACAACATTTTAAGTAATTGTTGTCTATTTTAATATATTTAAAACTGTAATTTATCCCTGAATTTTCAGCATTATTACTCCAAACTTCAGTGTCATTTGTCATTATAATCAATATTGAAAACAGGTGTGGTGCTTAATAATTTTTATGGAAATTGTAGTGTCGTGCTGACACTAGTAATGTAGGAGTCCTTACTGTTACTTTTGATCAATTTTATTTATTTATTTCAAAAATATATCCAGTATATAGTTTGTATGATGAAATGTATGAAATTGATATTGTTCCTGCAAGAATGCATTTAAATTGAAGTGAGAGTTAAGATTTATATTTCAAATGCTGGTCTTATAAACTTTCTATTTATCAAAGAATTAAAAAAAAAATTTATCCCGGTTTCTCCGCAACTGTTTTAACAATTGCCTGTGTCTGTGTGTGTGTGTGTGTGGCAACAAATATAGCACACATATTTTGAATATAAATCCTTACCTGAGTTCGAGGTCCACACTCTTTCGCTTCTTCTGGCTTCTTCTCACTCTCACCCTGGACGGAAACGAGGAGGTTACTCTCCCAGCAAGCTCCACTCCTGCTCAGTTTTATCTTTACTTTAAGCTGGTCCAGTTTGGCCTCTTTCTGTTCAGTAGTAGTGTTTTTTTGTCCGTTATCTGCCTCTAAAAGCTTTTGGAAGTCTTTGCCTGAAACATTCCTACTTTTTTCCACCACTCCATTTTGGTTTGATTTGGTCCCTTCAACATTAAGAAGCTTTATCTGGTTTTGTTGATGAGTTAATGGTTTTAATTGGCTTTTTCTCTTTGCCATTTTCCACCTTTTCTTAGCCTTTGTTTTATGATGGTCTGATATCGATGCTTCTGTCATGTCAGCAAGGGAAGGAACAGTGGCATTACTGATCAAATTTAAACCTCTAGTTGGACTAACTTCTTCCAAAAACTGCGATGGTGGCAAATCAGGCCCCAACGAGCCACAAGGTTGCACTGAAGTCACTGAGGCAGTACTGCTCTGTATCTTCAAAAGTTCAGACACGATTTCACTTTCCTGGCTCTTCACACTGTCTTCTGTCTGTACACCAGTGTCTTTCCAACAACTCCCAACATCCATAACTCCTCTGTCTACCCACACTCTCTTTTTTTCAAAAAGGTTTCTAAGTCCAAGTCTGTGGGCAGCAGCCATTACTTCCTCATGTTCACTCCGACTCTTGATCTCCATTTCCCCCGAGTAAAGAAACCCAACTAGCTTCAGTAAGGCATGCGATCCTACAGCCTCAAGGCTCAGAAGCCTGTTCTGCCCCGCATGTGGAGCAGGGGAAGTGGAAAGGATTCTTGAGAAGATGGGGCTTAGAGCAGCTAACACACAGCTGTGAGCAGGAACACAGACACCTGAAGAATTGAAAAGTATTTTTAGATAATATTTTCATTACACTGTTCCTTGCTTGGACAGATGAATCCCCGACAATTTTCAAAGAGCCAGCTGAAAAATCATCTTTTCAGTGTGCCCTTAAAGGGATAGTTCACCCAAAAATAAAAATTCTGTCAGTAATTACTCACCCTGATGTCGTTCCAACCCCGTAAGACCTTTGTTCATCTTCGTAACACAAATTAAGATATTTTTGATTAAATCTGAGAGCTGGATCACTCCTCCATAGGCTTCTAAAGGATTGAAACTTGACAGCCCCGAAAAGTTATTAAAGAAATCGTTAAAAGAGTCCAAGTGACTACAGTGGCTAGATCTTAAGTTTATCGAGCTACGAGAACACTTTTTGAGCGCAAAAAACAAACAAAAATAGCGACTTTATTCAAGTATTCTCTTTGGGCCTGGAGATTTCATGCATTGTTATTGCGCAACGCTTCTGGTTGAACGTCACACGCATCACACACATGACCAGCGTCGGCCAATAGTGAGCCTACGTGTGGCGTATAACACAGAAGCGCTGCGCTGTTACACTACGTCAAGAGCTTAGGAGAAAGACACGGAAGAGAAGAGATGGTTGAATAAAGTCGTTATTTTTGTGTTTTTTTGCACGCAAAAAGTATTCTCGTCGTTTTATAAACTTAAGATCTAGCCACTGTAGTCACTTGGACTCTTTTAACGATTTCTTAAATAACTTTTCGGGGCTGTCAAGTTTCAATCCTTTAGAAGCCTATGGAGGAGTGATCCAGCTCTCAGATTTAATCAAAAATATCTTAATTTGTGTTCCGAAGATGAACGAAGGTCTTACGGGGTTGGAACGACATGAGAGTAATTACTGACAGAATTTTTATTTTTGGGTGAACTATCCCTTTAACTGCATCCTGCTGAAAAAAATCTTGATACAATCATCTCACTATTTGTTAGTTTGTACCAGCGCTTCTCCAATCCATTGCCTCTAAGATGAATCGCTTGTTGTATTCCTCAATAAGTCGCTTTGGATAAAAGTGTATGCTAAATTCATAAATCTAAAAGCTTAGTACATTAGTACACATAAGCTTAGTGCTTATTTTTCAATGACCACAATATAAAAGAAATGTCTATAACTAACAATAACATCTTAAATTTGAAAATGTAAAGATTACAAAAAAATGTCCCAGCAAGCAAAACAACTGGCAAAAAAAGAAAAACACATCAAGTTAAAATTACTGGAGCTAATATTATTATTGTTGCATTTGAATCAAAGTAAATGATGTGCTGATAAAAGTGCTTTTGTGTAAAAAAGAATAACGTCAAAAACATTTTACAATGCACATCAATTACTGACTGTGGAAATAATTGTATCAGGTCTTCTTGTGAGTTGTTTACAATATGCAAGTAATAAAGTGGACAGCTTTTCCCAGTGTTTGTGATCCTGGCTCTTACCCTCTGTCTGTAGAAGAGTGTCACAGAAGATGCTTCCCTGTTGCTGCTTCTGAAGTTCACCAAGTAGGAATAATGCAAAGCCTGGATGCTGATACTTCCACATGCTGGCATCAACTTCAGTCTAAAATACATTTAGAAACTTCAAAACAAAAGGTAAGGCTGTTTGTGATCCAGAAAAAAAAATCCACTTACTTCAATTTTGCGAGATATACATGTAGCCTACTTACTTTGTGTTATCAATTCAGATCCAACAGCTGTAGACTAAAATAATCAACATTTGGACAAGTAGAGGCTTTTACATTGCTCCGATAGACCTATAAACATATAGAGAAGTGTTTGAAAGTCTGAGGACTGATCGGGCAATTTTATACTAAATTCAAAACATTGTATTAAATTGCAAATACATGTATCAGTTCAGCCCTCAGCCATACTCTCGATCTCGAAGGTCACAAAATATCAACTGATCCTGAGTGATATCGCTAACGTTAGTATTTCCGTGCACGTGCTTTACCAATACTTTCTAATACCGATATTATAATCCAAAATAAACAAACAATTTTACCTACGCAAACACAGGTGATATGTAGGACACGTGAGCCGCTGCATAACAATCTTATGTCAACCGACTCTCGCTCTACTCAGTTGCTTCAGAGGTGAGATTTTGATCTCAGTGATTCGAATATTTTGAATCGACACACCAAAAAGATCCACTCACTGAATTGTAAACCTACGTCGTTACGCCAGCGCCATGTTAGATCATCTTAAACGAGTAGCTATGTTGAGTAATTCACTACGATTTTATTGTTGAATCATTCACTACTTAATTGTGTATAGAAGTTTATACACATTTATAATAATTATTCCGCCTCTGTTCTCTCCTTGTGTGACTCGCTGATGTTTTCTGTGTGCCACTGCACCCAACCCCCACTAGCGTTCGCTAAAGAGGGGTCACCAATCTCACTCTACACTTACAAACTACTATTTGTATTACGGTTTAATATTTTAATCATAATTTTAAAACCATATTTGTTCACCAGGATTTGAAAAATCTCACGGTAAACTGCCGTGTTAGCAAGGCGCATTACGCATCGTTGTTTCCTTTTTTGTGTGAAAATATGTCGTTTAGTCAGATTTTATTCAGAGTGCTGAGGGAAATTTTATGAATTAAAGTATGAATGAAATATATGAATGTATCTTTGAATGGAACTGACTGCCTTGAGGGGTGAGGGGGACATTTTAACAACTTACCCATTATCCTGTGCAGAAACTGTTGTACACAATTTGACAACACAATTTATTATGGTTTTATTACATTTGTTTTGAAAATTCCTTTGAAGGCACGGAAATAATAAAAACCTTGGCGGTAAACGTAGGCACATAATAACGTAAATTATGCAGGGACCTCTCGAGAAAGTGTAATGTTTACAAATTATTTGGCGCTTTAGTTCAGCGCTTTTTAAAGCTGCAGTCTTGTTGTAGTAGCCGGAGCTCTCTCTGTTTATGTCTATGACGACGAGTCACGCAGGTAGGTACTGGGATAGCTAGCCTACTCCGCAGCGGTACGACCCGAGCGATCTAAAATAGTCCGAATATA
Organism: Chrosomus eos; assembly: GCA_036326025.1. Classification (NCBI taxonomy): domain Eukaryota; kingdom Metazoa; phylum Chordata; class Actinopteri; order Cypriniformes; family Leuciscidae; genus Chrosomus; species Chrosomus eos. The sequence goes on along the minus strand of CM070819.1, from coordinate 12,751,342 downwards.
AACACTTATAGGTGTACCGTAGTGATTCAGGGTAAGACAAAACACGGTACTTACTCATTATACATTTTGAACACAAAAAAGTTAGACTACAGCTTTAACCAGACCTCTAGGTTAATTAAAACGATTTAAAATAAGACAAAAAAGCATTAATATAAACATATTTCCTATTTTTAGTTAATCTTCTAATGACCTGTATATTTTTGAGAGAAAAAGGGTCCTTCCCACAATCTTGGAAAACCTGGATGTGTGAGGTAGCCTAATTTGTGTTTGATTTCTAGACTTGGAAAAGTAACAAATTATAATGTATGCATTATATATATATATAATTTATGCCAAGCTCTAAAAAGTTACCAGAAAAAAATATATATATATATACATAAAAAATCCTGATATTTAATCCACATCCAATACATCATGAACGACTGGAAGCTCATGTAAATTCATCAGTTAAAAAGGGTGGGAACCTTAAAACATTTAGCTCTTAAAAATTCTGTAATTTATTTGACAGAAAATAGGAGTGTTAGTGGTTCAAATATTGTTGTTGACAATGTAGGGCCTTGAGTCAAAAAAAGGATGAGAACCACTGATTTAGCCTAGTTGTTTCCAGTATTATTTTTAGCAGTTTATGATTTTTTTTCCATTCAATTTAAAATTAAGTTCTCACGGTCTCTAATTTGACTTAAATACTTTTATAAAAATAAAATAAAAAGTTGAATCAATTCCATATGTCTCAACCATATTTCACAGTAAGCAGAAACTCTATAAGGTACTGAAATGGATTCATCTAATTGATCTCAAATTTAATTAATAAAGTACAAAAATGCTCTGAACACAAAAATTCACTGTCAGAACCTTGAAAAAAAAAAATCATTCTTTTATTTAAAAAAAAGACAGTATTGCTAAGTTACATGTTCAATCCACGAAAGAAAGGTGCAATGTTTAAGACCAAAGGTAAAGTGTTGAAATATAGGAATTATGAATCAAGATCCACATGTTAATGTTGCTGAGAAACGGCATGTTAACTGACAGAACATGACACAAAGAATTTTTTCCTTTCGTCTTTAATTAAAAGATATAAACTGTAAATGCATTTATTTAAAAAATAAAAATGATTGCATATGCATTCACCCACAACACCCCAGAAAAACAAAATCAGCCCCAATCATAAAATACAGAAAAGAAAAGAGCAACAGGACAAAAACCAAAAGGAGGGAAAAAAATAATTAAAATTAACAAATATTCTCTGGTATATATAGTTAAATGTGCTTTTATTTTATCTTATTTTCTCATCAAGCTAGAATAAAAATCTGAGCTCTTGCTAAATCCTGCCTGAAAGAGATGCCATTTTTGTGATTAAAAAGCTCATTTATCTGCCTCCCTCAACACTGAATAATCGATTAATTCCTCATTCTTGTGAACAGCCTCCTCTATCAGGACTCAGACTTCTGGTCTTCAGACTCAAACCTTTCCTTTACTGACTGTAGTGTCTTGAAAAATTGTATTACAATTGGCAAACAGGAGATTAAAAAGGCATTGGGGGAAAAAAAAAATTAACTTTAAAAAAAAAAAAATCCACTGACCCCTAGTGCTATTCAGTAAATATCTACAACAGACTTACTGAGCATTTGAATATGCAGTCTAAGAAACAAGCACTGTATTTATGGATTGCAGAGAGAGAGAAAAAAAACAATGGATATACATCCTCAAATGTACACTCGTTTCCTCTCTACACAGACAGGCACTGAAACCAAGAGGCAGACGGGTGGCCGAGCGTCCCTGTTCACCGCTTATCACAAACACACTCACACGACGCAATGAGCAAGCGAGGCACTCCAAGTATGCTGAGTGGATTTGTGAGATGCAGTCATATTTACACATTCATTTATATTCAGACAAAAGTGAAAAAGCACAAACTGGGTCCACCAGCAGGGCCGATTCACAACATATTGAAAAGTGGGAGCACCAATCTAAGACCAGGACTACAATTTGTCTCCGAGAGCTCTTCTGTTGCTTTTTAATTGTGTTTATTAAAAAACTAAGGGGGAGGAACTCTTTAGTTTCCACACAGAAACTAATTGTTGTTAGTGACAATTTCAAAGACCAAACCAAAAAAAGGGGGGGGGGGGGGGGGGGATAAATCCCAAAACAGCTCTTGAACGCTTTGAAAATTTGTCACAATGCAAGGAGTCCCATAGAGCACAACTGTCCTCATCTACCACTAGAGATCGTTCTTGAATGCTACTGGTTTAAAAAAATAAAGTCACCCAAAAATCCCTCTGCCTCTTTTGTAATGCTTCAACGCTTTCACAACAACCTGAACACTCAGTGAGACCATCCACAAAAACCACAGATGGATAACTTAAGGGGAACTGGAGGTCATCTAGTGCTTTTACAAAACAATGACCAAAAAAAAAAAAAAGCCTCATGTCCGTCACAATGCGTCAAGACATACAACTTCGAGATATTCTATATACATTATTTTCTGCAGGCCACATATGACTGATGCAATTTGGCATTACCTTTTTATCAATGTGAACCACAAAAGCAGGATGAAGCAAAATAATCAAAATACCATTGTTCCAATAGATGCATAAGCAATAAAAAAAAACAGAAATGGTTTATAAAGCTTGATAAGCTGGGCATGTGACTAAATAGACATTTTAGTGTCCCTAGTGTTTCCATTATTTGACAAAAAGAAAAAAAAAAGTGGTATGGACTAAAACCAAGAGAGGAATTCATTGTGTAGTGTCCATTTTAAGTAGTGGCTGTTCTCAATCACATTGATCTCAATAAGAGTAGGAGTGACAACTAGAGAATGTTGAAAACTACAGAAGGGTCTTTGCAATTAGTGGCAATGGTCCCGTAAGTGATGAGATCAGAGGCTCAGCAGGGACAGTAGGCAGGAGGAGGAAACTCACGGCGGGTGATGCACACTATCAGTTTTTCTGTGGAGAGAAACAGACGAGACGTGAAGGTCAAGCGTGGTACTTGATCATTGAGTTCACTAATAACAAGGGAAAGTGATTCAGTAATGCGTCATCAAAGAGCTGCGATGAGAATTTGTGCATATTACACAAATCACATCACCCATTTTGTGACGGATAAAACACTGAAACATCAGTCATGTGACCAAAGTGGACACATGAGGGGAAGAGATCAGTGTTGGGGAGAAACTAACCGATAGTAAAGACGCTACTAATGAAACATGACACTGGCGGAGCTGTTTTCTAAATTGCTTTTTATTAATGTAAATCAGTGCAGTATATGAAATATTTGCCTTTGTTATTGACGAACTGACTAGAAATTTGATGCGTTTGAGATCCTTGTTTAATGCACCAGATAAATAAATACATACACGCATATTAAATTATAAGAATGCATAAATTAAAATATAATTGATATCCATTTTACATTGTCTTTTTGCAGTGAAATATTAACTTGTGTTTGAGTGTTTTTGTAAATGTTTCAATTTAAAATGTCATCCTATTTGAGATCCTTGTTTTTGCACCTGATAAATATAGCTCTAACTGTAAAAAAAATAAATGAAAATAGAAAAGTCTCAGCAGCCTGTATTCCTAACTACTTTTCGGTACCTGTAACTTGACTATTTCAACTAATGTAAATTTGGAGTAGCTTCCAGTTGGAAAGCCAGTTTCAAAAAAAGCTTCCCCAACACTGGAAATTAGTAAACCCATTTCCACTGAAGTACAGAATAACAAAATACTGTTAATGAGGGTTAGAACCACAAATACACTGAGCGGCGCACATACACTTAAATGTACACATGAAGCCCATGCAGAAGGTGGACACACATACCATGCGTGCTCATGCACTGAGTGGGGGGAGGGGAGTAGCCTAACCATCATAAGAGTCCAACAGAGGCAAAGAGCCCCGTCTCTCCCCATACATTCCTCCCTGAGAGTCAAAGAGAAAGAGATTGAACCAGGATAAGAGAAAGGCATCGAAGAAGAGGTGAGTGATAATAGAAGGAGAGGGGAGTGTGAGTGTTAGTTGAGGTGAGAACCCATGTGAGTACTATTAGTGAAATTACAGTAGGTTAACAAGTTTCAGCTTGAGTAGTGTGTGGGTTTTATGATGTCTGGTGTACAAGAAAGTTAGTGAGAACAAGTTGTGTGTAACTGCACAAGGGTGGACGTTTCCCTCTGAAGGTTTGAGTTACCTGAGGTGCGTCTCTGTCAGAGCGATCCAGAGTGTCGTCTAAAGTGTTTCTCCGTCCTCTCTGGTCTATCGTAGAATAAGCGTCTGGAGCCATAGACAAAATTGATCGTTTGTAACTGATCTCTCACACTTAGTGAATCACAGCATAGCGATTGCATATATATTGTAATAAATTACAATTTTCCAGTGCAAATGCATGCATACATTTCATATACAGTACATGCATATATACACACCCATACACATACATGCATAACGAAAACTCAACTGGTATAAAAGGTCTAAACTGAGCTTTTAGCCACGAGTATATGTATAAAGTATGAGAATAAAGTATGATCATTTTACCTGGTCCCATGTCATTGAGTGGAATCATGTCTCTGTCCTGTTTGCCCCCTAACAAAGAGACCCAAACACTATCAGTCAAACGGACATGCAGGATACAACTGTGTCTCTGATCTAACACATTAAAAGCCACTCAGCAGGAATATGTTGTGTTCTTACCCCTGTCTATTAGCGGCAGGGTGCTGTCCTCGTATCCCCCGTTGCTACGGGTGTTGTTGTTAGGAGGGTTGAGGGTGACCATGAAGTCGGTTTTCTTCCAGCCGTCCTTCTCCAGCGTGCGGCGGAGCTCTTTGAAGCCCCACACGATCTGCAGGACCTGCCCAGCGCCACGTACCTCTCGATCTGAACGGTTGCTATATGGTGAAAATAAAGATTGTGAAATATAACTACAGCTCATAAAAAAAGCACTTGTTAAAAAAGTTCCTCTTCCAGGTTCCTCCAATGTGACCAGCCAATTAACACAAAAACGGACACACACACACACACACACACCCGTCTTTGTTGATGAGCACCAGTCTGTCGATACCCTGGGAGCCGCGCAGGGATTTGGCCGCATCCACGCTGGAGCCGATCACTTCTGTCATCGTGCTGAGAACAGACACCACCGTCTCCTCCGAGAGCCCGCGCACAGGCTGACTCTGACCACTGCCTGGCAGATTGGCCACCAAGTTAGGCACTGAATGCTTCCCTAAACAGAGAGAGGAAGAGAGATTGTGTAAAAATCACTGGAATTAATCATTCAGACTGTTCAAATAACACCGAATGGACAAATACAAAGGCTAGCACAAACAAACAGGCATTATTGGCTCACACACCTAGCAGCTCACGGTTGCGAGCGTCAATGGCCAGGTTCCTCAGAGCTCCAGACATGGCTCGGACCACACGGTCGTTCCCATGAGACAACAGCTCCGTCATCATCGGCAGGCCATGTTCCTGTCTCATCGTTGCTCTAATGTATCGCCCATACTGACAGAAATAAGGACAGAGATCAAATTATGAAACAGATTTCCGCTCTTCATGGAGCCAATCAAACAAATGATTGGTGATTGACTAGGGCTGCTCAATTATGGATTCTGATTAATATTAAGGTTAGATTTCAAAAAGTTGATTAGTAACGAACATGAAGCAGGGCAACATCTCACTGCATGATAGAGCCTAGAGAATGAGGTTAGAATACCCCTAAAAGTCAAGATATCAGGGCAAAAATGCCTCATCGTGATAGTTAAGCAATATCACACAAATAATGAATGCAATATCACGCATGCTGTTTTTGTCACGAATAAATGTGAAAATGCAAATGTGATATTTTATACAACAGTTCATTAAATAAGTTAACATTGTGTTATATTTTAGACCCAATATTGTTTGCAAAAAATAAAATGAATCCGAGCAACAGTGCCGTTTAATTTCTAAACGAATCTGCATTTTGATCGAATCAATCAGGTGAACCAATGATTCAATGCATTTACTTCATTCCTGAATGAATCAGTTGTTTGAATGAATCAAATGACTCATTGATTCATGACTTTCTCATTTAGACATTTACCGCCACCTAATGGCAGTTTTAGTTTCTTATTTAGAATATAATTTAATTAAAAATATTTGTACACGTATTAAAAAAAATCATTAAAGGTATAGTTACCCCAAAAATGTAAATTCCATGGCCACATGGTCATTGAAGCCTAAAAGTTTGTGTAATAAATTCTGTGTTGAATCCAAATACATTTTATTTTTCTAAACCTACTTTTTTGATGCTTTTCTCATTTAACACTGTAATTACTTCAAATTATCTTTTGGGGGTAATTTCTCAGCCAAATTGGATATGCGATTAGATAAATTACATGTGGCGAGCGATTAGACTTAATTTTAATCACTTGACAGCCCTAATGTAAGTTTTTTGTTTCATACCTGCTTTTTTTGGGATGGAAAAGTTCATTTTAAGCCCTGAAAGTTGCAGGATGTGAGTTCTGAAATGTCAGCATTATTGTGTGTACTCACAGTCCAACGTCCTGCACACAGGTTCTGCACGGCTCCCGCGGCGGCTTCCAGAACCGATGGGTTCTTACTCTCTTTCAGAAGAGAAGTGTAGACGCGCACCACCTCTGGCTGGAACAGCAATTCATAACCTACAAAACACCACACAATTATTACATTTCATCTATTATCTAACTACCAACTATTCAGAGACAACAAGACTCAACTGTCGTAGTACCTTTGGCTGGTGAGCTTCTCTTTGGAATGTCAATCATATCTGAAGTCCCATCATCCTCTTTTTTTCCTGAACAAAGCAGACGGCATGAGCAACGCGCGAAATAGAGATTAAGTGACAGAAATATCTGACATTTAATGATAGTGATGTAATTTGACAATTTAGAAGTCTGAAGAAAACCATCTTCAAAGATTTAAAAAGGGGATTTTCTTTAGACAAAGAATTTATTAGAGACAGTTCTGACAAAGGTTACATTTATTCCCTGAGGGAAAACCCCAAGTTGTGTAACGATTAAATGACTAAAGACTTGATGCAGACGGCTCAGTTTTCACAGTATTATATGTCAAAGTGACAAAGTGCAAGTTCAAAAGAATCAGTCAATTGTCTTTTAAAATGTCTACATGATTAAACTTTAAAAGTGAAGGTGTGTAAGGAGTGGACTTATTGGAAAAGCTGAGCCCTGGCACCCTCTGGTGGTTACTAATGAAATGTTTTAAAATGCAGCAAGCATTTTAAAGGGACAGTCACGCAAAACATTTTTTGGGATCTTGTCCCTCCTTTCCCAGTTTTCTAGAATAGCCAGCTATTTTGTATGTAAAAACTGTTCGATGAATGGTTTGGATGACACCTCAGAAGGCAGCAGCCTATATAGGCAGTAGTGCATCTCACTAGTGATAGTATCCAATATCATAATACATCCATTTCCTTCCAATCAATAAAAACCTTGTTTGTGTGACTTGTCCCCTTAATAGGCCTTCTTACTTTACAAAGGTAGTGCAGCTCATAAAACGAATGTGAAACAGGATGAGAAATAAATTATTTTCTCTTAAAACATTTCCCATTTCAGATCCAATTTCTGAACTTTGACTTGTAACAGGGTTAATAATGGGTTACAATGAGGTGATTCCCATAATAGCAAAGCGAAGCCTTTACTTAAAAAAAATAAAAAAATAAAAAAAATAGTGAAAAAAGTAAAAAGAGAGAAAAGCTTACCTTTGGAAAACCACTCGTCTGTTACAGGATAAAAGGATGTACGGAATGAGAGCAGAGGAGACAGATACAGAAGAAAATGAGGAAAGTTTTGGCATAAAAAAAATTGCAGTAGTGCCCCAGCCACCATACAATTATTTAGAAACAAACCCACAAACAAGGCACACCACACAATTCATGCATGCTTCATCTCCTTCGTGTGCACACAAACTTCTATATGATCTGACACGTATCATAGTAACAGGCTTAACAGACTGAAGGGTGTATTATGATTTAAAGACTAGGAATAGGCACGGCCTCTTGGCTTGGTTTACACGACACAGAGATTGTGTACTGGAATGCAAAGATAGCAAGTTAACTTATATTAATTGGTTACGGCCCACATCTAGTGCCTGTGTTTTTCTTTAAATGAATCAGACGCGCACCTTTGCCCTTTCGGGAGCTGAAGCAACCGCCCTTTTGGGAAGAGGCGGGGCCATGATTGACAGGAGTCATCTCCTGATAGCGCTCAGAGCCTGGTATCTCCCGATGCACTTGATAGGACAGATTCCTCAGCAGACACACACTGTTCTCAATCAGCTGCACACAGACATAACAAACATGATCAAATAATAGATCATTTGTTAGAGATTGAAGCAGGACAACTAGAAATATTTTCATAAAACGGTTGAAACCAAAGAAAAGGCTGATCCTACTAACTATATAGTATTATTCATAATTTGCAGATTCTTATTCCACTCAATGATCCACTAACCCCTGGTTTCACAGACAAGGCTTAAGCTAGTCCCAGACTTCAACTGAAAGCAACTTGCACTGACAGATCTTAAAATATTAATGTTAGTGACATTGTTTTGACTCACAAGTAACCTGTTTTTCTAAGGCTCGTTTATAAAAGCTACTTAAATGTTCTAATTGAACGAAGGCTTAATCCTGGTTTAATCCTAACAGTGTCTGTGAAACCAGGACTTTATGCCATTTTTGCACCGCTAGCAGCACAAATCTTGGGCCATCATAGATATGACAATAAGGCTCAAGCAAATGGGGTAAAAAATATTCGGTTCAGACAAACAACTTTCCAATAAACTTAAAGAGTATATAAAAATATTTTTGACATACACACTACCGTTCAAGTTCAAATACTGTTAAGACTTTCTAAGAGGTTTTCTTTTAAAGTCTCTTGTGCTCAACAAGGCTACATTAATTTGATCAAAAATACAGTAAAACATTATTCTAACTTAAAACAACTATTTTAATACATGTACTTTAATGTAAATGTACTACATTTATTCCGGTGATTTTTCTGCATCATTACTCCAGTCTTCAGTGTCACATGATGCTTCAGAAATCATTCTAATGTGCGGATTTGCTGCTCATGAAACATTTGTGCTGCTTAAATTTTTCAGCATTCTATGATTAATAGAAGGTTAAAAAGAACAGCATTTATTTGAAATGGAAATCTTGTGTAACATTAAAAAGCATCATATGACCCCTTTTAAATATGTATAATGTTTTCATTTAGCGTGTAATGTATCTGTGCATGTATACGATCTGCAAAGTTTCAAAGACGGAGGTGTTCCACAAAGATTTAACAGAGAACACAGATCGAGGTGTTTTAGACAGGTCTGGATCAAAGTCCATATATTACATCCGCAAATATCTGTCACAATGTAAAATATCAGCATAATTCCCACCCAAAGGCAAACACAAATAAAGAAGGTGTGGTTTCGGTGAATTGAAGTGTTGTCATGTTTGCAAAGTAGGTTCCGAATGATCGGCTTGATCATCTGCATTTTCATAATCAGACTTGGGCTCGAAATGATATGGTAAAACTGACGGCATTATTATTTACTGAGCGTTTACAATTGCTTTAGAATCCTTGGTAGCTGAAGCTCGAGATTATGTTTAGGGGCGTTACATTTCCGACACATGCTAGAGCTCTTTGGCCAAATCACAATTCACAGGGTCTGCAGGCCAATCAGAGCACTCAAAGCTTTTCGAAAGGAGGGGCTTTAGAAATCCACACGGTATATTATCGAGTCTCCTCTATTCCCAGTCTGTCAGAAACGTATGTAAAAAGCTATTGTACTACACCCAATAATCAAAATAGCTTCATATGAACCCTTAAATGCCACTTGAGTAATTATTTCTTGCTAAATAAAAGTATTAATTAAAAAAATAAATCACTGTCCCCAAACATTTGAATAAGTGTACAACATTGGTTTAAGTTATTAATTTATTTTTAAAATACTAGTGCATTTTGACTAGTGTGTGGGCTCATTTAACTAGTCCTGTATAAATAGGCAGGTTAACTTTTACAAATGTACTGTTCAAATTGCCTAACAGCTAAAAATTGCAGCGTGTAAAATAAAAACGACCAGAAATGCTTTCTTCCCTCTTTGCTCTCCCTGGAAACATGCTTCTCCTGTCATAAAAGAGCAGTGCGCATGAAAATCCAGTTCTCAAAACTTAAGAGTCACAGTTCAGTTACCTTGTTGTCCACATCTTTACAGTTGATCTGTGACTGGACGATGTACATGAGCGAGTCGACCAGTCCAGAGCACTCCCTCAGCTTCCTCCTGGCCTCGCTCCGCTCCGAGCTCACATTCCTGAGAGTGAAACGTCATGAAACTAATTAGGACACTGCCTGTTTAATGTTTAGCAATGTTTGGCATGCACAGAAACTTTTAGCTTCAGGTCATCACCTAAAACATATTAACCAAGAGTATACAGATGGCATCAGGAACGTTGAGCAACGAATGAGAGAGCGAGGGTTAAAGGCAAGACACCGTTAGCTCTACTTAAATGTAATCACGGTGTAAAACCACTCCTCCGACTGAACGGAGCTCTTTCTAAAAGCCTAATAGGCGAGTGGGAGAGGCGAGGGACACTTTCAAAGAGAAGCACTCAAGAGAAATAAGTGGATTCAAAGATCACATTTCTCTCTTTTGTCCAAACTTTGTCCTGGTTCTTTCACAGCCTCAGAGGTTCTTGCTCTCACACACAATTCAAGAGCATTTCCTTTGCACTTCCTGTCTTTCTTACACATCAAAATGCAGCTTCCTCACACACACACACACAACTTTTCTTGACAGGAATTCTTTAGCAGCATGAGGCACACCCCTCCTCCCTATAAAGTCTTTCATTAATCTGAATCATGAAACTGTCCCTTCCCAACACATCCTAATCCATTCCTCCGCCCATCTCTCTGTGTTCCCGTGGCTTAACTGCATCACCAAAGTCACGCGTTTGATTCCCAGGCTGATTAAGGGCATTTTCACACCTGGCTCGTTTGGAGCGTTTGTTTCAGAAACTAGTGTGATTTCTCCCTTAGTATAGTTATTTTAAGCGCATATAATATATATGTATATATATATAATAACACACCCCACCCCCGACAAGGTGGTCTCTTGCCAACTTTGACTCTGAAGCGGCTCACTTGTGGCGAGAAAGCAATCCGACCCTACAGACCAATGAACAAGGCTGTATCACAATGTATAATGAGCAATGCATGAAAAGTGGCAGTGTTTTCTTTGCGAATGCCTCTCAAAATTAATCTGGAGCAAAGATGAAGTGAAACGGCGAACTAAAATTTGGTCCGACAAACATATTTCAGAGCTGTCCAAAATACAAAAATACAGACGAAGCCTTGATTCTTGCACAAAAACGATAAAGTAAATTAACAACAATTACAAAGAAAGCCACAATGGAACTGTTGTCATCCTGACATATGACCTCTATCCCCGAACATGAACAGGTGCACTCAGACCAATGTGAGGACAGTTGACTCGCACATGAAATTTTGGTCCTTTAAGAAGTGAAAGCGAAACATGCATTAACGTTATGTACCTTAAACAGCCGGTGGTGTTGGTGAGTGCAGTCTCCCACTCCAGGTGTCTGGGTTTGCAGCTCTCTTCTCCACCTTCGTTTCCCCTCTCCCAGCCCGAGTGCGGGACCATCACCTCATCGGACAAGGCGTGCAGCGCGTGGTCCACGATCTCCATCTTTACAGAGTCATGAGACGACAGGTTCCACAGCGTGCCTGTCAGAGGACGAGCCATCAGTTACTGCCAGATGTAAACGACAATCCGTCTTGTCTGACCAGTTGTGTTTGAATCACAAAAAGTTTAACGTCGGCATGGACTTATTATATGTTTTTGAAAGAAGTCCGTTTATGTGCATTTATTTGATTAAAAATATATTGTTAACTATATTATTCCAATTTAAAATAACTGTTTTGGTACAGCTGTGATGGCAAAGCTGAATTTTCAGCAGCTAATTTTCTAATTTGCTGATTTGGATTATAATCCTGACACTTTTTTCAGGATTCTTTGATGAATAGAAAGCTCAAAAGAACTACATATTTGAAATATAAATCTTCTGCAACATTACAAAACCTTGATTTACAGCGGTAAGGAGCGTGTACCTGTTATAGTGTCGGTAAGGTCCTGATCTCTCGTCTTCCTCAGTAGCCGCACCAGTGCGGGAATTCCATCACAGTTCTTGATGGCTATCTTGTTATCTGAATCTCGTCCGTATGAGATGTTCTTGAGAGCTCCGCATGCTGCGTAATGGACCTCCTTCTTTGGGTTATCCAGCATGGACACAAGGGCAGGGATCCCCTTCATTCGCCTTACATCTGACTTTACCTGCAAAGATAGGTAGAGAAGACTAAGCGCATGGAACTTGTGCGCTACACCCTGAGTGACTTCGCCATCCGCGCCAAGTGATGAAATCACTGCTATGTAGGCGGGGCTACCCAACATATTGTGACTAGCGTCCTGTGTAAGTGTGTACTAACCTTATCATTCTTAAAAGTGAGATGTTGCAAGTAAGCTGCAGCATTGCTTTTGACAGGGTCCAGGCGGTAGTTGAGCATAGCGATGACTTCAGGAAGTTCAGGTTGCCTCCATGCTGTGGGAGCGGGGCCTTTACGAAGAGTACTGTCCAATGACGCCATGCTGCCTCTCTCTCCCTGAGCCAGTGGAGCTCCACCTCCCCAATAATACATATCACCAGCTCCACTCATATCACCATCCAGTGTGCCCTCATATGACCTACGCAAAACAAGCAGCAGCAGCACATATTAAGTGATTTTTTTCCCCCACCTTAATAAATTGTCCAAATTTAAACTATTTGCTTTACGTTTAACAGAAAACACTAACCCTGTCCGGCGTGGAGGTGGTGCATGGAGTGGATGTGCCAGGCGGGGCATTGTGCTGTAATGCATGGCCGGCCCCATGCCGTAATCGGGCTCATCATATCCCAGGCTCCTCTGATCATCCTCTAGGCCGTAGGGGTCTGGGACAAAGCGCTGCATGCCAGAGATCTCCAAAGCACTGCCCATACGTCCAACCTGGGGCTGGGCCGCATACGGGTCCAACTGCGGCCGGCTGTGTGTGCGGTAGGCGGAGTCCAGCGTCCGGTAGCCATCCACAGGCCTAAAGAAAAAGAAAGAGGGAGCTCATTTGTACATCTTTACTACTGGTCAAAAGTGAGAAATTAAGATTTTTTTTTTGTGCGTTTGAAAGAGGTCTCTTATGCTCAGCAAGGCTGCATTGATTTGATCAAATACAGTAAAAACGTTAAAGCAACACCATGGAACCATTTTCCTCTTCGGTCGTCCTACTGGTTGGAAACTAAATTGTCCATTGCCGCTGTCGTAAATAATTTAGCCTACCGTCGCACGCACGCTCACTGTTTATCCAGCTTCGGCTTTAGAATGAACGATGTCCACAGACAAGGTAGAGTATCTTACATGATTTCATGAAAGGATGATGTATTGCGACATCAGAAACGAAGAAAAACTAAATAATGACTATTGTAGCGCTTGACGTAAAGCAGTCAAAATTTGTAGTTCTTTTTGTGGTCGGGTTACTACCCGAACCCCGAAGTTCAGTAGTGCCAGTAAAAGCGATACATACCCCGTCAGGCTATGGCAGAAGTGCCTTTCACCCTGTTATGACTTGATGAACCACTGATAAGATTTTGGAAACATTATTTTAAGGTAAAAAAAAAATTACATAGTGTTGCTTTAATACTGTGCAACAAGTGTTACTATTTTTATATCTTTTAAAAGTAATTTATTTCTGTCAAGGCAAAGCTTAACTTTCTCCAGTCTTCAGTGTCACATGATCCTTCAGAAATCATTCTAATATGCTGATTTGAAAGGCACAGACCTGTAGCGGTCATCCATCCGTGTCCCTCGGCTGAGACTGGTGTAGGCTTCAGAAGGAGGGCCGCTCCGGTAATCGTCATAGCCACCTGGAGGTCCATAGTGGTAGTTACGGGGGACAGTAGAGGTGGGGTAGTCCATGGGGCCAGCCGGTGGCCTGTACACACGGTCCATTGGGGAATTATAACCAGGCATCCCAGTGACTGAACCAGTGCCATCCAGGGAAAGTGTGTCAGAAACTGAGGGAATGACTGTTCGTGTGGTGGTTGTCTTTGTGACCTTCTTTACCTGATAAGGGAAAGTGAAAATTATCTTTCCAACTTGAAAAACATGAGGCCATGCTAGACAAAATGTCACCAGTTTAATTATATTGTATGGCTACAGCAAACTTACTGTGGTCTCAGTGCGACGTGTGGTTCCATCATCATTAGTTTCAACTGAAATAATAGGCAGCGATTCATGGGGGTCCTCGACTGTGACCGACTCAACGATATGACCAGGGTCCAACATCCTGTACTGTAGAACAGGCGCACAAACAAAGAACAATAGTGAGCATAAGCCAAGAATAGGAAGTGTCACACAAACACCATCTGGCACAATCACAGGTGTATGTCAATGACGACGATAGCAAGTTAGTACAGAAGCAAAATAACCAAGTGTAAAAATATGCGCAAGAGTATCTTTCAAGTAAACGGACACCCAGGATTCCACAATAAGGATGGCCTGGGACCAGTGCTGCGTTGACACTACATCCTGTTCATCGCATATCTGTTTTTATTAGGAATGCAGCTCTCGTACTCATTAAAATGCTCCGATACCAAAAACACGCAGTATGTGTAGTGTTCTGTCAACAGAACAAACAGATTTGTGCGTGTTGAGCGCACATCCCTTTTTCACACACATTGCAAGTTGTAGTGCGGTTGGCAGGGTATATGCAGGAATTATAGAGATGAATTTACTACCTTTTTACTACCTTTTTTACTACCTCCACGATATTTTTTACTACCACCACGACATCAAGCAGCAGTCCTTTTTTGGCACCACTTACTACTTACTATAAGGTATGGTGTGACACTGTCACACACATCCTACATATTAGGTACACTAATGTTTAATTGTGATCATTGCAAAAAAAAAAAAAAAACATAATTGACAATGACAATACTAGTGTTGAGTTGAGTTTCAGTTGTCCTTATCTTAACCCTAGCCCTTGAGTTATCCTAACCATAACGTTAGCCCATAGCCCTAATAAGGTGAATAATAACCTTGGCACTTCTTAAAAACAAATGACACTTAACGACAATAAACATTATTAAAGATTAATAATAAAGTGTGTCACATCACACACACACTTACCCACAAACACGCATTCTCACACACGCAGACTTAAGCAGTGAAATTACTATCCCAAAACAGCAATTTATGTCATCACATCTTTAAATGTGCTTCAACTATGGCACTGGTTTGCTGCTGAGGTGGTGCGACGACAGCTGACCTTAAGTTGGCATGATTTGCCGCGAACTGTGTAGTGCTGCTAGCATCGCGAAACAATGAAATAGGGAGCTGCTCCGCCCTCACGCGAACCCGTTAAATATTTTCAATTAGGGATGCACCGATACCACTTTTGCAAGAACGAGACCGATACCAATACTTTCATTTTTGGTAGCCTACTCGTCGATATTGATACCGTAACCGATCCCTGAATTTTCACTGCATTTGTAATTTTAAAATGTATTCGTAGACAGAGGTGTAGTGGTAAAAAAAGAGGTGGGTAAACTATAAATTCTAGTGGACCACGACGTGGTCACCCGGTAAGGTGGGCCACTGCCTACCGGTGTATGTGTATCGATGACATTGCTTATAGGCAGGGCTCGACATTAAGCCTTTTCATACGCTTGTCCTTCGGACAAGTAAATCAGTCATTCACTTGTCCGAGTAAAAAAGTTCCTTGTCCAGATTTTTTTTGTTGTTGTGCGTGTTAATTTATTCTGAAACTATATTCTCAGTGTTCAATCAGCTTTGATATTTAAATCGGCATATTGTAATATCTGCACCTTTAAAGGGCATACCCTCCCCCAATATTATTAAATGTATGCTTCATCTTTCATTTTAATTTCCTAAATTTTATCAATAAATTCAATTATTTTGAATAATAAGACACTATAGGGCTGTTACCCTAGGTAGGGAGGATCAAATTAAATCATTTACACTGAACAATTACAATTGCATAAAATAATGTTTTGAAAATAAAATTGATTTAAATATACAAATAAGAAATGTAAAGAATGATACTACTTTTAAACATAACACTAAAGTCATTGATTCATTAATTCAAACGATTGAAATTGATTTAAATATACAAATAAGAAATGTAAAGAATGATACTACTTTTAAACATAACACTAAAGTCATTGATTCATTAATTCAAACGATTCGTGTAAACGGTTGATTCATTCAAAAATGAGACGGATGCTAATGAATGGGTCATTGAATCTTTGACTCAACCGATTCGTTTAAAATGCTGAATCTTCAGTAATGAAAACAGTGATGTTCCTGTGTGATGTGCCGTGGTTCTGCTGTGATTTTTGTTTGGAACTATTTTCGCTGCTGAAACAGAACATAAACAGCCAATATTGCATCTAAAATGTAAGTGACTTAATTTTAACGGTTTATTGAACTGTTGTAGGAAATCAATATCACATTTTCAATCGTGATTGTGTTCAGGAAAAATTCTTGAGGTTGCTTAACATATGTTACAAATATAAAAACTCCACATTTAGATGTTTTATAGGCAGTATGTTGTTAACTGAGTGTGTGTGTGTGCTGCGCTCATGTGTGTTCTCCTCGAGAGGCTGCGCGAGCGTCAACAGTGCAACTTTACCGTCAGTAATAGTCAACAACACTGACAGTATGCAGCGCAATATGAAAGAGTTCGTCTTAGGTTTAACAACCTATGAAACTAATAATGAACATTATGAAACTAAAACGACATGAGCTTAATTGAAAATTTTAGGAACTACAGGCTATTTAGCGGTGGATAAACGCAATTTAGAGGTGGATAAACGCAATTTGGAGGTGGATAAACGCTATTTCCGAATATTGGGAGGTGCATAAACGGCGTTTACGTGCGTTTAGCCTCCACTACATCCCTGTTCGTAGATAAACCAAAAGAATATAAATCATATTAGTTGGCTTAATTTGTTCATCAAATATATATTCAGATATTTTCATGCTTAATTAATCCTGCTAAAAAGCATGCTTCTATTTCTGTCACTGTTCATTCTATTGCTCTATCATATTTTATCTTCATTGAATAGCACAGCACATATTTAGAGCAGCTCCAGCAGGGCTCAGTGCTGAAGATCAGGCCAGTGGTACAAATGTTTAGACACCAGTGAAATACCAATTATTTAATCCAATTTTGATACTACAACAAAAACTACCAGCCCAATTAATGTGAATTTAAAACATTATTAAAAGCAGTCAGTAACAAAATAAGAACGAATAATCGAATTACAAATAGGACAAATAAATACAATAGATCAAAGAAAAGCTACAAATGAAATAAACTGTTTTTAGAGTTTTTCGGGTAGATTGGTAAATACATTTGAATAAAGTAATCAAATGTGAAAAATTATATATAGCTGTATAGCTAAATAAAATAGATGGATATTTTTTGTAAAGTTGAAAAGGGTAGACTATTTAGTCAAGAGCAGTGAGTAATTTATTTGTCCTTTGTTTGATTAACATTAAAACATAGTAGCAGGTTTATTAAATTGCTGCCCCTTTAAGACAGAAGGCACAGGCCCGATTTGAACATGGCTACGTTCACTTGAGATATAACCAAGACATTCTCTGATATAACTGACTTTTGTTTACTAGGATACTCGTCAAGACGGGCGTTTTTACATCATTTTGACGTGAAAGACAATTTAATTTAGTTCGCGCACTGAGGCGTTGGTTTGCGGGGCACGCTCTTTGGATGTTTGCGTTAATGGAACTTCTTGATATGCACATGTCGTCCAGTAATAATGTACGGAACCACTCGTTATACATAAATCAGGTAACAGGTCATGTTTTACTTTACTTACATATACGATTTCGTTTTAATCCAAATAACACGTGCTGAGTGAACGATCAGGAGCATTCAACAGAAGTGCGCCCGCGCACTCTCTCTCGCGTCAGTTAACGATAATAATAAGCTAGATGACTCGTTTTAATTTTCTTTGCCATTGACATCGATTGAACTATAAACTTTCCACTGATGTCTGTTTGAAGGAATATGTGCTCGACCAGCTCGCACATCTGTGCCGCTGCGCGCTCAATCCATTGCACGTTTCCAGTGATCGCGCACCACAGCTAAGTTGTGTTACTATATTGCGTTTAATATTCCACTAATAAGACATATTTACTTCATAGACAGCCTTATTTTTTTGGGAAAAAAATGGAATCTCGTATATTGTCAATAGTAATTGAAAACCATATAGACCCAGTTAGATGGGGCTTCGAAAATTTACTACCTCGCCAGATGACGTTTACTACTTTTTACTGGCCTTAATTTGGCATAATTTAATTTACTACCTTTTACAACCCCGCGGAAACCCTGGGTTGGATGTCTCAAAATAGAAAGTAAAGGATGTAACTATTACTAACATTACTTGACGGTAAGAAGGGAGTGAGAGAGTGAGGGAGAGAGACACTTGACTTTAAATCCCTTTTTTTTAAACTTTTTTTTGGGTAAATAAAGTGATTAAAAATAGTCTCAAAATAGCATATTAGAAAAACTAACACTGGTTTTAAAAACGAGAGCGAGAGAGAGAGAGAGCGCGAGCGAGTAAAAGAGCTACCCACAATAATAATAAGATAATAGGCTAATCATAAATAAATGTGCAGGTGCGGATACTAACCTGAGTCCCGTTTATGTATCCCTCGTTTAATTTGAGACGTTCTAACTCTGCATCACCAGTGACACGGCCGTTCTAGAGAAACAGAGAGAGAAATGATGACAGACACAAAAACCATGTATGTAAAACAGATGAGGAAGGCGTGAAAGTGGCCAATGGTCATGGCGGTGAACAATGCTAAACATTCAGAACGACCTCGCAGCATATGAAAAAAACATGACCTTATAAATGTCCATGCAAAAGGATGCAAAGGATAAACACTGAAGACACTAAAAAACAACTTAAGTTAACGAAACCATTGCACAAGAGAAACATGACAGTGTTGCGGAAAATAATGATGAATACATGGATGAATGAACGCCAGGAATGAGATGGGGGTTGACCACTACCGGATAATATTACTCATGCTTTTACACAACAATGGCATGCAACACCATTCACACTTGAAGCACAAATTAACTACGCGTAAACCAGGGGAAGTGGGCTGCTGTACTATTCCCGCCCAAGTCCACAGAGGGAGCCGTGAAAGTTGACGGTAATCCTAGCTGACTGTCGGGCTTGTGGGAACTTGTCAGCAGGTAGAAACCGAGCCTGCTTAGCCTGTTAATATCTACACAACTATGTCAACAGAGAGGAGATATACAGAAGATGGTGGCATTCCAAACACTGCTGAACAGCTTCTTATCTTTACATATATGTGTGTGTGTGACAAAGACAAAGAACAGGAGAGAAGATTTATTTTCCTGAAGGAATAGTTATACAAAAAAAAAAAAAAAAAAAGAGTGTTATTTACTGAGTTGCTTTAAATCTTCTAAAGCACATGGTAGCTTTTTGTGATGAACAGACCAAAACTTCAATCCTCCGGGCATATCATTCGCAATTATCATTCACATTTGTGTGGAGCATGTTGAATTCAAATGTGGAGCATTAAGATGTGTTGCGCCAAGATTGACTTCGATGTCAAAAGGCACTGTTTCTTACGCTCCGTATTTAAAATCCAAGTAAGTGCAACACGAATGCAAGTGACATCTGAGAGCTATGACCGAACAAAAGCTTTTCAATTAACTTAAATTTAGTGTAGAAAGACTAGGAATGTAGCAGCCAGAAAGTTTGGACTTCATTTTTATGAGTTTTTGACCCATTTATTATTTAATAAATAAAGCACAGCCTAGACATTTTGCAAAGTATTGTCATGCTCCTCCGTTATATATTTGAAACTAGTGTCGTTATTGCTAGCTAAAACTATTAAAACAGTTTCTGTAAATGATAAAGTAAAAATATAAAATTACATAAACATTAGATAACGTTGGCAACTAACTGAAATAAGTTCAAGAACTAACATTACTTAACTGATGCTATAAATGACAATTAATGCTAATTATTCAATTAATAGTATATAAATAAAACTAAAATGGTTTATAAATGAAATTGTTCATTTTCAGGTTAAGTATTCCTTTCAATTTTGTGAGATGTTGTCTTAATCTGATGTATAGAGAAATTAAAGTTGTGTATGCATCTAGCTGTGAATGAAACTTTCAGAGTTTCAACACACTTGCGCACAGTCGACGCCCTTAAAGGAGGGGGCGTGTCTAAGATCATACAACCAATCCAAGAAGTCCTCTAGTCTACACATGTGAAGTAAACTGAGAAAGCTGAGATTTAGACGATACTTGATGTGTTCACGTTGAGCAACGTCCACCGAAAGATAGAGCTTTCTGAAATCCTCTACACACAAGGGACACTCATCTTACTAAACCGGTTTGTTATCTCTCCGCTCACAGATATCAGCGGAAGGGGGTTTTGGATGTTGAGAAAGTTTCTGTGATAAGGGAGACATTCATCATGAGGACAGTGAGCAAAAGGGAGAGAAATTCCTCGTCACTGAAGAACATTCATTCCGCTAAGTCAAACAGACAGGTTAATGACACATGTACGATGTACAGACATGCGTTTTGTGAGAACCAACAGGGTTGACATTCAATGATGTGGTGAGACACAAATTGGGGACATGAAGAAACATGCAAGGGAAACATGGCTTTACTAAGTATGGCTTCAGAGAGTTCTGTAATGCCACACACGCCATTAACTGCAGAATGATGCAGAGGGCAAAGGATGGGCGGTCAATGATGACAAGAGGAAAGGATGCAAATGATGGGTTCTGGTGACACTGAACGCAACAGTGAAGGATGGGTTAATCGCCATGCTCCTTGAGGTGCCAACTAGGACGCATTGGTGCAGAGTGATGCGGCATGGGTGAGATATTGCAGGGTGATGATGCGGGGAACCCTGCTGCTGCGTGATTGGCTGGGAGGGCGTTACCTGCAGGGTGGGGAGGGGGCGGGGTAGGGTACCGGAGGGCCCCACGCTCCTCCTCTCCTCCTCCAGAGCTCGAGTCAGACGCTCAAACTGCATCTCCTGCTCTCGCACGGAGGCCAGGAGAGATGCTGCATTCTCACACTGCTCCATACACACTGAGAGAAAGAGGACAGGGGTTACACACTCTCATCATGAGCTTGAGCGTCTTACGCGCTCCATAAGTGCCCTAAAAAAAAGAAAGAAAGAAACGAAACATGCGCTCCACAGTCAAACAGACACAAAAACATAGCTTAAAGTGGTGTGCATCATGTGACCCATGCGGCAAGCTAAATCAAGAAACAGTAACAGGGAGAGAGAAAAGAAATGTGAGCGATAGAGAACATGACAGACAGAAAGTAAAAACTGTGAAGAGAGCGCGAGCAAGACAGGTGCTAACAAAGCGCTTCAGACGCAGGCGTGATCACGCTGCCACCTCTGGGTGACAACACACAGAGGAAACCAGACCGGTTTCAAGCTCGCATGTAGGAGAGTGATTCAGATGCTGTGTGAGAAGAGATCATGTAGAGGCAAATAGACGAGTGCAGACACAACAAGGAATGAGCCAAGGTCTATTCAAATCAAAAGTGGCTCCACGGAAACGTACTGCAGATAAATAAAAGCCGTAAATGTCCTTTCTACTGGGCTGTCCTTTCTGGAGGACATTTCACTGTCTGACAACTGAAAACAAACTCAGTGTTTTTATGCTTAAGGAAAACTGACAAGTCTAACTAGCACAGCAACAGTACCACGGTACAGTCAGTGATGGGAATGGATCATAGTACTTCAAGTTCAAAGAAATAAATGGTAATATTATGGTACTTTCAAATATACCAGGATAGTACCATGATGCCTCTTAGATACTAGACCACAAAGCATGATTCACATAATACTGATAATAATAATAATAATAAATAAGATAATATAATAAAACCAATAAAATATTATAGTTATTCATTATTAATAAATGGCAAAAAAAAACATGGCGCAGTTGTGGTACTTTGTAGTGGTCGACCAATATTGACTTTGATGGCTGATGCCGTTATCTTAGAGAGACTTTAGTAACTTTGGAAAATACAGAGACCACTACAAAATGATCAGTTTTTCTGGTTTTATTATATATAGATATATGCGTTTGGGTAAAATTAACTTCTTTATTCTATAAACTACTGAAAACATTTCTCCCAAATAAAAATATTTGTAATTTAGAGCATTTATTTGCAGAAAACGACAAATGGCCAAAATAACAAAAGAGATGCAGTGTTGTCAGACCTCACATAATGAAAATAAATAAATTTTAAACAATGCTAATGTTTTAACAGTTTAATCAGTATTTGGTGGAATAACCCTGATTTTCAATCACAGCTTTCATGCGTCTTGGCATGCTCTCCACCAGTCTTTCACAGTGATGTTGGGTGACTTTATGCCACTCCTGGTGCAAAAATTCAAGCAGCTCGGCTTTGTTTGATGGCTTGTGACCATCCATCTTTCTCTTGATCACATTCCAGAGGTTTTCCAGCAAAGCTGGAACCGGGCAGATTTGTCTGTGAAGGACGCATGAATCAAGCCACGTACAAGGTTGTCCTGGAAGAAAACTTGCTTTCTTCTGCTCTGACAATGTTCCCCAACTCTGAGGATTGTTTTTTTTTTTCAGCAGGACAATGCTCCATGCCACACAGCCAGGTCAATCAAGGTGTGGATGGAGGACCACCAGATCAAGACCCTGTCATGGCCAGCCCAATCTCCAGACCTGAACCCCATTGAAAACCTCTGGAACGTGATCAAGAGAAAATGGATGTTCACAAGCCATCAAACAAAGCCAAGCTGCTTTAATTTCTGCACCAGGAGGGGCATAAAGTCCCTCAACATCAATGTGAAAGACTGGTGGAGAGCATGCCAAGACGCATGAAAGCTGTGATTGAAATTCCACCAAATACTGATTTCTGAACTCTTCCTAAGCTAAAACATTAGTATTGTTGTGTGGAATAAAAATTAATATAAACTTATTGTCTTTCCATTATTCAAGGTCTGACAACAACACGGCATCTTTTTTGTTATTTTGACCAGTTGTCGTTTTCTGCAAATAAATGCTCTAAATGACAATATTTTTAATTGGAATTTGGGAGAAATGTTGTCAGTAGTTTATAGAAAAGCAAAAATGTTAATTTTACCCAAACACATAGCCTACCTATAAAGAGTAAAACCAGAGAAATTTTGCAGTGGTCTCTTAATTTTTCCAGAGCTGTATATATATATATATAATATATAGATGGCAACTTTTTGGTTCTGTAATCTGGCAAGTTTGTGCGCTCTGGGAATCATATTTTTCTCAAATAAAGACAAAGAATTTTACATACAGCACACAGTGAAAATGACACGAATATGACATAGTGGGCAACATAGCGCAGCATAGTTTGAAATCAAGGATTTAAAGTGTTTTGATCGCGCATCTCCGCAACAGCTAAACTCATATCCACATTCAATTTGCATGGACCGACGCAGAATACACAGTAGATGCGGACTACAAATACACACTTGAGAAAGATCTCGCAGCTGGATTCAACTAAATCTGCAAGGTTTGTGAAAAATGTTTATTAGATTAAAAAAAAATTTGCTTACATAATAATTTTGCTGAATGCAGATAGTAAATTAGAAAGTATTATAGCATCTGCTTTTATATAGTTAGTAATATAAAAGCCAAACATACTTTTTATTTGCAGTTTACTTTCACTGGTTAACAGTTCTATGTTAGACAGAGACCGTAAACAAATAAAGAGAATGGGTGCTCAAACATTCTCAGCCCTGCCAAAATATAAATCTGTCGAGTCGTCGAAATAACAGTCCCCCTTCAAACACATCGGCCGATGCTGATATTTAAAGCATTTTTTAGTTCTTTGTAAGCATCATCTTCAATGCTTCTCACTTCACCCTTGACTTGCTTTAAGACCGTTCATGCCTTAAAACTAAAGTAAGCTTTTTTTAAAAGCTGGAGAAGATGGTCAGAGGTTTGCTGTTAAACATAGAAGCTCTCTCGTAAGATCCTCTCAGTGGAACTCATTGTGATATCAGTAACAGTGTATAAATAACTACTTATGTGACTTCATGCTGCATTTGCTCATTAGCACCAGTTATATCTGGGTGGGGTGCAAATGCTGCGTGTGAACGGCAGGTGAAAAAAAACGTGAGCTCTGGAGAGCTGATCTGAGCACTGATTTCAGCACAGCGTCATATTACAGGTAGCTGAGTCAATCTGAGCTACAGATTGAGAGGTTTTAAAGGTTCCTTGGAAGAACTACCTAGAAAAAAAAAGGCATGCTGGCTTTGCGCAATGTATATGAGCTTACAATAATGACAATAAAGGGAAGAAAGTGAGAAATGATTCTAGGGAACCTGACTATTTCCAATCATTTACACAATTGAACTTCCCAAATTCTCAAGTTTATTACGGTTAAGCCAAAGTGAAAGAGAAACGAGCCCATAGCTGCACCTGCCCTTGTCCATGAATCAGTACTATGCATCAGTACAAAATATAATCAAAACATTTAACAACATGCTAAAACATGAGTTTAAATAAATCAGGCAAGCATAACCAAATTTCCCCAAAACTCACCTGCATGAAAGCACAACCACGTAACCGTTTACAGGAGTAGTTCACGCAAATTTTTAATTCCGTCATCATTTATTTATCATTATGCCATTACTGCACCATGCATAATCTATAAGTCATATCTGGTAGTGGTTGACCAATATGGATTTTTTTGATGCCGATGAGCAGGGTGGCCAAAATTTGTCTATAAAATTTTACCCCATTTAGTAAATACTGTGTACCGATACATTCATATCACGATCAGATATGAATTGTTATATGAACAAATTGCAATACTATAGTGATATTTTAAGCCAAAATAAAGGAGAGTTTTTTTAATTACTTTTATTTTATTATTAAAATCAGGACCCACAAATATTCCCCCATTGCATTATTATACCTTATATATATATATATATATAGTAGTTTGACACAGAAATGATAATCTTTTCAAAATGCAGACATTTGTTGGATCTACAGAAGTGCCCAGACTCTCCCAGTGCTTATGTCCCGCCTCTCCCGCTATAATTGCACTATACATTTAATAACCACCCATCTAAAATGCTTTGACTAATCATCCTACTAAAACTAAATGGGATATGGTGATTTAAATTATGTTTGTGCTTTCACTTTGAGTGCCGCCATTCTGGCAGCGCTTAGATGATCAATGCAACCAGTTAATCGCAAGAAAGCATGTCGAAATGACTATAACTATAAACTGTAAATGTTAGTTCATCCAAAAATGTAAATTCTGCAATCACTCGTTTTCACACGTCATGCAAGCATTTGAAGTCCTTGTTTACTACAGCATGTGCGTCGTTCTAAATCTGTTCATCATATAAAGCTATTGTGTCTCTTCAAAAGGCTTGATTTAGGATTAGACCATTTGATTATTTTTACGATGCCTTTATAATTTGTTTGGGGATCTTTTCAATTTAAGAGTTATGGACTTTAAAATGGAGGGACAGAAATCGCTCTCATTTGTGTTTGGAAGTTGAGTGAAAATCTTATAGGTTTAAAACGACATGAGGGTGACGACAGAATTTACATTTTTGGGTGAATCATATCTTAAAGGTTCTCTAAGCGATCCTGGGTGACATCACTTCTTGTTGACGTTCGAACTATTGTCAAACAAAACGGAGGCTAGCTAGACCCTCCCTCCTCCGCGCACTAACCCCTCAAACCCCACCCCCAAACCCTTCTTGTCGTTATTGGCTGGAACAGTTTGTTATGTTTCCTAGAGCGGGTCGCTAGAGTTTGTTTTTGTAGCCGTGTGGAGCCTGGGGTGTCTGCAGAGGCCGCGTTTTTTTACAGTGTGTTCAGGGGACAGGCAGCTAGCGGATAGTAAGGAGATGTTTGCTGTATGTGACAAAAAATGTTTTGGCCTTAAACGCGTGACATCGCTTAGAGCACCTTTAAAAATGCAGCAAGCGGAGTCTTGGATAAAACAAACTATTGCGAATCATACTATTTACAATCAACAGTCACATTTTTATATTGCGATTCTTGATATAACGATGTATCCTTAAACCCCTTAATACTTGCAGAAATTATACATGTGCATTTCAATTTAAAAATAAAGTGAACTGTAAAATAAACAGATTTATACTTTAGAAAGGAACTTAATTTTTTTTTTTTTAACAAAGTAGTAGGGATGCAACGATACATTATAGCCCTATAACAGTTTGAAATCAAAGACTTAAAAGTTGACACGTTCATGCGTGTCCAGTGACAGCCAAACTCTCCAAGTCACACAGCTTGCAACCTTCGCATTTTCACATGCCTCTTAACAAAAGAATAGTGAACCAAGCCTGAGTATGTGATATCACAAATGAAGGACAATAGTTTGGAGTGATGGAAAGATTATCAGTGAATAAAAAGACTTATATTTCAGCAGCAAGTTTATGGCTTCAGAACACTTTGGAACAACATGAGGTTGAGTAAATATTGACAGTTTTAATGTCTCCATAAAACTGACTTATGAAGCATGAGCCATATGGACCACTTTAGGGTACTTAAGTCATTTTTGATGCTTTGTTGTATAGAAGAACAGCATGAATATTCTTCAGAACAGCTTTGGTCGTTTTCCACACAACAAAGTCACACTGGTGAGTGAATGATAATTTTCTTAGGTGGACAATTTGAAATAAAAGATCTTATCTATAACAAAGATCACAAGTCTCTTAACACATAGTCAAAGCACTCCAAAACAGATGGAGCTTTATGGGAATACTAGGGGTGTGACGAGACCGTTAGCTCTCGAGAACAAGACGAGATTTTTAAGAAATCTTCAATTACGAAATACATGACAAGAAAAATAGTCTGCTGGTGCATTTGAAATGTTTTAACTAATTCCAATAATTCAGTCATTTCAGTTCTACTTTCTGAGTATGAATTATCATGTGCAGTAAAAGACAACCTAGCGCTGTAAAAGGTTTTGCCACAAACTCTGACTGGCTTCTATGATTTAATCTCTTCAGACCTTAGAACTGTACATGATTTATGAGCTTCTACAACTTTTGACCTCATAACTGAACTCCTTTCCACAAATTGATCATAGAAATAAAAACAGTATAAATACATTTTTTCTAAGTCTTATTAAGTGCAATCAATAAAGTCCAACCATAATCAAAGTACTCTCTCCATATTCAAAGTACAAATAGAGACCAAAATTCTCTTTAAGCTAAGAGGTGGTTACAACTACACAGCCCAGTCTAAGACAGCTTTCATATCAGGAGATATTTGCATGCATCAGGAAGCCACTTTCAAAAAGTATTGAAAACACGTTTGTGGTGAATTTGTTGTTGTGCTACGAATCCTCTCGTCACTTACTCCTTCACGTGATCAGTGAACTTTGATTCCTGCTGCACTACGCAAGACTCAGCAGCTCGTGTTGGATGGGACTGAATCGAGCGTTATCCAACTGAATTAAATGGTTTTTATTTCTATAAAAAGCAAAACAGTGGACGCGTATTGTAAACGTAGCGGTGGCATATTCAATCCTAACTTCACCCTCACGCTCAGAGAAATCTCGTCACATATTAATCTTGCGAGATCTCGTCACACCTCTAGGGAATACGGAATCAAAGACCTTGTATGAAGACCTTGATGTTGTCCATTGGAAATTGACTGGATGCTGAATTGCTGTGATGTCATGTGAGTGACAGGTTTACCCACCCTTGCACCAGAAAAGACCAGTAGGTCCAGTCCTCAGAGAAGAGATGTCCCGCAAGAGGGGAAGTTGTTTTGATTAAAGATTACGAGGGCACATACATCATGTGCATTGATAAATCATTCATAAATACTGCAACATACAAAAAATAATCATAAATATAAGAATTGTCATTTTTGATTTCATGGTGACTGATGTTGGCTTTGAACCTTTATCTACGGATCTGCACGGATTGAACCTTCCCTACATCTGCAACAAAGCCACTGCAAAAATAAAGCAAAGTCAGCTGAGAATTTCAAAGCATCCACTAAAGTACAAACAGAAAAACTACCGTGCATGTCAGAAACTATTTTAAGGAGACCACAAAAGCACAACAATCCAAGAGCGAAATAGAATCCCAAACACACACAGTGGCTATCATGAGAGCGGGATTGAAATGGAAGCAAGCAGGAGTCAAGGCCAAAATGTAGAAAACAGCAGCATAGGAAAAGCTCCGCCCCACAGAGTGCTGTAGCCACTGACGATTCAGGCAGCGAACTCAACCCAGCACACGACAGAGAGAGATAGAGAGAGGAAATATTTGCAGCTGTCTGCTTAGTGGTTAACAGAACAATAGCAAATGTGTGTGTCCACTACAGAGAATTGGTTGAGAGAGGGACAGCAGCGGGGTGTGCATATGCCGTTGTGACTTTAGTTCGCTGAGGGGGGTGTGGGCGGGTGCGATCGCATTGTCCTTGAAAACACATACGCAGCAGTCAGTTTCAACTAGGACTGAAACTGTTTTTCCAATCCACCCCTCTTCGACTTCCCTCCCCACAAAGCAAACACTCTCGTAGAAAGCGAGGAATGAGCACGTACACGCACACACACATTCCAGCTTGTATTGTGGCATGTCAGATCCTGTCTCAGCTCCTGTGGCAGCTTCAAAAATAACTGGAAAATACACTTCCCTTCCTTTTTCCTTATATGTCGCTCTTTCGTTGTATTCTCTATGACATATGTCCTCATTCTTTCCCTAAGTATCTGATTGAAGAGTGTGTAACCCATGACTCATTCACATCTCAGACCGTTTCGCTCTGATGCATGCATCATTCAGACAACAAAAGACTTCATGCACTCATCATAAAGTTCAATGCAGAAGGGAGTGTCTAATTATGGGATAGAGCTCTTAGGAATACTTCATTTGATAAGATTTTTTAATTATTTATGCAGTGTTCGCATCATATATTTTGTATCACTTTGTGGTCTCAGCCCATTATCATTTTAACTTAAATCATTTGTTTATATAGCAAGTAGTTTGTAATGTGCGCTGATGTACAGTAAGCTGGACATCATCACAAAATAAACCCTATTAAGGATGACAGAAGGGGGATGCGTTTGTTTTTTTCACGATTATGACCAGCTGAATGCATTAACGAAACTCCTTAACTGTAATCTTTGGGTACGAATATCAATTGATTTATTTGTGGCGCCCCACCAAAATATATATCACCAAATTACAACATTGACCGCCACAAATAAATTTCAGTGCTTCCCATTCATTAACTAGACTGTGGCAGCCCAAAAATGCTTCTCATAACAACATAAAAGGTCTTTAAATGTTGTGTTTTGCGCAATTGCTGTCAACCAAACTAAAATCAAAAGTGCGATAGTACGCACTTCGTTCACCCGATCAGCTCCGCAGGTTCGATTCTCAATACCGGTTCACAGTGAATGAATGGAGTGAACTCCATCTGTGCATGTGCTGAGTTTAGCATGCATTTGGGAATGTAGCGGGCACCAGTTACGCACTATTTACACATTTGAATAGTTGACGATTACATCATTTCACTTGATTTGCAATAAGATGCATTTGTAAACTTGTTTTCCACCAAAGTAAAAGCTCATGGGTTTATCTCTTCCAACTCAAAGTGCACCAGATGAATTTACAGTCAAACAACCAGAGTTTCACAAATCCAGTGGCAAAACTGAATACAAACATGTCCAATATTGGTTACATGGATGTGATTTCTAATAAATGAACTTACCCAAAACATTGGGATTGTGGCGTCAAAAACGGTGTCAAAAACCATTAATTCAAATGAAAGCTGTCAGAAAAAAAGACAATTAAAAAACTAACGGAATTAGATTTACCCATGTTTTGGGTAAGTTCCTTTATTAGAAATCACATCCATGTAACCAATCTTGGACATGTTTGTATTCAGTGTTTCCCATTGGATTTTGTGTAACTCTGGTTGACCGGTTTAATTAATCTGGTGCACTTTGAGTTGGAAGAGATAAACCCATGAGGTTTTATTTTGGTGGAAAACAGACCATATCTTCCATACTGTGATGTACAACAGAGTAAAAATGATCATCGATTTGGATCAATGCATTGGTTGTTGACTGGATGGAGGCAGATCTGAACATGACCTTGTGGTCGACTAAAAGAAAGGGGCCTGTGTACATTATGTGTATGAAATGATTGGAGAAGTCCGGTATACATAACCAGAGTGGGATCTGTCATTTCTCCAGAAGACTGAATTATGCTATTTTGATGAAATATTACACTGGTACTAAAAAAAAGGAAGAAAGATTAATCCATGCATGTTTCTTTCACAATAAGATCATTAAGGGACATCTAGAAATCATAGTATATTTATCAAGATGAATATTTATTTCATGTCAATTTGGATGCAATTACTTAACTGTAATCACAAGGAAGTGACACATTAATTGTTTTGTGGACTTAATAGTCTGAGTTTGCAGTGTAGTGATATAGTCATAACGTCTCTAGTAGATGTAATGCCTGATAATGCAACACCTAACAATCTCAAATTAATTCAAAGCAAATATTTAATTTTTTCAAAGCATTTTGTAAATTGTCTTAAAAAAAAAAAAATATATATATATATATATATATATATATTATATATATATATATATATATATATATATATATATATATATATATAATATATATATATATATATACACATGCATACATACTACACACATCTTAAAGACAACCTAGCAGACAGGATATTACACAAACATTGAACTTGAACATGTAATTGATGCCTTCCAACCTACGGATGCTGCATTTTTCAAGTTTCGGACACAGCCTGTGTGCATTACAAACAGGCCTCCACAGGACGCTATACCAACTGCAAGAGTTCTCGTCTTCTAAGGAGAAAACTGCCATGGGACGACTCTCTAAATAGACCTGACCTAGAACTCCCTGAAACTTTGGCGAAAAATCACATAAAACATGATTTAACACCACAGGTACTCGATGTGCTGAACTATGCAGCAAAAAAAAAGCATCATTTGCTAGAAGAAAAAAAAAATCTGGTCAAATGCCAGTCCATATTAATAAAGTATGATTCATCATGCACCAAAATCCCACCAAAACTGCTCTGGTGGGATTAAAGAGAAAGTGCCCTGTGTGACATCAACGCATCATCAAAACCACTTGATTCTAGAACTCTGGCAGTATTAGACACAAGCCCAGGTAATTTAATTAGTCAGGTGCTTACTAATGTGCGTCCTCTAATGGGATAGCAAAGGAATTAGACACCTAAGCCACTGATCATCCAAACTCTAAACACCTTGGGCCGAGATAATACTTCATAGTAAGAGTACAACAGGACAAAGTTTAACACAGTTTAAACACATTAAGGACAAGTAAATAGATCATGCTGTATAACAGATTGCAGCTGCAGCACTGAGCAGGCAGTCAAATATGATCATCATATCATATGCATGTGGGAGGCAATTCAGACAACAGCTGCTGACTTCTGCTCCAAATATGTGGATTATGGGAAGAAAAACAATAAGCTGACTATGATGTGCCTTTATATGGAGTGACTTTGAGACAAAGTCAATACAGGTGTCGAGTAGGAAAACACCATTTAAATTCACATACCAATGAGAGAATTCCAATGATAGCATTAGTACCATTTCACCAAACACCACACACGCTTTTTGGTTCCTGCTGACTCAGGCAATGCTGAAATGTAAAGAGCAACACCATCAGCACTGGCCTGGCTCCAAACTAATGCTCAGTGAACTTTGGTACACACGCAGCCAACTGATCTATGATCAGCCATGTGCTTTATCCCACTATAACTCTAACCACTACCCATGCTTAGTGCGTGTTCAAATCTCAAAGCATTAGGGAACCATACTGACCTTTTCAGCATGCAGGTCAATTAGTCATTACACATAGCTTTTACTTCTCATTCAGACAGCTTGCAGTCACACCGACCGCATAGACCAGGAAATGGGAGTGCCGGTGACGTAATACTTTTCAAACATCAACCTGAGAACGTTACTGCAGGTAAAAGGTAACAAACATGGGCGGAGCGTCTTTTCTTTTCCTGTCACTTCCTGGAATTTGAAAATCTAAAGTATAGTGCTGTAACCACTAAGGGAAAAGAAGAGGACGTGCTTTTTTTAAACCATGCACTCCTTGCTTGGAAGAACTATTACTAGCACTATTTCTCTCCATACAGCTCTTTCCTTTGCAAGAAGTGCAATAGAAAAAGCAACAATTATTTATTTCCAATAGTCCAACAGAGATATAATTCATATATTGGAGTGGACCATTTTTGATAGAACTGAAAAATGATCATCATATGATCAATTTATGAGTATAGGACTTCCCAATACATTGTTATTTAGTGAAGCCTTCATATCCATTCAACTTCTAAAAAAAACAGTAATCCAACATTAACTAACTCTTTAGTTATTACGTATTACTCACAAACTGGGTTTGATGAGATCAACTTCAATGACAAAAATCTATTTTTTTCAAACAAAAACAAAACTTTTTGGATACTGCTGTTGCTAGTAATAAGTACAAGACTGGCTAGTTTGTTCTCTTCAAACAAATATGTATTAAAATAAGATAAGAACCTGTTTTTTAAATGTAAATAAGCTGCCATTGACAATACGTAAATGTTTAAATTGATAGTTCACCCAAAATGAAAATTGTTCTCTTTTAAAATCACCCTTATACTTCAAATCGAAATTACTTTTTTCTTCTGTGCAATATAAAATATGATTGAGAAACATTTCCATGTTCTATTGTCCATCCAATGCAGTCTATGGTCACCCAAAACTGAACAATCTTCAAAAAATGTTCTGCAGAAGAAAGAAAATCATACAGGGTGAGTAAATGACAGACTTTTCACATTTGAGTGAACCATCCCTTTGAGCAAAAAGAAATGAGGCTGTAACATATTGTGAATGGCCACTGTCCCAACATGAAGTAACACCTTACTTTTACAGTTACAATAGTATATATGGATTAAAAATATTATGCATTATATGCATTTAAAAAGTAAGCAATATAATAAGTTACAAAAGGTCTTGAATTAATTCTGTAAGATCTGTAATTTTAGCTAAACTTCATAGTAGTGCTGCACGATTAATATCGCAATCGCAATGTCCAGCCTATGCAATTATATGACGCAAAATGCTGCGATTTTATTAAATAAATAAATGCATGTGTGGACATGACAACCCATTCTCTCTAAAAGATGTTTGCCCATTTTCTACACCGCTAATAAAAAGACCAGGCATTTTCAGTTTAGGCAGTGGCACGACTGGCGAGTATCCTCACGACACGTCGTGACTTTTTCCACGTCGGACACTGAAATGGTGGCCAGAAAGAATTCTACCTGTTATATGGCGATATTTTGTCTATAAGATAACTGACACTGAGCAGAGAGAGCAGGGCTGCCAACTCTCACTCATTCAACAATTTTCACACGCACGGTCATCGTGGTAAGGATCCGAACATCTCTTACTCTTTAGTAGTTAATAGTAAATAAACACAAATGAACAATAGGCGTTTTGAAGATACAGTACAACTTAAAGAAATGTTTATGCCTCAAACGCCTGGAGAACAATGTCACATAACGTTACATTTACCTCAGGAAAGCCATTTGATGGCACGTTAGTTGGCTAGACAAATTATATAGAGTGGAGTATGTTGCTAAAAATGTGCACTGCACTATATCAAATATTTATTATATTTTTACTTATAAAATTAAAATATTGTAACGTTGTTATTATAGCCTAGTAAAACACATTTAATTTGAGTTATTTTTAACCTTTAATAATAATACCAGCTGACAGGGCTCTCTGTCTGTTTACAGCATTAGGTGAGATTTTTCTTGAGAAAAATTAACATGCATCTAATATTTATCCAAATGAAACTATATCGAATCAAGATCGGAATCAAATCACAAGATTTGAATTGAAATCGTGAAATTTGTGTCAAGCTATAATAAAAACAGTAGCCTACCAGTCATTGTACCATGTAAACATTGTAACATGTTGTCACTAAACTTAACAAATTTCTGTTTAGTTAGCAAATGTTTTGAGAATCACAATACACATCCTGCTTAAATGTCCGTTTGTCTGGACAGAATGTTCAAAATATCTTATTTTCATGAGCAAACTTGTTCCTATTTATAGTTGTATTTATGTCATACTATTGAGACAATAACAAGTTTGCAGTTTTTTCATTTTGTAAAAAATATTTTAATTTGAAAACACTGTGCATTTAGTTGTAGCTAGTTTGAGTTGAGAAATACACATTTCACCATTATCACTAATATGCGTGTACATTTTCCTTGAGAACCAAGCAAGTTGACTCATAATCGCAATCTCAATATTGACCTTAATAATCGCAATTATATGACATTTTCCCCAAATCGTGCAGCCCAATTCAAAACAACAACAAAAACTCAAATCTCCTAGTCAAAGTTACTACACTCATTTTTGCATTGATGCATACAATTTAACGCTCAATTATTCAGTACTGGTATGAAACTCTTCAGATCCTGATAACAATTAATCATTATAGAAGTGGTCTAAATCTTCATAAAAAAAATAAATTAAATTTTTTTTTAAAAAAAGTACATATCTTCAGTTGAAGTCTCAGGCCCCCAAAAAATGTCCAATCATTGCATTAGGTCCAAATGCAATGATATGATGTCATACCTGCTTGTCAGCCTATGTTTTTCCCATACCTCCGTGCACCCTGCTAACGCAGACATCACACGCCATCAGTGCGTTCCATGAGGATATGCAGAGTTGTAGACAGTCACAGAGCGCCGCAAACAAACAGTAGACACCTACAATTCCTCCTGAACCAAAACAACAAGCTTTTGCTGCGTTCACGCCATGTTATAACCGTAATTTAGAGATGGGAGTTCCTGTGATGCTCTACTCAGAGCTGTTCATGTCCTCAGACTCGGATTATGCGTTTCAACACTACCAATGTCGAAATGAATCTGGAAAGTAGTCAGGTGGTACAAGTCAGAGCTCTGCAAGTTGTTTATGTTCAATATTATTGTAATATATGTGTGTGGAGACATGGGGTAATTACTCTCGTGCTTTGCAGAGTCTGCTTTGCAGTGCGCGTTCATGTGTTTTGGAGGAGGCGCTCTGAAGGGAGGGTGGGATCTAATGCTTTCAAAGCTAGCCTCGCCGAAATTGCCGACCATACCTTTAATTTGTTCTTTAGAGCTAGTAATTTTTTTAAATGAATTCACAACTTTCCTGCGAGTCTTATTGGGCGTCGCCATGACACACGATACTTCCTGTTGCCGGTATCTAAGTTCCGGTTTAGCCTTAGCAGGGAGACAGACGACAGCAATGAAGCTAGCAAACAAGGGACACTACTCGCGGCACAAACAAAAGGAGGAAAACTGATTACTTATAAATATTAATTGTGACAGACTACGCAATGGCTCCTTGTGGCTCAACGTGTGCCGTTGTCGGGTGCACAAACAACACGCGACAACTGAAGGACTTTATGAACGGGATCTGTTTCCAACATAAACGGACCCGCTTGACCTGTTGCCCAGCACCCTACGCACTCCATTCAATGTCAGACGCTTGGGCTGAAGGTTCTTGGATGTTCCTTCATTCCATCTCCGCTGTGTGTCAGTACATGCAAGCCCTGTCTTTCCACTAACCACTGCATTCTGGACCTGAATCAGCCATAACAATGTTGATGACATTTTTGTACATTAACGGCATTGCACACTACAGTAGGCTACTGCATAAATTCAACATTTCGGACACAGACATTGTCCTGCACTTTACTTAGAATAAAAACTGCAGTTAAGCTGTTTTTGTAAGGGGTATTCTTTATTGTTTTCAATAATTTACAGATTTAATGTGTAGCAAGATCGCTCTAACCGCCTATACCTACCTTCCAAATGACAGCTGCTGCATGGCTACAAAATTTTCCTAGCCCTGCAATGCATGAACAGCCGACTGTTTCGATTATACCAATCGGCCTCGTCATTATCCAAGCAAGTTGTTTGGGCTTGTTGATGCTCTGACTCGGCTCGACCTCAGCCTTAAGGAAGATGAACTCGTTGTATTTTGTACACAGTATTTTTCCAATTTTGTTGCTGTGTAGATAGTTGTAAGCCTCTGTGCTCTAATTTCGTAGTGTCTCACCATCAACACCCTCACTAAGCACGAAATAGTTAACGATATCCACATAGCTAACGTCTGGCCACAATTTCATATCGTCTACCCATTCCGTTAAGGTAGACGGATGGGGCACTTTAACTGTTCTATCGCCAGTTCTCGCAAGATAGTCAGGTCCATGGGACCATCTGTGAGATGTGCTCATTTTGCCAGCGGCGTTGTTGTAAGAGTATAGCACTTCTACTCCTAAATACTAATAGCGTTTAGCTGATAGCAGCAGCTACAGGCTAATGTAAACAGGAAGTTTGTTACCGGCTTGTCCTAAGCATTCTACGTTACCATAGCGATTCATGGAAAGGTCAAAGTTCGGGAAAGTTGTGGATAAAAATCTTTGTAAGT
This sequence comes from Chrosomus eos, assembly GCA_036326025.1. Lineage (NCBI taxonomy): Eukaryota > Metazoa > Chordata > Actinopteri > Cypriniformes > Leuciscidae > Chrosomus > Chrosomus eos. The sequence continues at coordinate 12,714,595 of CM070819.1, read as the reverse complement.
CACTTTACGGAGTTATTTTTGCATTGACACTACAATTCAGTGCTCTTATGTACAGGTATGAAATGTTAACTGCATTTTGTAACCGTTTCCATATTACTTAAGAAATGATTAAACAGTGTTTTTAATAACAGCGCTGTGTCCTTCCGTGCTTGAAAGACACACCCTGAACGGTGCTCACATTATAGCCGGTCATTACAGCGGTCAAACTATTTGGTTACCCGTCATTGAGGAGTCAACTTCAAAGACACACCTCCCCTCACAGCTTTTGACCAATTCTTTAGTAACGGCCGGGAGAATTGAGCTCCCTCAAAGGGTGGGGGGCGTCCCAAATTGGGCGAGTGTACACATGTACCGGGCCCTCTCAGGTCAAGGTAAACGAGTATGAAAAATCCCAAACATTCCTGCTTTGAGGCTTTTTGCTTAGGGTCTGATAAGCATCATGAGCGGCACTGACTCATGCTGAGCTTCTCATTGGACTCTCAGACTGGACGTGAGGTGAAAAATCACACACACACACACACACACACACACACACACACACACACACACACACACACACACACACACACACACACAATTCAACCTGCTGCTTCACACAGGTTGTGTGTAAATGAGAGTCACTGTTAACACACACACATACACACAGAGGGAGAGAGAACCGCGCCTTTCCCTTCCCCCCCACATTCACGCCCTTTCAAAATACTAACTCAACAGGTTCCAAAACTTTTTTCGTAATGATTATTGCATATACCCAATGAGTTAATTGACCGAATTTCGCCCTCTTCTGGAAAAAAAAACACTAGTCGGAATCTAAGTCACGTAAACCGGAGAAATAGGTCTTGTTGCACCTGTGAGTCTCGGATCAGTTCAGGTAACTTAGAGCACGAAAGTGATACCACATATTTGTATCAAAACATGTGATTAGAGCCAATATACTGCGCTAAAAATCACAATTAAACTCAAATATATTCATTCTCACTTGGAAGTAATAATAAAAAATTCCATTAAAACCAGTAATTCATTAAGAATCACACGTAAACGTTAAATTTTATTTAAAATAAATATATAAAATACATTGGCTACTATATTTTGCAACTCGTGTTATCAAAAAACAACGCTTTTTATAATGGTCAGGTGACTTCCGCAAACTCAGGTGTGTTAGTGTGGGCCTTGACCCGTTTTACTTCACTGCAGTGAACATTTCACACTCACTGCCATTATTCACCCACAAATGCATAACTATCCACTTTCAATTCGCATATAGAAATCATACTGACAACCCTATCAAAATACCTTACGGTCCTGAAAGTGCTAAATGGAAAAAAGTCTCAATGAGGTGTATAAACTATTGAAATCGTCACATTATAGATAAAAGGCACTGAAGCTAACATTAATCCCAATGCAAATCAGTTTCGGGATTCATTTGCAGACATTCTGGTTTTAACGTGAGCACAATTAATTCAGGAACATGATAATATTTACTAAAGCGCACAAAACTAGAATTCTCAAAACCAATAACGTTAACTTTATCTGTTCCATTTATCCTGGATATCTGCAATAAGGTTGGGAGGGGGCACCGAAACCAGACTACCAGAGTCTCTTTCACGAAGCCAGCATTACAATAATAGGAAAAGACTATGCACTCGATTTAAAGATGAACTTTAGAGAATTTCAGGAAAACACGCTTCCTCCGTCCCAATGATCCTCACGCTCGTGCCATTTCGATTAGCACAGCCGCTAACGCCACTAGCCTGCTAACATGGAGAGCTGGCTAACTTTGTTCTACTCCACCGTTAAAGAGGCCAAACAAGGAAAACCAGAGGACAACAAAGAAAGCCAACAGAGAGATCAGAACAAACAGAAGAGTTTCCATAGTGTCTACCTTTGTTTTTGGTTTCGTTAAAGTCCCGATGTGAGGTCGTGGCCTATCGAAACGGGCTTCTCTATGGCCAGTTTCAGATTTTCCAAGCGGTAGGAAGTGATTGTAATTCCAAACGTTTGCTGCTCTATATTTGGGCGTTTCAGCCCCACGCTACGCCAGATGCATATGTCCTATTTTATGAGCTCGCTTTCTAACGCGTGACCTGTAACGCGTTTCCCCTGGATGAAGCAAAACAAAGAAGAAACGTGATATGAACAAATTAAGCAGTCTTTTTAAAAACCCACCAATCTATCTGGCTCCCCTTGTTCACTCCTCTCTTTGCTCGTCGTCCCACTGTGAAGCGTCTGACCCCTCCCCTGTGAAACAGGAGTTCAGCTCACCGACACTTGGGCGGGGACACGAGTCGGACTTTTTAATATGCAAGCGAAAGAAAAACGTAATTTTACACCGTAAAAATGTGGCCTTTAATTTAAAGTAACGCACCAAAAACGCAGTTATTCGTTGTCGTGTGAATTATCAGGCATTGTTAATAATATGCCTCGAAACGACTCTTCACGGCACCTGTGATACTTCGTGTTGGATTGATTGGAATCGAGTTAGGAGAATTCCACCAAAAATTTATAGTTTATGAGGAACAACAGCAACAAAAAAAAGTTTTCTTAAACAATTTATTCGTATTTAGGTTCATAAATCACACCTTTGTTAATAAATTAATCAGTCATATTTCTTTCTTTCTTTCCTTTTATTTTTTTGTTTATTATTTGCATTTATTTCTGTTTTTTTTCTCTCTCAGTATTTCCTCATTTTAGTTCTCTTATTTAGCCTATTAGCTTGTATTATGGTATTAAAATCAAATAATACTTGAAGCATTATTCAGGGTTCCTCGTCAGATTACAAGGGTTCAAGCAGTGTTAATTATGCCTTGAGTGTCTTTTGATTTGTATGAATTATCATTATTCTTTTAAGCCATCACGTGCATTTTCAAGATGCTCTACAAAATATGAGGTTGGGTAATTTACTATTTTGACTCTAGTGAAGTTAGTGGAGAATATTTCTGTTCTGTTTGATTCGGATCTTGATGGACCTTCACTTGTTACCACAGAACTGACATTGTATTCAAAAACATGTGAATTATTAATGTCTTGGTCCATCTCATTTCTGTTTGTTGTTTAGAAGACTTCCTGAGGTCACTATAGATGGATGTGTCACTTGAAGGTTTGTGAAACAGACCATTTTAGAATTACAGCATAATTAAAAAACAAAACAGTGATATTGGGTGTTTGTGATAGGTGGTTCATGCTTTCAAATAAGCTTTTTAAATGTCAATGAAATATTATCTGTTGACAAAGAAAATTGTCTGTGTTTTGTCTGTGTTTATTTTTAAACTTGAAATTGACCCGCTGAAGGCAAATGTTATAAATAATTAACTAATTTCCTATATTTCTTAAACCATGTGACTCATGATCACTTGCATCAGTCATGGTCATTGTCATCTGAACCTTTCATTTCATTGTGGGAGATTACAGGAACAGGAGTTCCCCTCCTAGGAAATCAAGCTCAGCTGATATTAAAACTCAGTTCAGATTTTGAGAACTGCACCTCGACACAACCGGTCAGTATGGGAGGATTAAAGCATTCAGTAGTTGAGTCAGAGGCAACCAATATAGCTCCTTATATGTTCATAGGTAACTCCCTTCACCCTAGGGCACACAAAAACTCACCCTAGGGCACACAAAAACTTTCAGCAGCTACAACATAGAGAATTCCACAGTTGTCCATGATGTGGCACATCAGTGACGGTTATAGTTCACATATTGGTAGTTTGCTGCTAAAAAAAACTAGCCCAAAGTATATGGGAGCAATTTAATTGCAAATCAAATGAGGTTTAAGATCACTGCAACAGCTAATATTCCATTTCTCAGGCTTTATCAAATATTTAATAATAATGAATATGATGCAAATATGCATAATTGCTATCTTTTGGTAATTTTGGATTGTGCTTTTGGAAAAGATTAATCTATTATGCATAGTAAGGCGATATGTAACCCCAAACCCCCCTAAAACAAATATACAAATATCTTTATTATGACACACTTCTAGAAATCCACACTGATGCATTATTTATACTGAATGAGGCCATTAAATATATACTACCGCTCAAAATTTTGGGGTCAGTTTTTTTTCTTTTGAAAGAATTGAATACTTTTATTTAGCAAGGATGCATTAAATTGATGTATTTAAAGTGACAACAACATTCATATTGTAACAAAATATTTATTTTCAAATAAATGCTGTTCTTCTGAACTTTCTAATCATTAAAGAATCCTGAAAAAAAGTACCACATTCTCCACAAAAAAATCAAGCAGCAACTTTCAGCATTGATAACAATAAGAAATGTTTCATGTGAAAATCATTAGAAAATGATCATGTAACAGAATGGAGTAATTATGCTGAAAATTCAGCTTTGACAACAGAGGAATAAATCACATATCATATCATATATATACATCACATATAAATCACAAATCATATATATATATATATATTATATTATATATATATATATATATATATATATATATATATATAATATATATATATATATATATATATATAATATATATATTAAAATTGAAAACAGTTCTTTAAAATCATTTTTACAATATTCCTGTGTGCTGTATTTTTGTGCAAGAAATTTTTGAGCAAGAAATCTTCCCGACCCCAAACTTTTGAACGGTAGTGAACACTCATTCGGGTCAATTGTTTATTCTGTGTCTGCTTATAATAATTCCCGATGTTCTCTCAAAAGGCCACAATTAAGGTCAGAGTGCATCATGACCATTTCAAGGACTTACAAAAACAAAACAAATAAGCAATAAGGCCTTGGTTTGATTCTTTTAACATCAAGTAAAGAATCTTCAACTTAAATATGGAACCAGTTCTGCTGTATAAATTCAAGATGTGGTTCATTTCACACATAATGCAGCCTTTCTCCCTGAGATACAACATCATCAAATAGATTGTCACCAATGAGGAGCTAGACTAGGAGACTCAGATCAAACATAAAAGGAAGCAACCATCTTGTTCAGAAATGTAGAGGATTCTGGCAGGTGACATATGCCTCACCTCTGGTCCATCAGCTGAATTAAGACAGGTTTATATTTACATCACAACCTGAATGCAAACTCAGCTGCAAAGGCTGACAGACTATATAGGTGGCAAACCCAAGAAAGAGCGGATTACCAGGTTTTCATTGAGCTGACAAGAAGGAGATGCAGAGAGGTTAGGACCAGTCGCAGAATGTTTATTTCTGCCAAATATAATTGATCAAACTGCATGGTGCATCACAAATGACTCATGATGTTGGTTGGTTAGAGTTCTCTTGGCTCCATCTAGTGTCCATCAGATGATTCTACAGTGGTGCATGTAACTTCAATGGATGATCTGATGAGAAAATGTTACAAAGCAAAGATATTTTCTTCCCAAACTCTGATGAGAGGTAAAATACATTTAGAATGCCTAAGAATTTTACCATGATGTAAGATCAAAAAATGATTAATCATTAATCATATATTCTAAATATATATATATATATATTTTTTTTTTACTGACAGCTACATGTTTATAATGATCATCAGCTCATAGGTTAAAAATCTTTGTCATCTTCCAGATTTTGATCAATGTATGATCAGTGTTTAGCAGTGCATGTGCTTATTGGATGATTCTATAGTGCTGAAAACATGTTCAGTGTCAGTATTATGATATGTTTAATCAGTATCTTTTCAGTATCAATTATTAGACTGCCCGTAAGGAATCTTTTCCTGTTTAGTGTGTCATGCGTCTGTACTGGATATTTTTCAGAAAACATTTTTATTTTAGTATCTACTTTTCGTTTGCACACAGGCACAAAAAAACATTTTATCCAGATCTTCACCTTTTACTCAAATAACAAATGTATTTTTACAGAGTCTTTTAGCACCTGCCAAGCACATTAAAACACACAAAGGCTTAATGTCAATCCACAAGAGGGAGCCAGATGGCCACAAAATTTAATTATTTATTCAACCAGGCAGGGTTGATGTAGGTCAGGAACTGCAAGTCCATCATTTAACCTTTCCTTGCATGCTCTGCTTTACCTCACACATCTGCATATTAAAGAGGTGGAACTTTGCGCTGAAAAAGGGTACAACATAAGCAAAGGCCTTTTTATAGTCATGCATTTAGTATTTAAGCCTATGTAATTATTTAAAATAATAACTGGTGACTGTTGCTGACAAACCTGTAATATTAGTTTGTGCTAAACATGTTCGTGTTCACTGTGATCACCTTTACCTTTGAGTAATTGCCAGGCTCATGAACGCGCGTAGACGTGCACAGGTTTGCTGTTCAGCTCGAGACGGGAATTTGCAGCGCTTCAGACGTCATTCGCATCAATGTGGCAGAAGACCGTTGTGAGTAGATGTCTACGCAAACATACTCACTTTGTATGGAGAAACTATTTAAGATTTTATTTCGATTATTTGACTGATGCTTATAGAATTTGTGTAGCTATTATGCTCAAAACTGGAACGGAAACGGTGTCAACAGAATTCGTTAAATTTTAGATGGTTTTAATTTGATTTGATTTGACGGTCTTTTATGATTATGTCGTATATCGCCTGCATCTGGGATGTATTTTACATTATCCGGAAAAACGGTGGACGAGGAAAACTGTTGTTCTTGTTAGAGAGATTAGAGCGCGAAGACATGTTAATCTGGATTAGTCAACTGTCCACATAGAGCGCGCGCTTGTGTGCCATCGGTGATGATCAACTTCAGTTTTAACCTAATGTCACATTTCAAGAAAACTAGACACTGCAGCAGAATGTCTTAACTGCTAAATCACAATTATGTAAGGTATAGTGTACAGCCAGCCGGTGATTATCTTTGTGACAAGACCTCTTGCGTCAGGGTCTCTTTGCTCTAGCCTAGCCTAACGTGGACATGGTACATTGGTACTGCTACATTAAAGCCATGCAATAAAAACGGAGAATTCTTTTTTAATGGAATATTTGCAGTATTTATTATAAAAGATTTATCAGTGCACATCTTTAAAAAATAAAATAAATAAAAATGGTCCATATACCCGCGTAATCTTTAACGTCCCCTCCCAAAAGACCTTATTCAGAGCAGCGCCATGACAGGTAGGCTGGACTCTAAGGGATGGACTCACTTTCCTTGGCATCCACTGTAAAAAGCTGTATATAATTAGAGCATTACTAGATAAAATAACTAGAGCATTTATAATTTTTCACAGCTCATGTTTTTTTTCACAATTTTTTTTGTCATATGAAGAGATGTATATCTATCCCTCAGATTCTTTCTTTCATTCCCGTTAAAAAAAGATGGCTTTGCTGTTAATAAGAAAGTACTTCCCTACTATATAGAATGTGAAAAACAGTACGCGAACAGAATGGTATGTCCGAATTTAGTATTCGAAAAACAGTAGGCGAAAAGTACCCGGATGACCTTACTTCCGGCGTTCTGTAGTGTGCATGGACACTTTACTATGGCTGAATCCGAAATCGCCTCATAAACCCTCAATCACTATTCCCTTCGTTAGTCCACTGATACAGTTCACTTGAAGGAGTGATTGAAAACGAGTGAGCACATTCTGACAGCTGTTGAGTGGGATTGAGTGAGTGCACTCAATAGCGTCCACTATAGTTTCAGACACCACCACAAAATCGCTGTCTCCTCAAATAACGCCCTATTTGACAAAAGTGATACAAAAGTGAAAGTAGCACAAGTAAATATCCAGTTTAGGGGTTAATTATACAAAAACACTTCACCACTCAGTGCTGACCAATTAGAATCAAGTATTTTAGGGATCCGTGTGGTATTGGTATAATATGACAGATATGTGTTTTGGCAGAATTCTTTATATTGAATAGCACTGGTAAAATTAGACTTAAAACATTGTTTTGTCTGTCTTGTCTTCTTGCAGAGACACATGCATAAAGAGGGTGAAAATTGCATACAAAGATGCTGAGAACACACATGCATAAATGGGATCACACAAATAGCTATTAATAGTAATAAATCCCTCCCTGTAGTGAATCTTTGTGCATGCACCTTAAATGTTGTCAAGTTGTTTTCAACAGCAGATCTATAGCTCCCTCCTCCCTTGAGAAGAGCATGCACAACTTCGATTTAGTTAAAACACGTGGCAAGCTTTATCTCTACCACCATATATTGGCCTGCATGGTGTGTTTCTGATCAAATATGAGCAGCAAGCTGTAACACACAAACAAGAAATGGATCAGCTAATTTAAACACATATACTGGCAAGCATACAGTGTGCTTTCCTATACAAGTGGATAGTTGTAAAAGTGTTCCTGACCCTGACGGCGTGGACGCAGAGGATGCTGGGATGCGAGGGATCATCTGGGACGGGGATGAGGTACAAGTTGACTCTGGCTACAGGACTGCTGGAGTGCTTGTGTTTCGCTGGAGTCGTGTTTGGCTGGCGCTCTCTTGTGTTTGTCCTGAAGACAGATGGCTACTTCAGCGATCTATGCATCAATGTGACAGATGCTAGAGGAGAACTTGGCTCAGGTGAGGTCTTGCTTTTAATGTATTAGATGGTTCACTTAATTTTATGCTTTTGGTGCGTTGCTTATCTGTTTTTCGCTTTAGATTGCAGTCTGCAAGATGAGAATTTCTCACTGGTCTTTACTGTGGCCTCCTTCATGAACAACTTTCTCACTCTGCCCAACGGATTTGTCTACGACCACTTTGGCACGATGGCAACGCGATTTTTGGCGATGTGAGTTAGTCCCTCGTAGGATGTGAAACAGAGATCAGGCAAGAATTTACAGAACTGCTGTGTCTCTGCAGTGGAGGCTAGAAGTGTATCTGATTGTGAGTGGGGTGTGCTTTAAGCAGATAGTAGAAGTCATCGTGGGCGTTTGACTGGACTCCAAAAACAGAGCTTTGTGCATCGCAGCCATTAAAAAACAGACCCTAAGTCAAATTCGTTGGAACTGCCGGAAATATTTGCAAATGTAAGCTGTTGTGTAATGTTAGTTGGCACTTGTTCTCAAAACATATAAAAAGGGAAACACTGAATCACCACAATAATATTTGAGCATTTAATCTGTTAACTGTCACCCCCCTTTTTTGGCATAGATCTGGTTTTAGTTCATCATGAAGGCCTAAGGTTGGCCTCTTTTTAAACTCAGAAGATTATTGCAAAAGTGAGAGCACTTTTAAGCTGACTGTAAAGCAAATATACTGAACAAAACCTTTTTTATTTTATACAAAATATATTTTGTGCAAAATTTGGACTGTAAAATTGCTTACCAAGTTGTGATCCAAAAGTTGATATGAAAATCGAGCCCTCTAAAAGGTTTTAAAATGCCATTTCCAGCATGGTAATGTTTTCACAGGATGGATTTTTGAATATGATGATTACTAAAATATGTGATAGGGAAAAGGTCAATAAAAAAAGTTGTAAATGATATAGTGTACCCTTTTTTTATACTAATGCTAATGATATAATTATTGTTTTGTAGATTTCTTTATACAACCGGCACTTTTATTGTGGCTTTCTCCAATAAAGGTAAAGACTGACTGAAAAAAGTTAAGTAATAATCACACATGTCATGGGGCTATTCGGTGTGACTAATTTTTCTCTCTTTTTCCTCAAACAGTTCTCTCTTTTTTGCTTTTCCCTGCTCTGTCCTTCATAGCTGTAGGTGGGATTTTATTTCTAATGACAAACATGCAGGTATGTTCATGAATGATTATAGTTCATACATGCAGTACATTAAGGGCATGCTAAATTGCTTATATTAATTATCCTCATTACAGGTGGGGAACCTCTTTGTCACTCATAGATCAACCATTATTACTGTCTATAATGGGGCCTTTGACTCTTCATCAGTTATCTTTCTGATCATTAAGGTATGAAACACACACACACACACACACACACACACACACACACACACACACACACACACACACACACACACACACACACACACACACACACACACACACACACACACACACACACACACACACACACAGGCCTACGCAACGTTGTTATCAGCTGTTCATACTGCAACCCATGAAACCCTGTATAACCTTTTCTGAAGGTGCTTTATGAGAAAGGGGTCTCTCTTCGCTCTTCATTCCTCTTCCTCTCGACCTGTAATCTTATTCATCTCCTCCGGACTCTCTTCCTTATGCCAACATCACACATTCCCTATCCCATCCCAGTGGACTACAACTATGGGTGAGTGAAACAATAAGCGGAGTTTATATTACCGTTCGAAAGTTTAGGGTCAGTAAAATAATTTCTTTTATTTAGCAAAGATGCATTATATCAAAAGTTTTTACATTATTTAAAATAGCAATCTTCTGTAACAAATTCCTTTGAACTTTCTATTCATCAAAATTATATTATTAAGCAGTACTACCGTTTTCAACATTTATGTTAATAAAAAACAATTCTTGAGCATCAAATCAGCTTATTAGAATGATTTCTGAAGGATCATGTAAAACTGGAGTACGAATGCAGAAAAATCAGCCTTGCACCATCCACCGATACGGATACAATAGGAATCAGCTGTGATTGGTCCAATTGTTTTATAGCATTTAATTTTTATATTCAAAATATATTTCATTACAATATTACTGTAGAAATATAGCAAATTGCTGTCATATTCAGTTTTGTATTATGTGTCACGGAACACTCACAAAAATGGGAAGAGAACTCAAGTACAAAAAACAAGGAGGATTTATTAACCAAAAACAGAACAAACACAAATCAAAAACCCACGAGGGGGGAAAACACAATAAATGAACATGAAACCAACACTGACTCTGAACATAAAAACATCCACAAGGAACTGGGAAGACGTATGACAACGAACCGACAAAGACTGCATACAAGAGGAGACTTAAAAGGGGAACAAATCAAGAGGGGACAGGTGGAACAACTCAAACACTAATTAGGTAACGAGGGGGAGGGATCAACAATCACAACAGCACATGGCACAACATAACAAACACCCATGTGCAACACAAGACAGGGGCCTGTACCATGAAGGTAGCTGAACAAACTCTGAGTTACAGGATTAGTTTTGAGTTGACAAAACCAAACCGATGCAATCAGGCTTTATTGGTACCATGAAGCAGCTCATCAACTTTCTCTGTCAACTCAGGCTTTGATCTTAAGCTATGATTACTCCACGAGCGCGTGCACATACCAAAGTGACGTTGGCACCGAACAACCAATCGCGTTCGATATGGATAGAGCGAGAGCGATACTTTCTTTCCGCGGAGGAGCAAGAGATAATCATTCAGAATTACGATGAATTTAAATATGTATTACAAGCTCGAAACAATACGGTCTCTGCTGCCAAAGCAAGAGAAGACTGTTGGAGAAAGATTGCTGATTGCGTTAATGTGTAAGCTAAATAAATACGTTCTTTATTCATGTGAAATGATGTATAGGCTATGAATGTATGTGTGTGTAAAATATAGCCTATATTTTTAAAATATAGCTATAAAAAAATTGCACGTATATATACCTGTAAGGATTAATATTCATTGATTTTAGATGCAACTCCAAACGTTTTTGGCAGCTGATAAAGACAAAATAAAAATATAATTAAAAGTAGCCTAGTAAGTATTTATTTACACACAACCTTTTATTATTTTTTTATTTGTTTGAGGCAAACCGAAAAAAGAGTGAAATTCAGAAAACCAGTGTAGGGCCACTCCTCCAGAATACACTGAGTTGGCTCTGATGGAATAAGGGACGGCCGATTATGGATGGGATTACAGGTGCTGTACAATCTGACCCCGGTGCTGGCTCCTCTAAGCAAGTAACACTGTGTGTGTTACACTAGTAACACTGTAACACTGTCAGTGTGCGATACATTAATATTTTAAGTTTTAAATATGGCTGACTGTATGTTCTGCAGTAGAGGGAAATGCAGTGTCCCTGTTGAAGCCAGCACACACACACAGTCTCCCACACAGAGGTCAGTATGCAGCAGACAGAACACCAGAAACATATGGGCCTACTTTTATTTATCAGGGAGGAGGAAATGATGAAGACACTCTGTCTGTGTTCTGGGACAGTTGCTGAGGTGAATGCACTGGGCTTTTTATTAAGGCAAACATTTGAATGTGTGGCATAAAACAGGGACTGGCCCAAGTTACACATCTCTTTTATTGTAGGATTTTTCACAATCTGTCCCAGAAACTAAAGCCTCTACCTCAACAGGCTTCAAAAGAAATGTGAACAAAGGATTTAAAACCCTTGACATACATTACAGGTGTTTGTCAAGGACCTTTTTGTGAGTTGATTAGCCTCCCAAAAACTTGTAATGATCATGTTTGTGGTGGAATTATGTTTCAGGTGGAAACAGACTCAGTCAGGGCCCTTTACTAAAGGAGCCTATGGAGCTAGACTGCACACTAAAGGAGCCTATAGAGCTAGACTGCACACTAAAGGAGCCTATAGAGCTAGACTGCACACTAAATGAGCCTATAGAGCTAGACTGCACACTAAAGGAGTCTATAGAGCTAGACTGCACACTAAAGGAGTCTATAGAGCTAGACTGCACACTAAAGGAGCCTATAGAGCTAGACTAGCCTATAGAGCTAGACTGCACACTAAAGGAGCCTATAGAGCTAGACTGTACACTAAAGGAGCCTATAGAGCTAGACTGTACACTAAAGGAGCCTATAGAGCTAGACTGCACACTAAAGGAGCCTATAGAGCTAGACTGCACACTAAAGGAGCCTATAGAGCTAGACTGCACACTAAAGGAGCCTATAGAGCTAGACTGCACACTAAAGGAGCCATAGAGCTAGACTGCACACTAAAGGAGCCTATAGAGCTAGACTGCACACTAAAGGAGCCTATAGAGCTAGACTGCACACTAAAGGAGCCTATAGAGCTAGACTGCACACTAAATGAGCCTATAGAGCTAGACTGCACACTAAATGAGCCTGACTGTGAGCTGAGGAGGCTCCACATTTAAAAAATAAATGCAACAGCTAGATTAAACTGATCTCAGTGAACTTATTAAACCAAGTAACACTTTAGCATGAATATTTATTAATGCAACTTTCTATTGCTTTCTTTCTCTCTCCCCCATCCCACAAAACCAATAAAACAGTTTGAGACCTATCTGCAGTTCCAATGTGCTTTTATTAAGTGTAATATTGTATGGTGATTGCAACTACATTTGCACCAGCTGGGTGGTCAAGTGTGTTTGGGTCAGTTTCATCGGGGAGAAGCTTTCTGTGGTGGTTCTGGCTCCTTTCTATGGTGGCTGTATTGGGCAGAATGGCACATGCAGACACTATCTGTGATGCCTCTGGTGACTCTTAAGCGCCGAAGACAGTTGAAACGTGCCTTTAGGATGCCAAAGATCATCTCTAATTTTGACTATGGTTTTACTGACACATGAGGGTCATGATAGGGGGTTATTGTGTAGGTTTTGCTGTCCCAATTCAAATTAACAGTGTTTTGTACTGTACCAAATTTAACTAGCTTTCCTCAAAGCGCTGACACAACATACTCACGGAAAGTAGATTGTTATCTGTTAATTTTACTATTAATTTAAAGATTCATCTCACAGAAAATAATAATTTCACATGTTCACATAATCTCTACCTGAACATTAAGGCTGTGAAAGGACTTTCTATTAATATAATCTGCCTCATGTTCTCCTAGAGAAGTGGACATTGCAACATGTGTGCAGGATATTGCTTCAATGACTCTATAGGGAATCCTATCATAAGATTAACCGAATAAAAAAATATTAAAATAATGCTTAACAAGTAGCTACTGTATTGTATAGTACATTTGTGAAATTTGCTTTTTGGAAGAAAAAAAAATGTGATGTCACCCTATCAATATTACCGACAATTTTATAAAAAGCCTCTCTTATGGACATGGTCAATAAATGAACACTATTAAACTATTAATGTACTCCTGCAGAGCGAGGACCACCTTGCGAATGGTTCGACAAACCGTGTTTTCTCCTAGATTCTGTGCATCACCGCAAGTATGTTTGCGTGTTGCGATTGCGTGCAAGTATGCAAGCACTTGCAAAAAAACGCAACGCAATACCATTTATGGTAAAGTAAGTGCATGAATTCGACGTGTTAAATTATTTATGAGCGGCTCAATAAGTTCGCAAAGATAAGATATTCCTTCCGCAGAAAATCTGTATCTTTGATACCTAACTATCAGGAAAGGCAAGGGGATTTTGTCCGGCTAAAAACTCTTTCTCTACGATGTGCTCGTCTTACAGTTTGCGCTGAGATGTCCACAGGATTTGAAAGAAAATGTAAAGCAATTGCAACAAACACTGGAAATTAGTTACGTCACCTATGTTTCTTTGCTCACAGCTGATTGGTCAAACTTCAGTCTGAGATCTCGAATCCAGAACTTAACCTGCCCCGGAGCAGGTTAGCCGTGCAGCGTAAGATACCATGGCAACGAACACCGATTAAAGCCGAGCTACTTTCATAGTACCTAAAACCCAGGGTTGGCGGAAACTAAGCTGAAACATAGCTGGCTAGCCACCTAAACCGCCTTCATGGTACAGGCCCCAGGACAGGCATGTGACATTATGTTATTGTTTTGAACTTAAGTTTACCAGTTTTGAAAACTATGTAAGCATGTGCAAATTGGCCTGTAAATACACAGTTTTGGCAGTTGTTGTGTCGAAGTGAGAAAATAATTAATGTAATTTGAAAGATGTATGTAGTCATTGAATGCATTTTGTGCCAAAGCAATGATAGATGATCCACAGTTTAGCCCACATATACTTCTGTTGTGCTCACTGTGTGAAGAGTTTGGAAAAAGTGACCTAAGTATTGAGAAATGTGTCCTAGAGACTGTAAAAAACTGTAATGTTTTTACTGTTTTTGGTGAGAATAAGAATCTTTCACAATAATAAAAATCTTACTGACCCCAAACTATGAATAATAAACAAAATTCTGGTTTATTTGAAACGTTTATATTATTTGCAAAATAATAATAATAATAATAATAATTCTATATAAATTTGATACATTATTGAATATAAAATAAATATAGTATCTATATTTAGTATATTTTACATAAAAATAGACTTAACTACATACACTCTAAATAAAAATAATGGTTCCAAAAGAGGGGTTTCACAGCGATGACATAGATAGAAGAGGCATTTTTGGTTCCCCTAAAGAACCTTTCAGTGGTCTTTACTCAAAAGAACCGTTTTTCTTAGTGTGATGATGAACATTTTAATAATTTTAAAGAAACATTTTTCACAATAAAGAACCTTTTGTCCAATGGCAAGATTCCATGGATGTTAAGGTTCTTCATCATTGATCCAAATAAAGAACATTTATTGGTAACACTTTACAACTAGGTTCATGTCTAGTTAATGTATTAGTTATTAACTAACATGAAGTAACAATGATACATTTGTACTTTGTTAAGGTTACTTAATAAAAAACAGCTGTTCATTGTTTGTTCATGTTAGTTCACAGTGCATTAACTTATATTAACAAATACAACGTTTGATTTTAATAACGTATTAAATGTTAAAAGTAATATTTACTAAGATTAATAAATGCTGAAGAATATTGTTCATTCTTACTTGTTAACTAAGGTGGTTAACTATGTTGTTAACTAATGAACCTTGTTGTAAAGTGTTACCCAATTTTTTTCAGATAGTACATAATTCATACTCTTAATCCATAATAACTCAAATGCAAATTCTTATATACAGGATGAGCTGTGCTAAATCAAATAGCTACAACGTTGAGCAGTACGAGGAAAAGCGAGACCCGAGTTCAGACAGAGGAAGAGGAGCAGATGAGGAGCCACTGGAGACCGACTCACTACAGCAAACACACAACTCTGAGAAGGGTGCTGCTTGGCCATCATAGATCTTACTTTGGTAGAAAATAAGAGGAACACGATTGCTGACTTAAATATTTTCTTCTGTAGACAGTTTTAGGAGCTGTGTTCTGTCCTGGTTCTTCCTGTGGCACCTCATATGGCTGTCGGTCATGCAGCTTCGGCATTATTTCTTCATTGGAACTCTGAATCCAATGCTGAACAGACTGGCCAACCAAGACCCAGTCATTGGTAAACAAATTGTTCTCTTACGAGAGTACTCTCGTGTTGCGTAAGCTAGCTTACGCTACGGGAAAACTCCTTTTCTCGAGAATACTGAAGCCAAAAAATTATCCTATAATTTTCTCATATTTAAAACGCATGCTTGCACAGAGCAGACCTAGAATAGGCAGCTCGTGCGCCTATTGGCTGCTCTGCGGCAAGATGCTGCAACCAATCGGTGGACTGGGAGTGACGTCAGCACCAATAGCAGCGCGGGTGCCCGAGTGCGTCACGTCCCGCCAGAATAGGCGTGGCTTACCTCTATGTAAGCCCGGTCCAGATAGGGTGTTCTTTGATTTTTCTCCACTTCAGCGAAGTATTCACATCGCTGACTCTCCAGAGAAGCCGCGCCGTCGAAACAAGCACCTCAGCGGGACGAGCCCTCTGCACTGCAGTTGGAAGCCGCCTTCGCCGCTTCATCGCCGTACCTGCTGCGCTATCCGGCGCCCATATCCTTTTCATATTACTTCTCTAGTATTCTAAAAGAGCAAGAGGCGTTGTTTCAAATGCCTCGAGTTTCCAAATGCGGCTCGTGTCGAGCCCCTCTCAGCGACAATGCGCGAGTCTCGCCGCGGCCGGACCGCCATTGAAAGCAGCACGCATCGCTCTCACAGCTCCCTCGACGGAGGCGGCTGGAGTAGTGAATTTCGCAGCCAACGAGCCCGTTACGTTACCCGCTCGCCTGCACACAAAAGCCGTTTTCACGGCTACCCAAAAAAAAAAAATAAAAAAAAAAAAGTGTGCGCTTCCCGCCTGGGACGAAACCGCGCGTAGCTTCCTTTACGTTACAAGGAAGCTACCGTGCCCCCGCATCAATAGACTGCTGTTCTAACCGCGCGTAGCTTCCTTTACGTTACAAGGAAGCTAGCGCGCCCCCGCAGAAGCAGTCACTCTGCCCCTTGTGGGACCGCGCAGTGATAAGCGCCGTTCCCAAGGGCTGCCGGAGCCTGTAGCCACAGCGACGCGCTCGCCGGAAAGCCTCCCTCGAGCCTCGCTTTTTCACCTTCCGCGCCTCCCTTCACCGACGCGCAGCTGCCGCTCGCGAGCCTCACTGCCGTCGCGTCTGAGGTTGAGGGACACGCATCAATGGACTGCTGTTCTAACCGCGGCTAGCTTCCTTTACGTTACAAGGGAGCTACCGTGGCTGCTCGCGCTACTCAAGCTTATGTTGTTTCCCCCGTGGCTCAGTGGCTAAACTCTAAGCTTCCGTGCCAGAGACCCGTGTTCGATCCCGGCTCTCGCAGCAGAAAAAATTTATGCAGCTCTCCTCTCTGAGCTCGCGACCAGCTTTCTTACGTACAGGAAGCGAGCGCGCGAACCGAGACGTCACCGTCGAAAGAAAGTGTGGTTTTTTGTCCCGCCGAGGCCTGACAAACTCCCTCTTCTTCTCAAACATTTTCCAGCTCCTCCTAGTACGAGCGGCCGGTAATGTCTATACTGCAGTAGTGTGCCTGTTATACACGCACGCCTGTAAACAGTGCCGACACACACACGAAAACTGTGATGACGCTCTCTCTCTCTCTTATCTGCTCGCGGCAACTAAACCTTATGTTGTTTTCCCTGTGGCTCAGTGGCTAAACCCTAAGCTTTCACGCCGGAGACCCGTGTTCGATCCCGGCTCCCGCAGCAGATAACATTTATGCAGATCCGGCTCACGCCGATGGTGTTTTAGTGTAGAAAGGTGCCCACATCTCAGTGTTCACCCCTACGTACATATAAATGTAATGAATTATTATTATTATTACACGCAAGCACGCTCGTGTTATTCACAGAGCCCACTCCCTTAAAGCGGGCAACCGCTCGAGTGTTGAACTTAGGAAATGTGTCCGCGAGTTCGCGTCCACGCCTATTTTTCTGCCCGCTCTATCACTAAAGACTCACGGCTGGACCACAGTCAAAGTTTATTTCCCTGTCAGTCCCCTTCAAAAAGGCTACTGCAGTGGTCCATTTAGCAGCCAACGAGCCGGTTCATTTACCCTCTCGCCTGCACACATACGCCGTTTTCACGGCGACCCAGTGAAATCTCAAAGGAGTATACTGTCTGGTTATCCGGCTCACGCCGTTGGTGTTTAAGTGTAGTGCAGGTGCCCACGCCCCAGTGTTCACCCTACACACAAGCACATCAAATCTCGTGTCACTCACAGAGCACACTCTCATAAAGCGCAGAGAAGCCGCTCGAGTGTTGAATATAAGAAATGTGTCCACAGGTCCGTGCCCACTATCTGGCCGCTCTGTTACACGTTCAATAAAACAGGTTATGAATGTAAGTCTCGTGCCCGCCGGAGAGCGTTCACGTTTACTAACACACACCTCCCCCCGGGCGCCGCCCGCGTGTTAAAACGAAACACAGGGCATTGATATGACGCTCCCTATCCGTTATGATCGGGGCGTCACATACACTTGCAAGTCTCGTGCCCGCGCACACGCGCTCACGCTTACAGAAAGCTTTTCCGCCCAAAGCGCTGCTCGCGCGTCAAAAAGTGAGAATAAAATGCTCCCCATCCCTTATGATTGGGACTCCTCACATAAATCAGCCGGTCTCGGCTTTCAGTGAGCAGCCATTGCCCAGAACCGAGAGCGCGCGCGCCGCGCTTTCGGCTCCGGTTCAGTTTCACAAGCCCGCAAACGGCGGCGATCTGAACCCGGAGGCCATTCGCCCCCTAGCGGCTCACATAGCTGCGTGGGAAATTATCCCAGGGATTTCAGAATGGGTTCTCAGCACAATAAAGCAGGGCTATACACTTCAATTCATTCGCCCTCCCCCGCGCTTTCGAGCCCGGTCCGCGACGATAGTGAATGCGGAAGTAGCACACCTACTTCACGCAGAAATAGCAATACTGCTGTGCAAAGGGGCTATAGAAAAAGTACCGCCTTCTCTTAGCGAGTCAGGCTTTTACAGCCGATATTTTCTTGTACCCAAGAAGAATGGAGCTTTCAGGCCCATCCTAGATCTGAGACATTTGAACAAGGTGCTTGCAAAAGACCATTCAAATGCTTACAACCAGGAAAATCCTCGCGCACGTTTGCCCGAGGGACTGGTTTATTTCTCTAGATCTGGAGGATGCCTATTTTCTGTTTCAGATATCACCCCGTCACAGGCAATTTTTGAGATTCGCCTTCGACGGTCAGGTATATCAATACACCGTCCTGTCGCTCGGCCTGTCTCTAGCACCCCATACATTTACGAAGTGCATGGACGCAGCGCTCGCCCCCCTGAGAACTCAGGGGCTGCGAATAATGAACTATCTGGACGACTGGCTGATATTGGCTGTGTTCGCCACCTAGCCGCGTTTTTCCAGAAGGGCAGCTTTCTCCCTTTGAAAACGTTTCAACGGATGCTGGGCTGTATGGCATCAGCTGCAGCGGTGCTCCAGCTGGGCCTATTGCGCATGCGCCCGCTCCATCACTGGTTGAATGCTTGCACGTCTCGCCGAGCCTGGTTTTCTGGCGGCCAAAAAATCAGAGTGACTCAGACCTGCATAGCGGCTCTGCAGCCCTGGTTAGTAGCCGACTGGTACCAGCAGGGAGTGACGATGGGAACCATCTCTTATTGGAAAGTAGTTTCGACAGATGTGTCCAACTCGAGTTGGGGCGCGCTGTTCGAAGGCAGACCGGCCTTTGGCCAGTGGTCAGACCAAGAGAAGTGTTTTCACATAAACTGTCTTGAGATGATAGCGGTCGAAAACGCGCTGAAGCGCTTCCTCCCGTTCATACAGGACCAACACGTTCTCGTTCGCTCGGACAACATGTCTGTGGTTTCCTATGTAAACCGTCAGGGTGGTGTCAGATCCAGGAACCCCTGCAATCTGACGGAACGCATCCTTGTTTGGTCCCAGGTGCACCTGTGCTCGCTGAGGGCGGCGCATGTGCCTGGCCATTCGAATGACGGTCCAGACAAACTGTCCAGGGACAACGTTCCCCTGGGGGAATGGTCCCTGCACCCCCAAACGGTCCAGAAACTGTGGCGCCTATTCGGCAGAGCGGAAGTCGGCCTATTTGCGTCAAAAGACAATGCTCATTGCCCGATGTTCCCTTTGAAGAACCAGGATACCCTGGCCCAGGTCTGGCCCAGCCTCCCTCTGTATGCTTTCCCTCCGGTCTCTCTGTTACCACAGGTAATCAAGAGAGTCAGGGAAACGCGCCACTCGGTGCTCCTCATAGCTCCGCACTGAGAGAATCAGAATTGGTTTCCGGAACTAGCACGGCTGTCACATGCAGCTACGTGGCCTATTCCGGTGAGGGCAGATCTCCTCTCTCAGGCTCGCGGCTAGATCTGGCATCCCCATCCAGAGCGCTGGTCTCTGCACGCATGATTGATCAACGGGTACTCGTTACCCTGCCAGAAAGAGTGATGAGCACGATCACGCAGTCTAGAGCTCCTTCCACGGGACGGCTCTACACGTCTAAATGGTCACGCTGACTGTTATACTGTGTTATGCACTCCCTTATACATATGAGGCGTCACCATATGGTCAATATGTGTTAGGGCTCACTTTGTGTCGGCCCACATATCTTCACTATTATGTGTTCCCCGGGCACTGGCCCTTGGACTCAATGTGAATGGTCTCAGCATACACGGCGCTTTAAACTGGGTTCCCGTAGCGTAAGCTAGCTTACGCAACACGAGAGTACTCTCGTAAGAGAACGACACTCGGTTACTAACGTAACCTCGGTTCTCTCTAGAAGAGGGAACGAGTGTTGCGTAACCCGGCCGTGTTAATGCTGCGTTCTTATTTCGCTTCAGTGTGAAAAACCAAAGAACACCCTATCTGGACCGGCTTACACGCCTATTCTGGCGGGACGTGACGCACTCGGGCACCCGCGCTGCTATTGGTGCTGACGTCACTCCCAGTCCACCGATAGGTTGCAGCATCTTGCCGCAGAGCAGCCAATAGGCGCACGAGCTGCCTATTCTAGGTCTGCTCTGTGCAAGCATGCGTTTTAAATATGAGAAAATTATAGGATAATTTTTTGGCTTCAGTATTCTCGAGAAAAGGAGTTTTCCCGTAGCGTAAGCTAGCTTACGCAACACTCGTTCCCTCTTCTAGAGAGAACCGAGGTTACGTTAGTAACCGAGTGTCGTTTTCTCACTACGATGCTTTTCAATGAATTCTGTAAATCTTTGTTAATGGTTGGACTTGCTGGAACTGGAATTCAGCACAATCACACATCGGACTTTGGGGGCAGTTTAAGCATTTGATTTTGCACCATGCCCCATAAACTTTTATATTTGAATATATTAAATATTTAATACATTTTAAACAAATGTGTATTTTACATACACTACCCGTTAAAAGTTGAAAAGTTAAAAGTTGAAATCATTAAAAAGTACTCACAAAGTTATTTTCTCACAAATTGTGTTATTCTCACAAAGGCTATGTTTTTTCGTGTTAAAAAATACGGTAAAAACAGTAATATCATGAAATATTATTACAATTTTAAAAAACTGTTTTTTTATTGTAATATATTTTAAAATGTAATTTATTACTGTGATAGCAAAGCTGAATTTTCAGCATCAGTATGTCACATGATCCTTCAGAAATCATTTTAATATGCTGATTTCTTATTATTATCAATGTTGAAAACAGTTTTTGCTTAATATTCTTGTGTAAACTGTGATATATAGATAAAAATTTCTATAATATATAAATAATATATTAATATATTAATATATATATATATATATATATATATATATATATATATATATATATATATATATATATATATATTATACACACACACACATTTATATATATATCAGTGACATTTCTAACTGATTATTAATATAATCTTATATTTCTGGAAATATCCCATATGTTGTGTGTATAACCATTTTTATGGGTAACTTAAAAAAAAAAAAACCCTATACTTATAACAGTTTTAATTACACAATCGAATTACAATTCTGCATCCTTTTTGCTACACCAGTTCAAATTCAAGAATATAATTGGATTTTGTTCAATTGTCATTTCAATTCTGAATGGTATTTGGTAACTCACCTGGCAGGAACATTTTCAAAAGCCTTACTGTAATTGCTAGGTTATCACTATGATTTCTGGATCTCTTTTTCATTCTCAGTGAGCGAGTACACCAATGCGTTTGCTTTCACCCAGCTCTGTGGAGTTCTCTGTGCTCCCTGGAACGGCCTGCTTATGGACAGACACAAAAGAAAACCCCTAGGTCCAGGTCAGCTGACAGAGAAATCTGAATATCTGACTTCTAACAACACACGTTTACACGAGATCTATTTCTCATTCCCACATCTTTTTTCAGGCGTGTCAGAACGGGAAGCAGACCTGCACTCGTCCGTTCTGTCTCTCCTGCTCACCTCTCTGCAGTGCCTCTTGTTCTCCATCAGTGCAAGCATTCCACTCCTCCCTCTCCAGTACGCCACATTCATCCTTCAGGTCCTGAACCGCTCTTTTCTCTATGGAGGGAATGCTGCATTCATCAGCATAGCGTAAGTAAATGGGTGATATAAATATCCTGATGGTCGCTAGACTGGCAGACTGAGTGCAGTGAATCCGAATTTATACAGGTTTCCGGCCCGCCATTTTGGAAAGCTGTATGGGCTAGTGATGTCCCTATCAGCTGTGGTGTCATTGCTGCAGTATCCATGCTTCGCCCTCAACAAAGTTCTCGGAGGAGACCCCTTCTATGTAAATCTCTCATTTACACAACACAATGTCAGCTAGAAAAGAGCTCATTAACATACAGTGGCCCCAAAAGTATCTAGACTCTTGCAGACAAAAAATCACTCCGTATAAATAAATACACAAGCGAAACATTTCACATTTAAATGACAAAACAATATACTGAAATACTGTTGTGTTCAAAATGGAAGACAAAAAGTATTGTCACGCTTTCTGGTTCACAAATGTTATTGGAACTTGTCTGTTGATGTGAACTTAGTTCTGAGAAGTTATATTTTGTTATCAAGTATAATGTAAATTAATACATTTAAGGTTTGAAATACTTATTTGGGGCAACTAGATGTTGATGCTTATGGAAGCCAATTTTCTGCAAGAAAAAAAAAACTTCGGTAAATCATAATTATGACATAAAAAGTAAAAAAATATTATTTTAATGTCAGAATTATAGCTTTTATCTCATAATTTCAACCTTTTATTTCATCATTGTGACTTAGTATGCTGTCAAAATGTAAATAAAATAAAAGCTGTAAAAAAACAAAGATTATCTACTTCAATATTTCACGTTTAATTCGAATGTGTTACTTGCCGTAATTCACTAGCAATTTATGAGTGAAAACATTTTTATGGCATTAGTATGACTTTAATGTCCAAAGCATAAAAATGTATTATGTGGGAGAAATGGACTTCCATACAATACCTGCCACTAAGTTATATGGTTAAATAAAAGTGAGTTCTTCACATCAAATTTGAAATCCATACAAAATATCCTCATAACAATTTCCAACATTTGCCTAAATATTAAAATAGTATTTATTCTTCCTGTTTAAATTGGACATACTGTAATGATTTTATTGTAATCAGTAAATGATCTTGTATTTCTGTAGGTGAACATCATCTTGACTGTCCTGATTCTACTGGCCTTCATTCATCCTGTCTATGTGTTTCTTCACTGCAGAGAACTGGCAAAACAGAGAGAGAATTCCCAGAGAATTTTAGAAGTCTCGATACACGACATATCAATGTATTAACTTAAATCACTTCATCTAGAGAAATATTTAATTATGCAGATCTGTCTTGGCCTTAGCTTTTGTAAATAACAAAGGGAATAGTATTTACGCATTGTGAGTATTGAGTATTCACAACTTTTTACCACCAAGATTCAAATGCTCAGAAATAAGTTAACAGTCAGAGATTTAAACGAATCCCGTTTAATTGAGTTGTTGAATATTTACAATCTTTTGGAATACAGAAATAACAATAAAAATATTGAAATATTTTTTTTATAGTTCAGTGCTGTTGGCAAGAACAGATAGTTAGAAAAAACCCATTGTTTTAAACACAAACATATGCAAAGGGAGATCACATGGGTGTCAGAAACAGGTTCTTACAAGGGATCTCCATGGCAATTGTGTTCAATAATTCCAGACTCTTCCAGAGTTGTATGATATACAGTTTTGCATGCTAATATCCTGTTGTTCCCACAGGGAAAGCATAACAAAGCCCTAAAAGCATCATACAGGAACTCTAGACCCATTAGCCAGTGGTTTACTTTCCAAAACACACATAATACTGATTTATATCTGCCTTTGCATTGTCAGTCCACAATGACCACGTATACAATTGTCAATAGTTAAATATTTTTTTTATAGCATGCTTTTATAGAAAATGTGTGCTACAGACTGTGGTCTTACAATGATAAATAGAGGAAACCTCTTCAATAAATCAGTTAAGTTGTTGTGGTCTTTGGTCTAATTTGACTTAGTCTTTTTAGGTCATGGTTGGTTGGAACATAGTTTTCCTCTTTGTCATAAAAACAAGCCAATGTGTGAAATAAAGATCTCTGTATGGAGAAAGAGTAGGCTATGGTTTAATTACATAAGGTAGTTAATTAAAGGAAACGCATATTATTTCACTCTTCACATTAGGAGTTGGCAAACTGATGGTTTTCTCACTTTGTCATGTGTCCTCTAAGTTAGCGAGACATCATTCGGACAAACTCTGTGGAGGGCAAGGTGAAAAATAGTTAGTTTTTTCAGTTAGTAAAAAAAAAAAACTTCTACAGAGAGTATAACTTTATTTGATACATTATGTGTAAGTCACCTCAATTTAAATAAATGGTCTTTTTGGCCTGGTGAGTACGTTCTAAGTCATGAAAAAATGTTTTTTTATATCATAAGATTAAGGGAAATGTTATTTCTCATTTAAAATGAATGCATGTAGTGTCATCCATTAAACATAATGTACTAAACAGAAATATTAAGAGACGAAAAGTTCCTCTTCAATTAATCAGCTGAATTATGCAACATGACATCATGACTTTTGCGTAAACATACACGCCACTTTCAAGTCAAGTGGCGTGTTATTTATACGCATTTTGAGCTATCCGCGTGTATGCGTGTATATCTACGCCGTTATGTCCGAGTGATTCCGCGTGTATGTAAACGCTGTTAAAAATCCGAGCGAAATAAAGCCAAATTTTGATATACATCTGGGGGAGCGATATTTTTCTTACTAGGATGGTAGGGAAAGACTCATAAATGGTTTTAACCAGTGACGGGTAGGTTTAGGGACGGGGTTGGGGTAGGTCATATATTTATATATACAGTAATGTAACGTTAAGTCAACGGCGTTCATAAACACGCTGAAAAGCGATTATGCGTGTTGATAGCACGCCAAAAATGGAAATACGAATTGGCGTGTCATACATACGCAGTTTCATGAGATCAGTCTGGAATTATCAAAGTACTTCTTCAGGTTTGCAAATGTCTTTGCAGTGCATCCTCTTGAATCTACATTAGTGCAAGAACAGCTTTGTATATTTATTTATCAACATGCCATATAAGTAGAATTTACATTACTCATACCATACGCATCTATTATATTAACATAAATATAGGCTATATAAAGATTTACCTGAATACACACATGCAATAATCAGTTAAAAATTCAAGAATCTATTAACAATTCCCCTCTAACCTTCAAAGTCAACCAGGCCGTCTCCATTGAGGTCAACATCCCTGAGGATCTCATCAATCTCTCTGTGGTTGAGCTGCTCTCCCATCAGCTTCTTCATGGCTTCCCTCAGTTCAGCCAGACTGATCTGACCATCACCATTGGAATCAAACTGAGAGAAAGATTGATTAAAAGATTAGTTTAGAGAGAAAAGTGTGACTTCAGAAGACTTGGGAATACAGTACGCCATTAACTACTACGGTGCTTTTTAGTGATTTTCTGCTATAGATAGAAGTATATCATGTCTACAGCTGGGTGTGAACATCATTAGGATGCATTAGAGTCATTTTTAAAATTCCTCATTCGACCGCTCCAGACAGTGCGTCCACCATCTTGCAACGGTCATTTACAGTAAGAATCAATGATGTCATAACAATGGATAAGAAATTGGATAACCTTTTATATGTGAGAATAGTGTATTAATTCAATATTAGGCTACATGTTTTTAATATGGTGCTTTTTATGTTCTTACTTTTATGATCACTTTTTAAAGGATAACTCAACAACTCGTGGCCTGACTCCACTCACTGGCAATATTTGAAAAATGCTGGAAAAGTGGGCAGAGCCCGGCGGAGGGGGTGGGGGCGGTCGTGCACCTGAGACCCGCGTCTCTCTGTAGGCAAAGGCGTGGTGAACTGGTGCCTGCTTACATCATGCAGTAACACAACATCCAATAGGAAAATTTAACTGCAGTAGCCACCATTCAACCTGAAGAGGGCATTCACTCAGCACTCAGACGTTTTTATAGCCTAGAAATCTAGACGCACCCTAGCGGCAGCAAAAATTATTTTGCAGCCAGTGTGGTCTAGCAACTCTCCGTTGGCATTCGAGCTGGAAAAACCAAACTCTGGTCAGGCCAATCACATCGTGTATAGAGTTAGTGGGCGGGCTTAACATAATGACGGCAGAGTTGTGACGGTTCCCCCGCGTGATTTCCATAGGTGATTTCCCTGCTACTTGAAAACAAAGAAGATGCTGCTGGCGAACAGCGGTCTTTCGAAACGGCTTTGGCCGCAACTCTGGATGATTTGGAGTTAAGAGAACGTCACTTAAGTCATTCTTAAAAAAGGAAGATGTGTTCGGAGTTTGACGACCGGATACGGCAAAAGTTTAATATATCAACTAGCTCCAGCTAGAAAAACGCATGGTGCTCACACAGCCACAGCCGTTCGTTGCTCTGGTTGGTTGTAGCGCTGTCCTATTGCATGCAGAGGGATATTGAAAGACAACCGTTTATCCCGCCCCTCGGATTGAGGAGTGCCAATTGGGAGTTCCCAGAACTAACATCTTGATGTAGGTCTGGCTTGCCAGGCTAACGTTTTTACACTATATATTGTGGAATTAAAACACTTTATACCTAAATGTCAAAAAAATTACTCGAATCAATGAACAGCATTAATAAAGCCCCAGTCTTACACAAAGTTGTTTTAGGGTTTAGTTACCCATTAATGCATTAATTGCGTTAGCTGACATTTTTGTCTTGTTGTATTGAGTAAAATCAGTCAGTTTTGCAGTCAGCAGACGCTCAGTCAACTTGCTCTCGAATGTTCAAGGACCGGCTACCAGACCTAAACTTACCCATTTGTCTCATCTTGACCCTAAAGGGTGCCATGTGCGTTCGATGTAGACGAAATGGCAAAAGCGTCAGTATATGACACCTTGGTATGAGAATGCATTGGTATAGCGGGCCATTGAAACGCCGCTAATGAGGCATCTATATACTTGTCATAAGTCTAGTCTGTGTTTCTGTCTTGTTTCATGTTTACCAGCTCCCATAGGTGCTTCCTATTAATAGCCACACACTCTTGTTATCTTGTTTAGCTTGTTTGCCCTTGTATTTAAGCCTGTGTGTCTAGTTCAGTCTTTGTCAGTCCTTAATGTTTGTTGGCTGGTTGTTCTGTTCCCGAGCTTTGTTTCCTGAGTCTGAGTTTGTGTAATAAAAGAATACTGCAAATGGATCCAACTTCCTCGTCTGCTTCAACCATCCGTTACAAAACTACACTGTATATTTTTATATATTTATAACTATGGGAGTAATGGCGGTCACCACAGGAATAAATTACATTTTAAAATAGAAAAACAGTTATTGTAACAGTTAAAAAGGTAATAACATTCAGTAGCCTATTACAGTTTTTCTGTATGTTTGATCAAATAAATGCAACCTAGGCGAGCATAAGCGACACAAAACATTTCAGTTAATTATAAAGGGGTTAATATTTTATCTATACAGTTATTGGATCACCAACCTCTCTAAAAGCTTCTCTCAGTTCTTTCACTCCAATCATGTCTGCAGTCTCAGCCAGCATCTTTGGGCCCATCAGGTCTACAAAGTCCTCGAAGTCCACTCTACCGCCACCTAGTAAACAAGCACATGATCATGGAAGAAGTTATATTTATGCTCCTCTTGAGTTGGTTCTTGAGTACAACTGAGATAATAATTAGCCTAAGTATAATGATAATGATAAGGTTTCCACTCACAGATCTGCTGACTGAGTTCAATCAGCTCCATC
The DNA here is from genome assembly GCA_036326025.1 of Chrosomus eos. Taxonomy (NCBI): domain Eukaryota; kingdom Metazoa; phylum Chordata; class Actinopteri; order Cypriniformes; family Leuciscidae; genus Chrosomus; species Chrosomus eos. Next base: position 12,686,344 of record CM070819.1, on the reverse strand, counting down.
TCTGTGGGCATGTAGCCCATCGTCCTCATGCACTCTCCCAGATCCTTACAGCTAATGAAGCCGTCCTTATCTTTGTCAAACTCGCGAAAGGCTTCTTTCAGCTCTGAAGCAGAGAAAGAAAGAGAGAAAGAGAGCATCTTCCTGACTTTGTTGTCATTAATATGTAATCTGGCAGTCCAAGTAAGAGGATTCTGAAGGATAAAGGTACGGCACTCATATAATTTGTAGAAGGAATAGTTCATCCAAAATTACTCGCACTTATGCAATTGCAAAGCCTAAGCCAAAGCATTTTTTTCATATAAGAAGACAATGAAATCCTATAGTAAGCAGAGTCTGTCAAGCTCAACCGTCTTTATGTCTTTTAAGGTGTGAGAGGAAATGTGAGGGAAATGTGAATGAGAGCTATGGAACATTCTTTGAATTTCTTCTTTTCTGTTCCACAGAACAAAGAAAAAGGCTTGGAAAGACATGAGTGTGAGTAAATGATTTCCATTATTTGGGTGAATTATTCCTTTAAACCTTACAAAGGGATTGAGAGGAGACTGAAGGTATTTTTTTATTATAAACAGAGAGAGGTAATGGCAAGAATCCATATGGAAAGAGGGAGAGAAGTCAATAAGGAATCATATTATTTTGGTTGGTGGGAGGAGGGTTTATCGCTCTTAATGAAATAAAGCATATCAGTGATGTTGGATATTTCTGTACCTTCAATTTCCTCTGGCCGTAGATCTCTGTCCTGTAGTGAGTACAGATTTCAAAGAGACATACAGAGACAAACTATTAGGACAAACACATTGCGCATTGATTAGACAGGCACACACACATGCATGCTTGTTGAACTGTCACTCAAAGCACATTGAATGAATGAATGAACGAATGAGGCATTTTAAATAGCGCTTTCATATGTAGGCTACTAAACTGTATACCCAAAGCGATATCAGGGGTCTCTCCTCAACCACAACCAGTGAACAGCATCCACTTGGATGACGCGACGGCAGCCACAGTACAACGGTGCCAGTGCGCTCACCACACAAATAGGTGGAGAGGAGAGAGAGTGATAGAGCCAATTCAGTGGATGGGGATTATTAGGAGGCCATGATTGGCAAGGACCAATGGGTGAATGTGGCCAGGACACCGGGGTTACACCCCTACTCTTTTACAAGAAGTGCCATGGGATTTTTAATGACCGCAGAGAGTCAGGACCTCGGTTTTACGTCTCATCCGAAGGTTGGTACCAGGTATTGGTACATTGTACCAGGTAGCCTCACGCACACCTGTCATTGCCACTGAGGGCAACCATCTGCACACCGTTGCATGTACACACGAGGCTCTGATTACTGGTCATCACAGGTATGGGAGTGCCCACATTTAAAATGAGCTTCACACATAATGTTAATGTATAGCATTTTCTCGTCTCCTTTCCAGGAATTTTTTACCATTATGACATGTTCTTCTGAAGAACATCCACAAAATCCTGCAAGTATGGGACTGTTTCAGCTTAGGATATGATTTTGGATTTTATATAATGTTTATATAAGATTTTAACAACATATTTCCTAATATTAAAATAATCAATTTTTTTTTTTCTTAGAATAAACAAGGTTAATGTTGTGCAGTTTTGGTAATCACACCTTGATAATATTAAGATCTTGAAGCAAAATCGATCAAGAATCACAGTGTTATGATATTATAGATTATCAATCAATCAATCAATCAAATCTTATTTTTATAGCGCCTTACAACAGCCAAAAGGTGCACAAGGCGCTTTCCAATAAAAGCATCAATAGACAACAGAAGGGGGAAAACAAAACAAAACACAAATATCAGCCAGAGGCGGAGATTACATGTTAAAAGCTTGTCTGAACAGATGTGTTTTTAACTGTGATTAAAACACTCAACACGGTGATACTTCGTAGGAGTGTAGGTAAAGCGTTCCACAGTTTAGGGCCCTGGACAGCAAATGACCGGCCTCCAAACTTTTTATATTTAAATTTGGGAATGACCAGATAGGTGTGTTCAGATGAGCGGAGAGTTCTGGGTGATGATAGACCGTTACTAAATCGGCGAGGTAGACTATGATCTAAGGACAGAAAAGCACACACATGGGATTGTGTGTTGTCAGATATTCATATTCGTGGAAATGGAGAAACTCAGTCATTAAAACATTATCAGCATAATTCCAAATAATAATAAAAAAGAACAAGAACAAGAATTGAAATCTCATCTGAAACAACATTTACACATTACATAAGTGAGATAATAACAAATGGTTGAGTGATTTAGATTTTGATCTGATTGACTGAGCCTGTTTTGGCAGTGGCCAGCCAGAACATATTCACACAGCTGGGGAGTATTTAGGCTGATTACTACCGTGAATTGGCAAGCATGATGAAAGCAGCAGTAGGATAAGGTCACTATGGTGAACAGATTACAAGGGTCCTGGTTGCCAGGCAACAAATGGAGTACACATTGTATTTTTTGCGAAAATCAGGTATGTACTCACTCACTCATTGGAACAAACATAGTTTTTACATGGTCTGTTCAACAGCCTCACAACAGTTGTATATCCCCAGCCTACTATAATCAGATAAGACTTTAGAATATATAGTGATATTACTTAGTGATATTATTTGGGGAAAAAGGCTTAAGCTAAATAAATAAAATATGTCACAAACAATTTCGTGGAAATTTTCCATCGGTTTTGTCTTCACAGCAATTTCTGCAGCTTACACCCTGCCCAGAGTTTCTACACAAAAAGGATTCTGGGATTATCAGACAGATAGACATTGATATGAAACATCAAGCTACTATGAAACTACACACTACTTTTTATCTTTATCTTTGTGTTTTTGTATTTTTATCCACATCCACCCACCAGACTATCATAAGGATCTGATAGAACAGCCATTAGTAAAGACATGCATGATTGTCTTTTTCTGGTGCAGCAAAGACATAAGAGGTTTAACCAAGATTTTCCCATGAGTAAAAAAGAACATTATGCTAATGAAATATATGTATATAGACAGCAAAAGGATATTACACAGTCTCAGTCCCATTAATCAATACTTTCGGGTACAGGATCTAAATTACAATCTTCAAAACTACTAAATTCTTCATTCACCCAAAACTACGTCACTGGTTTTCACATTCAGAGGAGTAAAGAGTAGGCTACCTGAGGCTTGAGTAAAAGTACAGATACGTTGAAGTGAAAACTTCATTACAAGTTAAAAGTCACCAATTCCAGTACTTAAGTATTTTCCTCATACTGAATGTAGGCTCAAATATGGACTAATCCTCAACATCTAAGAGACATGCCGTGAAAAACAAAAAATCAGTTGATTTTTTGAGGAGAGCAATTCTTTGTTGGTTTTCTAGAATAAAACTGAACACCTAAATAGTGCAATATATCAAGCTCGACACACCAGCCTCTTTAGCTGTAACACAGTCTCATCCCAAGAAGTCATATATTGACGCATTGGGACGTCTTTTGACCATACGTCAATATCCGCCTTTTTAGGGTACCCTTAAACGTCGGTTAGATGACGATCCTGGAAGTCATACAACTGATGCTTTACCCTTAACGTCAGTTAGGTGACGGGGTAGGTTTAGGGGTAGGTTTAGGTCTGGGGTAGAGTTAGGATCCGATAACGTCATCTAACCGGCGTTTAAGGGTAGGCCTACCCTAAAAAGGCGGATATTGACATATGGTCAAAAGACGTCCCAAGACGTCAGTATATGACTTCTTGGGATGGCCTCTTGAACGTCTACAAACACTCAAGTCTCATAAGTTCAAGAAGGGCAAAAAAAGTGCATTTATGTCTATTATGGCCACTTTAATGTGAAGTTTGACTTTTAAGTGCATTTAAATTTATGACCATATATTCTTAAAAATGCTGAATGAAGGACTTGGCAACATAACCTGACTTTGACTCTCTAGCGATTCCACTGACAACGGTGAATCACATTGCACAGCATCCTCTAAAACGTGAGAAGATTGGGTCATTATGGAAGTAATGGGGTATTTGACTGAAAATGGAAAAGACAGACAATAATAATGAGATTCCCTGATGGAATTCTGGCACTGATTTTCTGTGTCCTCACCATGCATATCTGTGAAAAGTGCGTTTGTAAATGTGTGTACATACGATTTGAGACTGAGCGAAGCTCTGTCGGAGGAAGACGCAGGCAGGGCCCACAATGTTGTGTAGCATTGTACAGTTCTGAACCAGAGCATTTATCGGCTCCTCAAACTGCTGCCCATCCCCCAACTCTTCATCATCCTCATCCTCCGCTGCTGCATCACCGCTGCTTCGTAACATGGTGGTTGCCAATGGCAGGCCACTGCCTTCCAGGGGCAGGCCCCCCTTTGCAAGGCATCATTTCATTACACACCAGACACAAAAAAAAAATCGCAGTCTGACAAGTTCTAATGCTGAAAATTTTACACTGCTGTATGTGGTGAAATTATCTGTCAAAAATCGTCCTACTGAAGTCTATACTATAAATGAGTTGTGTTTTTTTTTTTTTAAGAATCAGTTAAAAGGATAGTTCTCCGAAAAGTGTCAGTCTTTCTTCCATGGACCACAAAAGGAGAAGTTTAATGAAAGTGGATGGGGATCAGGAGCAGACAAGCTTCAAAACAGCACCACAAAATAATAAATGTGGTGCATAAAGTTTGCTCTATATTAAAAGTCTTCTGAAGTCATGCGATTGCTCTGTGTGAGAAATCTTAAAAATCTAGCTTGACAGCCATGGTCACCATTCACTTTCATTGTAATAGTGCAGCTTGGGCATTCATGCTATAAATATGCATGGATGAAAGAAAGAAAGAAAATCATGTTTAAAACAACATGAAGGTGAGTACATAATGACTGGATATTTTCAATCATTTCATACGACCGTTCAAAAGTTTGGGTAAGTAAGCTTTTTTTTATATAAATTTATAATTTTATTCAGGAAGGATGCATTACATTGATCACAGTTATGAAAATAAAGACATTTAGAATGATTATTACAAATATTTTTATAGAATTATTCTTTTTAAGTTTTTGTTCATTAAAGAATCCTGATTTTATTTATCAAGGTTTCCAAAAAAATATTATAGGCTCCACGACGGTTTTCAACATAAATTATAATAAGAAATGTTTATTGAGCACTAAATCAGCAAAATAATTTCTGAAGGATCATGTGACACTGAAGACGGGAGTAATGATGCTGAAAATTAAGCTTTGCCATCACAGGAATGTTTTAAAATGAATTAAAATAGAAATCAGTTGTCTTACATTGAATTATATTTCACATTACTATTATACTATGTACCATTGTATTCCCATATGTGACCCTGGACCACAAAACCAGTCTTATGTGTCCATTTCTAAAATTGAGATTTATACATCATCTGAATGCTGAATAAATAAGCTTTCCATTGATGTATGGTATGTTAGGATAGGACAATATTTGGCCGAGATACAACTATTTGAAATCTGGAATCTGAGGTGCAAAAAAATCTAAATATTGAGAAAATCGCCTTTAAAGGTTCCATTTCTGTTGGTGATTGTGCTGCATCCACTTACAAAAATACAATTTTGATATATTTAAGGTAGGAAATTTACTAATACTTCATGATCATGATCTTTCTTAATATCCTAATGATTTTGGCATAAAAGAAAAATCGATAATTTTGACCTATACAGTGTTTTGTTGGCTATTCCCAAATATACCCGTGCGACTAAGACTGGTTTTGTATCCAGGTCACATATTACATTTTTGGTTACACTTTATTTTAAGGTTTCATTGTTACAGTGTAATTATAAATTAAGTACTGAGTAATATTAATTAACAAGATGTACTTACTATAGGGTTAGAGTAGGATTAGGTTTTGGTTGAGGGTTAATTGCATGTAATTATGCATAATTTACTGTTATTAAGTACATGCAACATAGGTAAGGACACTGTAACAAAAAGAGAAGTGTTTCCCAGTTTTTTTAACTGTATTTTTATTAAATAAATGCAGCCTTGGTGAGCATAAGAGAAATCAAAACATTAAAAAAATCTTACCAACCCAAAACTTTTAAAGTTCAGTGAACGGTCCCATTAAGTTTGTACACTATAAGTATTTTCACTGAATTCACACAGTTGATTTCAATACATACTTTCTACCAAAGACCAAATATGCATAAATAGTTTTTTAAATCAGTCTTACTAAACTACAACTTCCAAACAAATAGTAACCTACAGACTACATCTACACCCATTTTAAAAGCGCACTTAAAATCTTACCTTCTTCATACTGCTTCTTTTAGATGGTTTTGCTCCCATCATTTGTATTTCTCTAATTCTCACTGCTCCAACTCTTTCTTGTCATCTCTGTCCCTCCCTCTTTATCACTCACTCTTGGTTTCTGTCCTCAGATTATTACATAAACTTTGTGACATACAATCCCGTCATCAGAATATCCCAAATGGGGGCGGAGTTGCTTAAACAAGAGGTGATGGGTAGTGATGTTGAAACCATTAAAAACAGTCACGCCATGTTTTGGGATCAGCGAGACCTGCTCCCTCAGCCAGAAACGGTATTTCCAGGGTTTTCTGAGTGCTCTAATCCTGATGCTCTCGAATCTTGCATCTGTTGTTTATTTTCTCTCTCTCTCTCCATGTTCTTTCCTCCCCTTTGTTTCTCTTGCCATGTTATTTCACATCCTCATTTTGCCTTGTGACAGACTCTAATCGCACTGCAAGTGAATGTTCTGGCATGGTACAGAATAGAAAGGGATGGAGGGATGAGGAGAGATGTGGAGAGAGAGAGAGAGAGAGAGAGAGAGAGAGAGAGAGAGAGAGAGAGAGAGAGAGAGAGAGAGAGAGAGAGAGAGAGAGAGAGAGAGAGAGAGAGAGAGATAAACGAATGGTGGGCATGGCAGGGGTGGGAAAGGTCTTCATAATCCGCTGCATTCCAGATTACATGGTGAGAGCAATGCAGCTGGCAATGCTGATAAGGGATGGTTGCAGAAATATTGTAGAGAGCAGGTATCAGATGGTTTTAAGAAAGGCGATGAGCCACAGCGTCAGGGGTTGGAGGTCAGAAGAGAGGATAAATGGATGGGTAGATGAAGTCAAATCAGTACTTATTGTACGAGTTTTTAAAAATAACAAATATTTTACAAGGATATAATAGCAAACAGCAATAGAGATGGAGTGTAGTTGTCACCAGGGCCGTGCACAGCCATTTTGGGGGCACCCCTTATAAATATTTATAAAAAATAAAGTTAATTAACTATTAAAAATATGAAGGCTGATTGCGTCACTGCGGCGCAACGAAGGCATGTCCCAGTTCAAAGGCTCCTTCAAATGCATCCTTAGTTTCCTGTGCAATGAAAGATACAACAGATGGATCCTCCGAGTCCTTGCCTACCCCCAGAATTCATTGCGTGCCAGTGACGACAGGATTTTTGAGAGAGAGAAATTGCAGAATTACACTTTTAAGTATTGGGTTTCAACTTAATCAAACATCCTATGTAAAAAAAAAATAATGCAAAAAATTAAGCCGTTCAAATGTTGACTTGTCTTATATGCGATTATATATAGTTTCTACTCTTATATTCTACTCGAATACAGGAATGTACCATGGTGAACATATTTAGATATTACATATTACATACAACGTTGTGTCTAAAAATGGTAATTTCATATAATCAGCATATTGTTTATTGAACTGTTATAAAATCATCTCGTAATTGTGCAAGTAATCATGTAATCTTGCTGATATTCGAGAAAACAGCACAACTCTTGCTTGTGTGATATTGCTTTACTATATTGTGTTATGAACACAAAATACAAGCAATTCATTTTGGAGCATTTTTATTCACTTTGATGGCATTGCCGACCTTGCATGACGCTATTTTATGTCAATGTGAAACTATCTTGCTTGTTGTTAAGCCAATTGGAGGCTATTGCTTAAGTTAGGATGGCTGTATTGAGATGTTTTAAACGTTTCATTTCACAGCGGCGACAAAAAGTGCAGAAGTTTAGGGTAAACAAACACAATAGTAACCTGGCCAATGAGACGTGGATGCTGCTCCACAGAGCACTGTGGTGACTAATTAAGAAAAAGAATTATTAAGAAAATCTTAAGAAAATAAGAAAAAGTTGTTGGGCGCATGCTTAATTGAGAATTGATGCCACGGGCCAAATTTACCCCAAAAAATTAAGTAATAATAATAATAAAAAAAGAGTCTGGCAAAAAGGGTTAGTCAAAGGCCTCTTGGGGTCTATGCGCATGGTTGTCACACTTTTTACTGTGGTGAATATCTGGGGAAAAAAATGAGTGCAAGAAAATATATTACACAAATATATATATCTATTAATATACATAAATATATTATTTATTATAGCCTATATATTTTTGGTCAATTTCCCAAAGGTGAAATACTGTTAATTTAAATAAAAATAATAATAAATAAATACATTTCTGTGTGACAACTAGCCACAGACCCATTAACATGGTTGTTTGTTTGTTTTTAACCTGCTCAAAACCCCTAAAAGATGATTAATGACCAAAAATCTTATTCTTGGAATTAAAAGGAGATAAAAAAACAACATTTACAGTGACTTAAAGCTACAATAGCCTATGTAAGATTTTTGTAATAAAATATCCAAAAATCACTTGCACAGTTTGATATATTTCCTGCAGTTGTGCACTGACAATATCCCAAAAGTTCCCAAAGATTTTTAATTTCAGAGAAATTCCAATTTTAAATAATGGCTAGTCCATTTTCACTTGTCGCCTGTCAATGACGTAATATCCGGGTAATCCCTGGTTTCCGCTCGTATTGCCATATAGTAACCATGACGACAGAAGTGGACAACTGCGTTACGTCTAGTGGCATGCTCACGCTCAATGTTTCGTTCAAACATTATTGACCATGGCAGAACTAAACCGAGGATAAATATTAGAGTGTTTTCGAGATGCCGAGAGCTCCACGTCCGCGGCAAACTTTAATAGAAGGGTGAGCAAAATGTACATAAAATTAATCAATAGTTATATAGCTCAATATGATGAAATGTTAGAATATGATCAGTATGTTATTCTAATGTTGATCTAGCTTACTGCTTAAAGATTACATATTGTAGCTTTAAACACTTGTTATGATAAACATTAAAAGTGAACACTGGTGGAAAAGAACGTATGCCTGTCAATGGGATTAGACGAGTTTAACCACGCAAAGGTGAGTGTAAAACATGTTTTTTTTTTCAAAGATCTCTTGGCCTTTTCACCTCTCCTACCCAGAAGTAAGAGTTTTTAGACCAGATCAAGGTATTACTGTATTCAATCCCACATGCAGTATTATGTAATCTCTTTAGATACCAAGCTAGATTTTTTTTAAAGTATTTCTTTCTCACTCTCTTTAACCATAACTAAGAAATTTCAAGATTGAATTAAAGTCTGTCATGTAATACAACAGAATGGCATTTCAAAAATATTGCATTGTTTATTAAAGTAGATCTAAAAAAAAACAAGCACAAGAGGGCAGTGTTAATCCAGTGAATTATGCAGCATGGCCTTGTATGCATATGAATGATTTAAATATGAATTACTTATGAACTATTTATAAAAGAGGAATCTTTAACATCCAGTATTAACAGAGCAATATATTTTGCTTTCTTCACAATTCTTTGTATTTACCCTCAGCAGCTGCATTATGGAAAGATAACCACTAAGAGGCACCAAACAAGCATTTTTGTGATAGAAACCCATGCGGAGAACTGATTGTGGGGAGAAATGTACAGAATTGTGGGTATTTAGTATTCAATTAGTAAAATAAGATTTATAAAACAAACTAGATTTAAATAGGCCTAGAAAAACTACAAGACAAAAGTTTGGACTCACCTGTATGTTTGTTGTTTTCTTATGTTGTTTTCTTCTAAAGGCTTAGTCCGTAAATGCTTAAAAATTGTTTTGTAGACATATGCAAAATGTGTGTTTGTACAAAAATAAAACTATTTATATTAGCATTTTTAAATGAAGTTGGAACAGGGAGTAGCAGACTGTAAAAGATAAGCAGTCAAAAAGTGCACACATCAGAAACTGGCCAATCACAATACATTATCAAATGACTCAACGTCACATGCTTTCGTCCAGAAATTAGCCCATAAAATGTCTAAACGGAGAAGAAATGCAATTCACCTCTTTACATATATAGGCTATATAAAAAACTATTATTATCAGAGGTAACTTTTCAAGTTAATAAGCTTTTAGCGTACTTTACTAGGTCATAAAACATGCTCGTGTTGAAAGTTCAAGAAAGACTTTCAAATGAAATCCAAATTAGTGAAGGATCTCAAAAAAGGCAAAAGACTTAGCCTAACAACAAGGCCAGATATAAATTTGCCACAATGAAGCAGTGCGAGATAAAGTTTCATAATGCAAGTGAGTATTGTGTTTGTACAGTGTTTGATTGTGAAAACGTAGCCTATAGGTTTAAACCGTTACATGAGGATCACTTTGGAACTGAATTGGAAACTTAAAAAAAAAAAAACATAGCCTACCTTTAAGTTTGATTTTTGTTACTTTTAAAGGTACAATATGTAGGAATTTTGCAGTAAAATATCCTAAAACCACTAGGCCAATGTTATATATTTTGTTTAGTTGATTACTTACAATATCCCAAATGTTTCCAACTATTTGTAAATCGTGAGAAAATTGCGATTTTTACCTAGGAAACAGGGCGTGTGAGCAGGGGTGAGGAGTCTCCAGTCAATGGCGTCATATCCGCGTTAGCCTCGGTTTCCGCCAGGTTTGCGCTCGTACTGGCTATAGTAACCATGGCGACAGACGAGGACAACCGGGTTATGCCCGTCATGTCTAGCAGGACGCTCAGGGATTTGTTCAAACATTATTGACCATTGCAAGCAGACTTTGTGACAAAAAGAGGACTAAAACAAAGATCAACATCTTTCGAGATGCCGAGAGCTCCACGTCCGAGACTAACTTCGACTTGACAGAGACGCGAGTGTTGCATGTACTTTATAAGACAGGTGAGCAAATGTAGATAAAATGTTATTTAGTTCAACATTATGAAACGTTAGAATATGATCTGTATGTTATTCTAATGTTGATCTAGCTTACTGCTAGTCTCATACAGCCAACAAACAACCTAACAACATTCAACACACTCAAATGCCGTTTAGTGTGATAGTGTAAATGTTAGAGTGAGTGAAACAGCGCTGCGTTACCTCAAGTTTAATTCCTCTAATAAACTGACCTGTGTGAGTATTAATTCAGCACTTGGTGTAGTTCTGTAGAATGAAATGTCCTTATTCCTTTATATCCGCGGGACTCGCATTGCGTGTGGCACTGGTAACGTAAGTTATACGTCTAGCAATCACGCCCTGCTTCATACCACAGTCATGTTAAAAACATCAATGTATTCACTCATCCATAAAAGATCCATCAGCTTGACGACAATATCCATAATTCTGCTTAATACTTTGCGTCATCAATATACGCCTTTGTTATTGTAAGAGGTTAGCGACCCCTGGTGGCGAAAAATCCTGCATATTGTACCTTTAAGAAACGTTTTACATAGCCGATATATTTTATTGGTTTGACACTGTTTTGTCCTTGTGACCAAAATTCTGTTTCAAAATACCGGTACTTTCGAAGTGAAAAGTACTTCACCTTGTTTGATTTTTCTTTTATTTGGTAAATTATTTCTTTGGTAAACTATTTTGATAGCTAAATACAGTAAACAAAACACACTCATCAACTTTTAGATGAACTGCCCCCAACTGATTGATATTAAATACAACTCATAGTTAGCTCATAGCAATTAAATTTTAAATAAAGTGTTGCTGAATAATTTTTCAATCTCATGTTATTGCTTTACTTCATCAATCAGTTTATAATATTGGCTATCTGAATATTTTATATTGAACTATTGTATTCATAAAAAAAATTGGTTACTATCAGCTTGTTCAGTGGCCTATTGTTTGGAGTTAGAAATAATAACTCGCGCTATACACATAATTAGTAATTTTGCCTCAGATACAGGATTAGGGCCTGAAACATTCGCTTTAACAAGCAGGTTGTTCATTACCACGGCAACCATTTGCTTGTCATGCTGAATGCGATTTTCGTGTTTAAAAAGTAACTATGCTATGCAGATAACTACACATTATTTAAGGTTATTTCTATTCGTAACGATATTGATATATGTATTGTTGTTGTCAAGCCTAATTAGTTCATGCGTTCCCCGTTGCGAAAGTGCACTCCTCTGAACTAGCCTACGGGTGCTGCACTGCGTCTTTCTTCCCGAAAATATCACGTTATCAACAACCCTTTAGAAAACGTAATTCCTTTGTGGATCCTCTTGATCTGCTTTCTCCATGTTTCTTTCTTTGACAAATATCGGTGTCTCACACTCGCTGCACGTGAGTAAACCACACACATGTCACGGTATAGGCATACACGGAATAAAAAATCTGTTACGGTTGACATTTTCTACCGCGGTCAAACCGCCCAGCCCTAAGTCAGTAGGCTAGCTACATCTCGTTTTTAAGCTGGTGCGTCAAATAATGTTCCTGACTCTAAACCTTCATTAGACTCATCATCAGTGGACTAATGCATCTACTTTTAGATTAATGGATCAGCAGGGGTTAATCTGCACAGGCACAATTTCTCACTCTGCAGTGTCTATGATTGTACATTAACACACTAACACCACTTTCTGTAGCCTACATCCCATACTGACACTTACAGGCATATGCAGATTAGTATTTTCTTAGTGGCACATGACCGTAAAATAGCAAAATGTCACATACTATGCTACAGATTGCACAACACAGCTTTTATTATTAGTTACTATGTTTGTGTTTAAATGTTCAAACGATAATATATTTTTTGCATCAGTGTTCTGTTATTAAATTATAATGTGTATTATTACTTTATTCTCTGAACTACTTTGGACATATCTACAATGTCAGTAAATAAAATACACTTGTTTTTCTTTTTTACTAAAAATTGCTTAGAATAATATCATAGTAAATGACTATAATGGCTTAGGGAATGTTGTAAACAAAATTTAATTTGGAAGTTTAAAAAATGTAATAAAGAACCAGCCAGCTACGCTGTTGTACAGAGCGGCTCCTAATTGGGTTACCCATGGAGACTTGGCCTCTGATTGGTGGATTAAATTATTTTATTGCAAGACAGCCAGACAACTGACCTATGGTGAAATGTAGAGCGTCTCGTTTCTGTTTATTCATACAGCTTCTGTAATTTGTGTGTTTATGTGTGTGGGCTAGAGGAGATTTGGGTTGTCTGCTGTATATTGGTGGGCTGTCGATGGATTAAGGCCAAAACATGAGAAGAGACAACAGGGAGACATAGAAGTAGAGAGGTAAAAGGATGTCACCTGAAAGCTAAATGTTTGTGTAGCTGTTAGCATGTAATGTGTCTTACATTCACAGAAATATTTAAATAATTTTTCATACTTTTTAGTTGATAAAAATTATAGCTTGAGTGGAGATGACACACAATAATATATTTTTTTCTTATTTTATCACACATTAGTGTGACTTTAGTAGCGCACACCACATATGAGGGACGGTTGTAACACAATATATATTGAAATATTTTATGATTATTTTACACTGTATTAAGAATATTATACTTTTATATGTGATTCATATTTTATGTTGAATTTTCATAGTTTAAGACTGCAAGTCTGGGTCTGGGAAGAGGATAAAACTATAATATACATTCACCGGCCACTTTATAAATACATCTAGCTAGTACTGAGTTGGACCCCCTTTTGCCTTCAGAACTGCCTTAATTCTTCCTGGCATAGATTAGACAAGGTACTGGAAACAGTCCTCTGAGATTTTGATCCATATTGACATGATAGCATCACACAGTTGCTGCAGATTTGTCGTCTGCACGTCCATGATATGAATCTCCCGTTCCAGCACATCCCAAAGGTGCTCTATTGAGATCTGGTGACTGTGAAAGCTATTTGAGTCATGTTCAAGAAACCAGTTTGAGATGATTTGAGCTTTGTGATATGGCACATTATCCTAATGGAGTAGCCATCAAAAGACGGGTATACTGTGGTCATAAAGGGATGGACACATGGTCAGCAACAATACTCAGGTATAGGCTGTGGTGTTTAAATTATGCTCAATTGGTACTAAGGGGCTCAAAGTGTGCCAAGAAAATATCCCCCACATCATTACGCAAGCAGGAGCCTGAACCGTTGATTAAAGGCAGGATGGATCCATGCTTTCATGTTGTTTACACCAGATTCTGACCCTGATATTTGAATGTCACAGCAGAGACTCATCAAACCATGGCAATATTTTTTCCAATTTTCTATTGTCCAATTTTGGTGAGCCCGTGTGAATTGTAGCCTCAGTTTCCTGTTGTTAGCTGACAAGAGTGGCACTGGTTTCGTCTTCTGCGTCTTCTGCTTCAAGGTTCGAGGTTGTGTGTTCAGAGATGCTCTTTAGAATACTTTTGCTGTAGCGAGTGGTTATTTGAGTTACTGTTGCCTTCAATCAGCTCAAACAAGTCTGGACATTCTCTGACCACTCCTCAACAAAGCATTTTCGCACACAGAACTGCCACTCATTGGATATTTTCTCCTTTTCATACCATTCTCTGAAAATCCTAGAGATGTTTTTTAAAGAAAATCCCAGTTTTCAGCAGTTTCTGAAATACTCAGACCAGCCCGTCTGGCACCCACAAGCATGCCACATTCAAATTCACTTAAATCACCTTTCTTCCCCATTCTGATACTCAGTTTAAACTTCATCAGATCTTCTTGAACACCAGTGCTTCTCATTCAATCAGCTCCCTAGTTCAGTAGTCAGGGCACTGATCAGGTAGTCAGACATTTTTAGGGCTGCCTCAATCACAGAATCCTTCCAGGGCACAGCAACGTTCACTCCCTAAAAAGTCCCACAATGCACCGTGATCATCGATGCTCACTATGTTTCCCTAACGGAAGTTCTGAAGCGCAAAACTTAAATCATGTGAGCCAACTCACTAAACATATGACAGGAGGTGTTTTTAAAAATACAAACCATTATTTAATTATATTTCAGCATAAACATACCTCACTAGACAGGTAATGAACGTAATAACATTTATAATTTATTTACAGCTGAAATGTTGCAGGTATATGTACAAGTAAATTATTGATTATAGTGTACTTTAAATAACATTACAAGTATGTCAGAAAGATATCAGTTCTGCTGTTGATCATAAGCACCAGTAGTGAAGTTGTACAATGAGGACGTTGTCACGTCGCTGGAAATAGAGTCATCAGTGTACCAATGAGCAAGGGTCCTTACCAGTGCCCGAATTTCATGAAAACGATTTACTGATTCACGAGCGCGGGAGCTGATTGAGACGCACCCCGTGTCTACATGCCTAAATGCATTGAGCTGCCATGTAATTGGCTGATTAGATATTCGCATTAACGAGCAGCTGATCAGATGTATAAAGTAGCAGGTAAAAAAAAGCAAAAATAACTAATGTGATTTTCATTTTCCAAATAAAAAGCTGAAAACTGTAATTGTAATATCACCCCATGAAACAAAATTTGCTTGTACATACATAGATATGAATTTTGATGGAGCAAAATGGCAGTGACATTGTGATTTCAACATCTGGTGTTATGTTGCTTACACAAATTAAATTTATTTTGAAATCATGTAAAAGGAACATGCGATTAGTGTGCGATATGTTGGACATTCTTATGTCACCACATCTAATGTCTGATATGTTACGATGGTCAAAGCTGGAGTGTTCACAAGAGTTCTTATGTGAATCAGTTTTCAGATTTGATCTCTTGAGTCGTTAATCTCACCCATATAATCCTGTCCTATTCTTTTTCTTTCTTCTCCCAGCCTTTCAGTCTTCCTCCTTTCCTCTATCACAGTCTTGCTGTTTTTCTTTGAATGAATGTATATGATATCCAAGATTCAATCCCTGGCCTACACTGTAGATGAGTTACCCCTACTCAGACTTATGTTTTTCTTCATAAGATTATATATTATTATTAGATTCTGAAACAATAACATTGAGTGTATTGTTGTTACTTTTAGTTTTATTATAATAATTTTCTAACACTTAGTATATCTGGGCCTTTAGTCATATATATTTATTTTTTCTACAATGTTATGTTTGCCAGGGTTAATGACAATTTTGAAATTTTGAAATTCTTAATTTTATTAATGTTAGTATGTCAATTAAATTCAGTTAGAGTAATTTGAAGGATGAGAGAAATTCTGATTTCATGCAAGGTTTGATTAATCACACTCTAGCTTAGTGAATGAGTGAAAGGTGAAATAAAGGGATTTCATGGAAAGCTGTGCTAGGTTTGTATGCAATGCATTCAGTATGTTTGGGAATACAAGCTTTAAAGAATGAAGTGTGATGAATAATAGATAATACCTAAAACACTTTCATCTTTTCTCTAGCACAGCCCATAATCCCTTGAAAGCAGAGAGTTTGTACAAAAATTATTATTATGATTACTGTTGTGTGAAAGGTTTAAGATTGAATGAACTGCTGGCTGGAAAGAGTAAATGTGAGGGAATGAAGAAAAGAAACCATTCTGTGCTTTCTTCAGATTTTCAGCATAAACCTCAATAGTGACATGTTTATTCTGATGCCTTCTCCTTCCTCTTGACCACTTAAAATATTTTAGCTCCCAATTAGTAATATAATTATACAAATGTCTGAGTACGATTTATTAGGCACCAGATTTGATCAGGGCAAAATTGCTTATAAGGCAAACTTTGAGGTCCAAACTGGAAGATCTATGCTGTCATACAAGGTAATACGTGACTTTTCTTTTGAAAATGAATATCAGACAGAAAGACATGCTTTTAACACCAAACATTAAAGAGAATGCACAACCCAACCACACAACTGCACATAATCCAGACTTTAAAATCAAACATGAGCGGATATTGGACTGTGTTCACAGTATCCGCCAGCATAACAAACACTGTTAAAGTACGAATGAATATTCTTATATGATGATAAACCGCCCGTCTCTGCTAATGCTGTTTCCCACCATGCATTAACAGTCACTGCGCCTCTTTTGAGTAGTATACTGTATGACGGATGTATGAGAGTTTTCAGTTCAAGTGTCATTGCTCAAAAGTGTAAATCGCATCAAGCACTTCGTAAAGAACCACTTTTGCATGAACCCCTGCTTGATGTTTACAAGCTTTGTACTGAAATAACCTAATATCCTCCTTAATTAACTGTGCCAGAGTTCAGCAGACCAAAACGTTTGTTTAAATCAAGAATATGACTGAGAATACAACAGCTCAGCACAGCACATAAACATGAATAAAAGCCGTCCATACCTGACCAAAGACAGATGCCACAATGGGTCTGAGTTTCCTGCGCTCCGTCTCTACTCTGAAGGGCTCTGCCTCGGGTTCAGTGGGCGAGCTCAGACTGAGGGTTTTGGTTTGGGTTTTGGGCGGGCGTTTGAAGCTGCCGCCACCCGAAGAGGTGCTCCATCTCCTCAGCTTCTCGATCTTCTTCCTAAAGGACCCCTACATGAAGCAAAAGAGCAGTTGATCAGTGAGCATGTGATCAAATTTGATCTCCATTTATGATTTGTGGAGACCGGGACTAGTTATCACACAGGCTATAAATCAATAACTGTGAGGTTTTGAGGCAAGTACAGTTTCACACATGCTTGTTTTCTCAAACAATGGTTGCATATGTTGTGCTTTTTTGTGAATTTGCATATTAGAATGATTTCTGAAGGATCATGTGACACTGAAGACTGGTTTAATGATGCTGAAAATTAAAATTTGACATCACAGGGTATTATAACAGAAAAGCGATGTCATTTTAAATTTGAATAATATTTCAATATTGTTTTACTGTATTTATGATCTAATAGCCTTGGTGAGCATAGGAGACTTCTTTCAAAAACATAAAAAAAAGTCTTACTCACCCCAACATGTTTATTCATATTATATTTAATACTTCGATCAATGTATATATAGTGTATATATATATTATCGATTTTTGCAATAATGGTTCAATTGTGTTCAAAAGTTTTATTTTATTGTCAAAACTTTAATGTATGCCTGTAGAGAAATCCATATCCTAATATAGACCTAGTTTCCGCTATTTACTTCAAACGTGTAAATATATATATATATATACATATAATGTTTGTTACACATACTGTAGTGTCATTCTGCCAGATTTACTACTTTTTCAATCAGTTGTGCTCCATATTAGCATAAGTCTCAAAGGTCACGTACCTTTTTGACAATCTTGTCCTGAGGAACATCAATGGTTTCATTGCTGCCTGCTTCCATAGACATTTTTCTCTGTGATGACTGATGAGCATTAATGCTTTTCTATGGCTCTGTGTTTCTGCCTCTCACTCTGTCTGTTTAGATTCTGTTGCAGGAAATTACATTGAGTGTTTCCTCTGAACATCACTCACCCCCCTCCTCCTCTCTCTCTCTCTCTCTCTCTCTCTCTCTCTCTCTCTCTCTCTCTCTCTCTCTCTCTCTCTCTCTCTCTCTCTCCTCTCTCTCTCTCTCTCTCTCTCTCCCTCCCTCCCTCGCTCATGTTTTTTCTCTTTCATTCATTCTCCATCATCTGTTTCTTTTTAATACGGTCCCTCTATCTCTAGCTCTCTCTCACTCATTCATATGTAGGTTCTCTGTCTCCTCCCCTCTTTGCTGTATAGATGCTCTGTCAAATTATTATGGTAAATATTTTCCCATTGGCAGACGCAATAATACAAGAAAACATCACTTGATTCTAATAGTGATTCTAGATGGCATAGTGCAAGTGAAATGTTTGTCAGTGTACGAGTAATCACTTTTAAAGCACTGTTACGTAATTTTATGTATAGATTTATCTGCCGACTTAATGATTGATTGATTGATTAATAGTTTCAATACATTTTTTAGTTAAAAGAAAACTGATTCTCCAAACATATAATCCAGTGTTATTTTATACCATAATCTCCCCTTTTGTGTTGTGACACAATTTTGAAGGCAAATTAAAATGCGTTTCTTTTTATTCCTAAAACAACTATATTAATTTTGTCTCATCAGACAGTAGGTTGATGTTACCGGCATTGTGCGATTGGACTGTAGATAAGGAGAAATGTTTTATCTCTCATTCTTTTCCTGGTTTACATCTGATTTAATCCTTTATCCCGTTTCCTGCTCTCTCGCAAAATCCTCTTACACATTCATGTTCATGGTCTATAATTTTTCATCCTCTATTTCCACCTAAAACCATTTACTTACATTTTCACATCATGGGTCATTCTAAATTAAGTCATTTACCTTCTAAAAATATGGTTAAGGATTTTTTTTTAACAATAATAATTTTAAAAGATATGTAAATTCATGATTATTCATTTTTGGGAATGATGACATTATTTTTAATTGTATTTCTATATGTATTGTTTATTTTAATATGTTTAATATTTACATCTGAGTTCATGACAATTTCATATTTTACCTGAAATTGCTTTCTAAAAAAGCCCCACTTTAAATAGATAATTTCATGTTTTATGTTCTGTGCCATTTGCAACCCATGCAGTCAAATGCTGAACATTTTATAGAAAATATTTAACTGTTTTATTGCAGTTCAATATTGTCAACAGGATGCATCTTCTGAAATCAGTCCTTGAAGAAGCAGTTTCAGTAGGGGGTAAGACTCACATTCCACAACAGTGCTTCTGTGCTGAAGGTTTTTGGCATGTACTTAGACATGCATAGCCCACAAATAAACAGTAATGTTATGTAAGATTAGAAGGGGACAAAGAAGAAAAATTCTGATTCCTATGATTTGCATGGTACATTTTGTTCTGATCTCGAGGAACTTATATCACACTCAAAGAGATGCTAGAAATTCTTTCAGTCGGTAATCTTGTTGCTGTAAAGGCTGGTGCAACAACCAACAATTGTCATTCTGGTCTGCTTAATTTAATAAAAAACATTTTTAATACCCTTACAAAAAATAAATATACTTCACGTTCATTTTTATTAAGTATACTTAAGTAAAGTTCAGTGAAATATAAGTGCACTGTTTCAATACTACTTGGCCCACTTTATAAAATAATACTTTTAAGTTTAAGTGTAACAGTAGTAAACTTACACAACTAGTGTACAGCTAAGTTTTTCTTTTGTACTGCAAGTGACTTATATACTGATAGTTTACTAGTCCAATACTTGTAGCACGTTTTTTTGACAAAGTATAGACTTTGAAGTATAATCTCAGTAAAATACTAGTAGTTTTACAAGAATACTTGTTTTCTTTAAGTGAACATAATTGTAACGTGGTGCGATTGAGGCAGAGAGGAGGCGAAGATCCAAATGCAGCACACACACTTTAATTCAAAAGACAAACTAGACTAGGATACAGGACTCGGACGCAACAGGAACAATCGACATC
Organism: Chrosomus eos; assembly: GCA_036326025.1. NCBI lineage: Eukaryota > Metazoa > Chordata > Actinopteri > Cypriniformes > Leuciscidae > Chrosomus > Chrosomus eos. The sequence goes on along the minus strand of CM070819.1, from coordinate 12,665,884 downwards.
ACATTAAACATTCGACAAGAACTCACCAAGACAAGACTGAAACACAGGGCTTAAATAATCAGACAACCGAGCTAAACAAGAGGGCGTGGGAAATCAGAAACACCTGGGATAATTAATAGACACGACAGGGAACCACTGAACATGACAAGACACAAACACCGGGACCAGGACACGGGTAAGGCGGGCCTGGGCCGTGGAGCATGGGCGGATCAGACGAGGCCGGTGACCAGGGCGGAGCAGGACGTGGCGAAGGCCAGGGCGGAGCACACTTGGACGGGGACCAGGGCGGAGCACACTTGGATGGGGACCAGGGCCGAGCACACTTGGACGGGGACCAGGGCGGAGCACACTCGGCTGGGGACCAGGGCGGGGCAGGACGCGCAGGCGGCCATGGTGGTGAAGCCTCCTCGGGAGGCCATGGTGGTAAAGCCCTTTTAGGAGACCATGTCGGCGCGGCCTCCTTGGTCCTCTCATGGAGCCTACTACTGCCCCCCCCCCCCAAAAAAAATACTTGGGGAAACCTCTGGCACCCAAAACCTCAGGGCTGGAAACGGACTCTGGGACAATCTCCTGGAGCTTGAGAGACGTTGGCAGGGCGAGGCGCAGAGGCGGGGCCGGCAGGGCGAGGCGCAGAGGCGGGGCCGGCAGGGCGAGGCGCAGAGGCGGGGCCGGCAGGGCGAGGTGCAGAGACGGGGCCGGCAGGGCGAGGCGCAGAGGCGGGGCCGGCAGGGCGAGGAGTCTGGGAACGCCCTCCGGAGCCTGGCGAGGCAAACGAGTCCTCCTTCTCTTCCTTCTGCGACGGCGCATCGCTGGGCTTGACTCACTTGACAGTTGACTCGGTAGACTCACTTGACTTGACACTTGACTCTGTAGACTCACTGGACGATGCACTTGACTCGGTAGACTCACTTGACTTGACACACTTGACTCTCTGGACGATGCTCTAGACTCACTTGACTCTCTGGAGGATGCACTTGACTCACTTGACTCGGCGGAACTGGACTCACTTGACTCGGCGGAACTTGACTCACTTGACTCACTTGACTCGGCGGAACTTGACTCCCTAGACTCACTTGACTCTCTGGACGATGCACTTGACTCACTTGACTCTCTGGAGGATGCACTTGACTCACTTGACTCGGCGGAACTGGACTCACTTGACTCGGTGGAACTTGACTCACTTGACTCACTTGACTCGGCGGAACTTGACTCACTAGACTCACTTGACTCTCTGGACGATGCACTAGACTCACTTGACTCTCTGGAGGATGCACTTGACTCACTTGACTCGGCGGAACTGGACTCACTTGACTCGGCGGGACTGGACTCACTTGACTCGGCGGAACTTGACTCACTAGACTCACTTGACTCTCTGGACGATGCACTAGACTCACTTGACTCTCTGGAGGATGCACTTGACTCACTTGACTCTCTGGAGGATGCACTTGACTCACTTGACTCGGCGGAACTTGACTCACTTGACTCGGCGGAACTTGACTCACTTGACTCGGCGGAACTTGACTCCCTAGACTCACTTGACTCTCTGGACGATGCACTTGACTCACTTGACTCTGGAGGATGCACTTGACTCACTTGACTCGGCGGAACTGGACTCACTTGACTCGGTGGAACTTGACTCACTTGACTCACTTGACTCGGCGGAACTTGACTCACTAGACTCACTTGACTCTCTGGACGATGCACTAGACTCACTTGACTCTCTGGAGGATGCACTTGACTCACTTGACTCGGCGGAACTGGACTCACTTGACTCGGCGGGACTGGACTCACTTGACTCTGCGGAACTTGACTCACTAGACTCACTTGACTCTCTGGACGATGCACTAGACTCACTTGACTCTCTGGAGGATGCACTTGACTCACTTGACTCTCTGGAGGATGCACTTGACTCACTTGACTCGGCGGAACTGGACTCACTTGACTCGGCGGAACTTGACTCACTTGACTCGGCGGAACTTGACTCACTTGACTCGGCGGAACTTGACTCACTTGACTCGGCAGGCGACACTTCCACGGTCTCCGGATTGGCAAATCCAACAGGACCAGTTCGGAATGCGGGCTTGAGTGGGCAGACGTGAGTCGAGGGCTCGGCGGGGCTCACGTGGAGAGCGGGCTCGGCGGGGCTCACGTGGAGAGCGGGCTCGGCGGGGCTCACGTGGAGAGCGGGCTCGGCGGGGCTCACGTGGGGAGCGGGCTTGTGGAGCGTGGTCTCGGCAGAGCTGGGGCGAAGCGCAGGCGCGACCGGGCTGACGTGAAGCGCAGGCTCTCAAAGCTTCTCCTCCACGCCCACGGTAAACGGAGAGCCGCTCCACAACAGGGCCAGGTCGATATACCACTCTAAAGACCCGTGCGGATCAGGTTCGGGCATCTGAGAACCGTGTGGTTCCGATAAACCCCCGCGGAAGAAGATCTTCAGGCACTGTGTGTCCATTTGCGCGAGGTGCGCCAGCTCGAGGAATTCTGCGACATAATCCTCGATGGCGCGATTCCCTTGGCGAAGCCGGATAATCTGGACATCGGGACTCCAGGTAGGCATGGCTGCTGGATCACTTTGTGGTGAGTTCTTCTGTAACGTGGTGCGATTGAGGCAGAGAGGAGGCGAAGATCCAAATGCAGCACCAGTGTTGTGCAAGTTACTTCCAAACTGGAATACATTATATATTACATGTTACTGTTATTTAAAAGTAATTCATTACCTTACAATATTACTGTCTCAGAATTGTAATGCGTTACATTACTCCTGTATTACTTTTGAGTTACTTTCACCAAAATAACTATACAGAAGTAGAACTTAACATTCTAAAATGACTAGGGCTTTAACAATATGCGATATGAAACCGAAATCGCGACACTCAAATCCACGAACCTGCAGTATCGCGACACACCCCTTCCAACTCCAAGACTGAGTTATCCATACCGTTCAGATCCAATCTACCACATCTTTAAATTACTATTAGTATTATTTGAAGTTAACTTAACATTATAAAATACGTAGACCTACACCACAAAACAAGTTGAGGATAAATTATTTAAAATTTGGGAATTCCAGCATTATGGACATGACATTTGCTGTCAAAACCTGAAATATAAATTCTCAGAAAATGCATTAATACCAAAATATTGAAACGTCTGTTTATCCATAGGCTCCTCCCTGAAAGGAGTCCAGACATTAGAAAAATATCAGTCTACACATGCATTTTATATTTAATATTAGGGAAATAGTCAGTCATGCGTGACAAAAAAATCTTTAACTTTTAGGAGGCAACGATTTTTGTTGTTGTAATTTTGTGAATTACACTGCGCAAATCGGATGAAGAAGGGTTGGCTCTCCACAGAACATAAAATATTCTGTTTTATTTTTATTTTTCTATTTTATTTTATTTTTCGTGTTCGCATTTATGAGGAAAAACAATGTTACAGACGTGACAGTTCTCCGTTAAGGACGCGAGCGCTCTGAAGCGGCACTAAAAGATGCTTTAAAACTTTCACAAAGACCTTACACAGAAGACACAAAGCCTTTCTTTAAAGTGAATTTCGTTTTGTATTAATTGTATCTTAATTTTAATCAATGTTTCATCAACCAATTGCCTGGATTTTATAAATAAGAAGTAGGCTAAATATAGACAATTATAAATAATCATGACATGGACAATTCACTCATAAATGAACCGAAACTCAGCGTATAAGGTAGCATATTCACCTGAAAAATATATCTATATTGAAATGTCTACGTGTAAAACAGAACAATTCAAAACGAAAGAAAGCAGACTGCTCTGCTTATGAAATGAAATGTGCATTTCTCTCTGGTGCACTAGCCTACTGCGAAGATCTTGAGTCAGCATCGTCAACTTCATCTTGACTTTATTAATAAACAATTAAAATGTCTCCTTGCTATATTTGACATATTCATAATCATTGCTTTTGCCGGTTCTTTGTGACAGCTTTTAGGTGCTTTATCGCAGCGCCGCCACCCTTAAATGAACGCGTCACCACCGCATCAAAAACATGATTGCGTGATGAAAACATGAAAAATACCACATAAACATAGCCTAACTGTTTAGAAAGAAAACACAGAACGAATAGCCTAATGCGCATACGTCCATCTCACGAATGGACAGTCTTCTTCATGCCATCTTCACCATTAGCTTCTCCACTGGCCAGCGCGAGCACAGAGGCCGAAATCATACCTCACGGCACTCCTGTAAAAAATAAATCGCTATACAAATAGGCTATATCAGACTATATCAGACGCTGCCATATAGTTTTTATTAACAGACTTGGACACCACACGCGGCTATTGACTGACCACGAACAGGTAATTTAACCTACTTGCATTTTTCATTTGTTAATGTCTCGCCGGTCTTGCTGTGTATTTTTATTTTTTTTTACAATTAAAACTAAAACTCTGTTGTAACTTGTAACGCAAGCCTTACTGAACATGTACCGAGTAAAATATTACTGAAAATTGATTAGTAATGCCTTACACTACTGCGTTACAGCAAAAAGTAATATGTTACTGTAATGCATTACTTTTGTAACGCGTTACTCCCAACACTGTGCAGCACACACACTTTAATTCAAAAGACAAACTAGACTAGGATACAGGACTCGGAAGCAACAGGAACAATCGACATCACATTAAACATTCGACAAGAACTCACCAAGACAAGACTGAAACACAGGGCTTAAATATCAGACAACCGAGCTAAACAAGGGGGCGTGGGAAATTAGAAACACCTGGGATAATTAATAGACACGACAGGGAACCACTGAACATGACAAGACACAAAACCACACTGTAACAATAATATCATACTTATAGTTTAAAGTTTCATTTTTGCATTATGTTCCTATTTCGGTATTCATTTTTATACTTGAAATATACCTTTAACTGTACTTTAAAGGGTTGACAGTTCTAAAAATAAAATAATTTTGTGTATTTGATTTAATCAAATGTGTTTACGTGGTTTTGGGTAAAAAAAGTAACTATTTTAGACATACCGTACAAATTATTTCTCCTCTATGCACCGCCTTTCTGAAACCTTTCTGAAACTTCCGCCTTTCTGAAACTTGTTGAAAGCTTATCGTTCTGAAAAGCATGGTGTGCTCTGATTGGCCAGCGATCCAGTGCATTGTGATTGGCCCGACTACCTTAAACGTGTAACTGAAATGTCACGCCCCTTATCATATTTGGAACATCAGCTCCTAAAGCAATAATGACAGGTGATAATGTCGGTACTTTATTACCGGTACTTATCAATTCGAGTACACTCTCAGAAAAAAAAAGGTACAAAAGCTGTCACTGTGGCAAAGATGAAAGTATAAAATAATTTATTTTATTAAATTAAGAGCAAGTGTACTAAAAGCAGATGGGCGTAACTTCTTCTCTCTTCCTGACTTCCAGGGAGGAAGGGACAGATATCGTACTCCACTCTCCTTGAACAAAGATCAGGTACCGTGTAAAAGTTCCTCTTCGGTGGACGTTGGATTCCAGTCAGGTAAGTATCCGTGCAGCAAAGCTTCAATGGTGGAGCAACGTGGTTCAGGTATGAGACAGGTAACGCATAACCGTAGGCTACCTCTTCGGTGGGCGTTGAATTCCAGACAGATAGATGCCCGTGCAGCAAACCTTCAATGGTGGAACAGCGTGGTTCAGGTAGGAAGCAGGTAACGGATAACAGTTCCTCTTCGGTGGGCGTTGGACTCCAGACAGATAGATGCCCATGCAGCAAACCTTCAATGGTGGAACAGCATGGTTCAGGTAGGAGGCAGGTGGCGGATAACGGTTCCTCTTCAGGGGCATTGGATTCCAGTCAGGTAAGATACCCGTGCAGCAAAGCTTCAATGGAGGAACAGCGTGGTTCAGGTAGGAGGCAGATAGCGGATGACGGTCCCTCTTCGGTGGGCTCTGGATTCCAGACAGGTAAGTACCCATGCAGCAAAGCTTAACTGGTGGAGCAGCGTGGTTCAGGTAGGAAGCAGGTAACGCATAACAGTACCTCTTCGGTGGGCGTTGGATTCCAGTGTTAGCTTTCTGCTGGGGAACACATTCGAAGTCAATTAGCAGTATGCAACTGAACAGGATTAGGCTGATGCCACCAGCGTGTTCTAGACTGTGGCCGCCTCTTCGGATCCAACTAGCGGCTCTGCTACTTTGGCCCACAAAGCAGAGGAAACTGGAAAAACTTCTCTATATGGCACATTAATTTGTTTAAACCATATCGCTCAGCGGCCACAGCATGGGAGGACATAATCGACTGTGATTCACGAGTGAAAAGCAGAACCACAAATCCCACACTCGTATATTCACCAAGACACAGCAGAAAATCACTCGTGTTCACTTCTACAATTAAACTGCTAAATCAACAGACTCACGGTGCACTCAAGGCTTACACCTGCAATCCAGCTGGCGCCTTCCCTCCCGATGGGTCTAACAGGCCGGGGCTGCATGGGAATCAATTTATGTACTGGTCTTCACTGGTATACAAAGAGTAAGACGGATATTTGGTTAGTTCCAGTCCGCAGGCTTATAACTTAGTATCTTCATTCAGCAAAACGGCAAAAAAATACAACATGGTACTTAACCGCCAGCGATCCCCAATTGTCGTCAGATATCAACAAGCGGAAGGCGGGCCACAGCTCAGCCAAACCCACATCATGTTTTCCGTGATCCTCATTATTTCCCTCAAAGTGTATACATGAAAGCTCATTGAAAGCTCTCCTCCCACCCGAGCTGATATTCAATTCAATTCAAGTTTATTTGTATAGCGCTTTTCACAATACACATTGTCTCAAAGCAGCTTTACAGAAAGTGCATTTCAGAAATGTACAAAGAAAAATACAGTTAGTTAATCATGTATAAATTTAGGCATAACATATCGCCGGTGTTTAGTCGTCTCTTCACAGGCGTCGAGTCGTCTCTTCACAGGCGTTTAGTCGTCTCTCCACCGGCGTTTAGTCGTCTCATCACAGGTGTAGGGGCATCTGAAGTCTCCGTGAGAGGCTGGATACAAACTGGAGCTGACGAACGCTATTTACCTCGGGACTAGCGTCCCGAGATAACAGCAGAAAGAGAGATGGGAAATAATTAGCATAGCTGATGTTCATAATGTTAATGCATTCGAACTGATTCAGAAGTAGTATAAAAGGTAAGCATTAAGTGAATGCTTGGTTAAAGAGATGCGTCTTTAATCTAGTTTTAAACTGGGACAGCGAGTCTGAGTCTCGAACAATATCAGGAAGGCTATTCCAGAGTTTAGGAGATAAATGTGAGAACGCCCTCCCTCCTTTAGTAGACTTAGATATCCTAGGAACGACCAGAAGCCTCGAATTTTGTGATCTTAAAGAGCGCGATGGATTGTAGGGTGATAGAAGGTCTGTTAAATACACAGGAGCTAAACGGTTTAGAGCTTTATAAGTCAATAGTAATACTTTGTAATTGATACGGAACTTAATAGGTAACCAGTGTAGAGATGATAAAATTGGTGTTATATGATCATATTTTCTTGATCTAGTAAGAACTCTAGCGGCTGCATTTTGCACTAACTGTAGCTTGTTTATTGAGGATGCAGGACAACCAGCTAATAAAGCATTACAGTAATCTAGTCTCGAGGTCATGAATGCATGAACTAACTTTTCTGCATCAGAAACAGATAGCATGTTACGTAGCTTAGCAATGTTTCTAAGGTGGAAAAAGGCTGTTCTTGTAACATATGAAATATGATTTTCGAAAGTCAAGTTGCGGTCTAGTATAACACCCAGGTCTTTTACTGTAGTGGATAGAGTAACAGGACATCCTTCTAAATTAAAGTTGTATTGTAAGGGATTTTGTGGGTAGTTTTTTGGACCAATAAGTAATACCTCCGTTTTATCTGAATTTGATAGCAGGAAATTACACGTCATCCAGCATTTTATATCTTTTAGACACTCTGTCAAGTTAGATAAGTTAGTGTTTTCATCTGGTCGTGATGAGATTATAATTGAGTGTCATCAGCATACAGTGGTGCTCAGAATTAATGGCACCCCTGGTAATTATGATCAAAAAAGGCTGTAAAAAAATAAATCTTCATCGTTATTCCTTTTGATCTTTCATTCAAAAAATTGGCAAAAATCTAACCTTTCATTGAAGTAAAAGAATTGAAAATGGGGGGGGGGGGGGGAAATCACATTATAAAAAATATTTTTCTCCAAAACACGTTGGCCACAATTATTCATACCCCTAGAATTTTTTATGAATAATTTATCTATGAAGTATATTCCCATTAATATTTACCTTTTTTAGCACACCAGGGTGACTAGGAACATGAAATTGTCCAGCAATGACTTCTTGTTTCACAGGAGTTTAAATATGAGGAAGCACAAAGGCCAAATTCCCTTAATCATCCATTACAATGAATAAAACCACAGAACATGGTTCTGATGTGCATCTAAAGATTGTTGAGCATCACAAAATAGAAAGTGGATGTAAGAAAATATCTAAAGAATTAAAAATCCCCATTTCCACCATCAGGGCAATAATTAAGAAGTTCCAATCATCTAAAGATGTTACGATTCTGCCAGGAAGAGGACGTGTGTCTATATTTTCTTAATGGACGGTGAGGAGGAAAGTTTGAGTGGCCAAAGACTCTCCAACGATCACAGATGGAGAATTGCAGAGATTAGTTGAGTTTTGGGGTCAGAAAGCCTATTAAAAAAAAATCAAACAACCCCTACATCACCACTTGTTGTTTGGGAGGGTTTTAAGAAAAATGCTCCTCGCTCATCCAAATACAAACTCCAGCATATTCAGGTGTCAGACACGACTGGATCTTCAAACGACAGGCTTCTGTGGTCAGATTAAACTAAAAAAAAGAGCTTTTTGGCAGCAAACACACTAGATGGGTTTGGTGCACACAATGATAAAAAGTATCCCATGTGTACAATTTAATATACCATTGGATCTTTAATGTTGTGGGCATATTTTTCTGCTGGAGGTCCTGGACTTCTTATTCAGATACATGGCATTATGGATTCTATCAAATGTCAACAGATAAAAAATCAAAACCTGACGCCTTCTGCTAGAAATCTTATAATGGGCCATGGTTGCATCTTCCATCAGGACAACGATCCAAAACAAACATCAAAATCAACACAAAATGTGTTAGGGAGCACAAAATGAAGCTTCTGCCATGACCGTCCCAGTTCGCTGACCTGAACCATATAGAAAATGAGTGGGCTGAACTGAAGAGAAGAAGCACCAATATGGATCTGGGAATCTGAAGGATCTGGACAGACTCTGCATGCCGGAATGGTCTCTGATCTCTTGTCAGGTGTTCTCCAAACTCATCAGGCATTATAGGGGAAAACTCAGATCTGTTATCTTGGCAAAAGGAGATTGCAAAAAGGTATTTAATGAAAGGGTATGAATAATTGTGGCCAACGTGTTTTGGAGAAAAACATTTATTTTATAATGTTATTTCCCCCCCACTTTCAAATCTTTTACTTCAATGAAAGGTTAGGATTTTGCCAATTTTTTGAATGAAAGATCAAAAGGATAAACGATGCAGATTTATTTTTTATAGCCATTTTTTATCATATTTACCAGGGGTGCCATTAATTCTGAGCACCACTGTAACAGTGAAAATTAATTCCATGTTTTCTTATAATATTACCAGTGGCAGCATATATATTGAGAATAGCAGAGGGCCTAGGACAGATCCTTGCGGCACTCCATAGTCTACTGATGTTATCTTTGATTTTTCCCCATTTAAACAGACGAAATGGTAACGGTCTGATAAGTACGATCTAAACCAGCTTAATGCCTGTCCCTGAACACCAGTGTAGTTTTGTAGTCGATCTAAGAGTATTTTATGATCTATAGTGTCGAACGCAGCACTAAGATCAAGTAGAACTAGTATTGAGATACAGCCTTGGTCAGAGGCTAAGAGTAAATCATTTGTAATTTTAACTAGCGCAGTTTCTGTGCTATGATGTGGTCTGAATCCGACTGAAATTTTTCATAGATATCATTTTCTTGCAAGAAAGAGCACAATTGAGCGGACACAATTTTTTCTAGTATTTTAGACATAAATGGAAGATTTGAGATGGGTCTGTAATTTGCTAGGTTATTTGGATCTAATTGCGGTTTCTTAATGAGAGGTTTTATTACTGCCAGCTTGAATATTTTTGGAACGTGACCTAAAAATAAAGACGAGTTAATAATATTGAGAAGAGGCTCTTCCACTACAGGTAACACTTCTTTAAGTAGTTTAGTGGGTATTGGATCTAATAAACATGTTGTTGGTTTAGATGCAATGATAAGTTTATTTAGTTCTTCCTGTCCTACAGTTGTAAAGCGGTGTAGTTGTTCTAGAGGGGCCATAATTGAGGCCGAGTCATAAGACACCATAGAGGATTGTACATTTACAATAGTGTTTCGGATGCTTTCTATTTTCTCATTGAAGTAATTCATAAAATCATTACTACTATATTGTAACGGAATATTTTGCTCTGGAGATGTCTGATTATTTGTTAGTCTAGCCACGGTGTTAAATAAAAACCTTGGATTATTTTGGTTATTTTCAATTAGTTTGCGGATATGCTCAGCCCTGGCTGATTTTAGAGCCCTTTTATAACGTGACATACTGTCTTTCCACGCGATTCTGAAGACCTCTAAATTAGTTCGTTTCCATTTACGCTCTAAGTTACGAGTTTCTCTCTTGATAGAATGCGTAGCACTGTTGTACCATGGTGTTTTAGTTTTCTCTCTAACCTTTTTTAATCTAATTGGTGCAACAATATCTAGTGTACTAGAGAAAATGTTGCTCATAGTGCTAGTCATTTCCTCTAGTTCATCTGTTTGTTTGGGTTTACTGAGCAGCTGAGATAGATCAGGTAAGCTATTTGAGAATCTATCTATAGTGGTTGGAAGGATTGTTCTGCCTGGTCTATAACGTGGTGCAACATGACAAATTTCAGCAGTGCGTATTATGCAAGTTACCATGTAATGATCAGTGAGATCGTCACTTTGCGGTATAATATCTATATCGGTTGGATTGGTTCCATATGATATAATTAAATCTAGTGTATGATTTAGACGATGAGTGGGACCACTGACGTTTTGCTTCACCCCAAAAGAGTTTAATAGATCTGTAAACGCAGCCCCTAACGCATCATTTGTATTATCTACGTGTATGTTAAAGTCGCCAATAATTATTGCTTTATCGACATTGACCAATAGGTCTGAGAGAAAGTCTGCAAAATCTTTTAGGAAATCAGCATATGGCCCTGGAGGTCTATATACGGTAGCCAATGCTAGAGATAATAAGGATTTCTTTCTTACATCTAAGAGCGTAACATTTAGCACAAGTACTTCAAACGAATTAAACCTATGACAAGTTTTCTGAGTAACATTAAGAATATCTCTATAGATTGTTGCAACACCGCCGCCACGACCGATCAGACGGGGCTCATGCTTATAACAGTATCCTGGTGGAGTAGACTCATTTAGACCGAAATAATCATTTGGTTTAAGCCAGGTTTCAGTAAGGCACAGAACATCGAAATTATTATCTGTGACCATTTCATTTACAATAACCGCCTTAGGTGTGAGCGATCTAATGTTTAGAAGACCTAGCTTTAGAAATTGTTTTTGTTCACTGATATTTAGATTTTCTGGTTTAATTACAATAATATTCTTGCTAGATCTTACAGTAGATTTGTTGTTTGGCTTCACTAAGCGAGGAATAGACATAGTTTCTATATAATGTTCTACATTGGTACTTATATCAATTAAGTTGGGACAGCAAAGACTATGATTTGGACTTTGACTTACTAGTCAGATGGTGTGTAGCGTCTTGGAGATGTTGTCCGACAGAACAGCCGCTCCGACTCTGCTGGGGTGCAGACCATCAGGACGGAAGAGCCTAGGTCGCTCCCAAAACAGATTCCAATTATTTACAAAGAGCAGTTTCTGTTCATTACACCATGACATTAACCATTCATTTAAAGCAAATAATCTACTGAACCTTTCTTGTCCAAGTCGGTATGTGGGAAGCGGTCCAGACACGACGATCGTTGCTCAAGGCGATGTGCTGCGATCAGGCTTCGGTAGTCCTTCTTCAGAACCTCCGTCTGCCGCAGCCTGATGTCATTCGTCCCCGCGTGCAGCACGACAGCTCCGACGCGCTCGTCACCGTTCAGGATCTCGGGAACCTGCGCAGCGACATCAAGAACACGAGCACCAGGAAAGCAGTGAGTGCGCACCTTACCTTTACCCGAGGTAGCACGGACATGGCGGACCATGGAAGTGCCGATGATCACGGCGTCGTCGCGTTCCGACTCGCGAAGAGGGGAGAAGCGGTTCCGGGTGGAGATCTCGAAGACCGGGAGGGGCGGAGAGGTTCTTGCTCTGGTCCTGGCTCGTATCGTGACCCAGGGTGCAGGAGTGATTGAAGGCAGAGATGATGGCGTCCTCCTGGGCAGAGAAACGCACGGAGTAGACAAAGTCGGAGTCAAAGTCACAAAGTTACTAACCACTTTCTTGTGAGCATTGGCGCGTGATGTTTCAAGCGCTGATCGCCGATCTCGCAGCTCGGCTTGCTTCTCCAGCAGAACACAAATCTGCTTCTCCACTGACTCCAGCTCCAATCGTACCGAAATCAGCTCGAATGTGTCCTCACCTGCACTCAGAGGTAACGTTAGACACACATTCGATATGTTCGCCATTATAACAGATGAACAATAAATTAGTAGTAACAGTAAACAGTAAAGCAATCCGATTGTTTTTTTATAAGGAATAGTATCGAGGATAAGTTCACATGATATAAAAATAGAAAGTGCCTGTTTACAATTGAGTGGTAAAGAAGAAAATCAAGGATTAATGAATCAATTCGACGGAGCTCCAAACACAAACACAGACCGCACGCGCATGTGCTTATGCCCCGTTGATGCGGGCTCTAAGCACAATCAACGTGTGTCTGTACTTTCAGAGAAGCTTTCAGAGAAACGGGAGTAAAAGATGAGACGACGCTCGATAGGCGTAAGGCCACGCGTGAAATGCTAGCGGGCTGAAGGCTAGTAGCCGAGATTCGGAAAGTTGGATCTAAGTAGCGATATCAAAGCAATCCGATTGTTTTTTACAAGGAATATTATCGAGGATAAGTTCACACGGTATAAAAATAGAAAGTGCCTGTTTATAATTGAGTGGTAAAGAAGAAAATCAAGGATTAATTAATCAATTCGACGGAGCTCCAAAAAAAAACCTGATAGAAGCCTCCACGCTCTCTCTCTCTTTCGCTACCTGTTTTCTTCTGTGTCCACGACGGCGCACTTCTCTCACCAGCAGCGTGGCTTTTATAATCCCTCTTTTCAGTGCGTGTCTCAATCACAGACCACAATCTCGCTCATCACCACCTGACACGAGTTTCCTCATCAAGCCTCTCCCGCCCGCCATGATCTTCATGTAGGGGACCGGAACCGGCCTGTTTGTTAAACTGAGATCGTTCCCCAGGGAAACATGTCCCAAAAAGAAAGGTTCTGCCGGCCCACTTGTCACCCCGTGACACTACTTTATACTGCTCAAAACTCGAGTTTGAATAGTCAGTAGCAAATTATTAAAATATGAAAACATACTTACAGGCTGTGTCTGTGAGTCAGAAGCGCCAGACTGTACTTGCAAAGATGGAATTGCCCACTTTTTAGAATCAGCCTTTGTGCACAGCCGGCCTTGTACTCTCACAGGTTCTGGAAACAGTGTTGTAAATAAAGTGTTGTAAATTGTGTCCTCTTTTGGAAGGCCAAACAAAGTAGGCAACAACAACACATCGAGAATAAAAGTTACGCCTTCTTTCTTTGCGTATACATTTGGGCGGTGTTACGAAACTCTGCCCCCACAAAGGGGCTAATCCATCAGCTGGAAACTGAAGTCTCCTTGGGGGCCGCCATTGTAGCAGAACTTCACCTGCTGTTAGCATTCCATTGACTCCCATTCATCAGAGAAATTACCTTATAAGCTCCCTCTCTCCATCTGATTTAACACACAGATTTGTTGTGGCCCCCGTCTAAAACAATATTGGTCATCTGTTTTTCGAACTTTATCCGAAGTTGTAAAAAATCAAATTAAGCCCTGTCAGTTGATTGCAATATTTGGTATTCCAAAGAAGAGCTTAACTTTACCCCAGGACCAATAAGACATTATTGCTTTTACATCACTTCTTGCTCATTGGAAGAATCTTATTGGTTTGGATGGTACAGTATTTAGTACTTTGAGTCTATTTTCTAGTTTGTTTTGGATGAACTAGAGTGGTGGACTTAGAAATGTTGACGATGGGTCCTGTCTCGACTTTTTGACTCTTTTAGAATCGCCTCTGAGCGCTTCAGAGTGGCTGTCTATTGGCATACTCAAACATGTCCTTAAAATAACCCTTAACATTCGTTTTCAAAACTGTGCAACTCACCGAGTGGTTAGTGGTGTTCGTTGATGTTCCAAAACAAGTAGCGTAGCGAAATACAGTTTATGCCATGTTTTTTTTGGCATTTTGTAAAATTCCATTAATGTCTGTTGGAGGACTAATTGCTCGTTGATATTACTGCGCTACCGGATACCGAAAGGGTTCTGTTTACAATTGGTTGTAGTCTTTTCGCTCGGTTCTCCGTCTCTCAGAAGGCTAGCGTGAGCAGAGCAACTGCGGCAAAGTGGTTGTCACCATCAAGTGTTCGGGAGTGTGCTAACGCTTCAGACTCAAATATCGAGCGGAAGTTTGAACGCGGTTGTGAGGTATCTGAAAAAAATAGTTCCACTATAGTAAATAACACGGATTGAAAGCATACATTGCGCCGATATTTGTTTTTAATCATCAACGAATGCCACTAACCACTCGGTGAGTTGCACAGTTTTGAAAACGAACGTTAAGGGTCATACCTGACAACTTTTGAGTTTTGCTTGGAGTGAGATTTGTTGACGGGGGAGACGATTGAGATTTGTTGATGGGGGGGGGGGATGTGCTCTGCTCACATAAGGTCTCTCGCTCGCTCTACGCGGTTTGGAGTAGAGTTCTCAACGGGCCTGAAAATTACAACCCGACCCGACCCGGCCCGTGGCTTTTAAAGCCCGGACCCGATGTAACCCGACACATCAACATGAATTATCTGCCCGAACCCGGCCCGCGGCCCGACTCACTTCAATCTATCACCGTCGCGGTGACTCTATTCATTCCGGTGAAATCACATAATAAAATGCACACAAACTTAGAAAGATTTACTTACTAGTCCATCAACAAGATCGCCAGGTCAGCATCACTGTTGCATCCAGTGCTGCTTTTTAGCTCGCGCCGACGAGTGAAAGCCCGAACGAGTGAGACACTTGTCCGGTTCCTCACGCGGTCAGATTCTCTTTTCCTTTTACTAGTCTTCCGACCGCGTTTTCTTTGCTTTTTCCATCGTCTAATATCACGTCTGAAATGCGTGCAAGTGCAGCTGCCAACTATTTTCAAAGGAAAGTAGCTAATGCCATGCCTGTTTTAATAAAAATCTTAACACAATAATAAATAAAAAGAACTCAAACAGCCAGCCAGCGTGCAGGCTACGAGTTTTGAAACAAAATAGGCATAGCCTACAAACATAATCGTATGCTTTAACCCTCAGAGACCTAAGGGTATTTTTACAATAAATTTTCCGTCTGGTGTTATTAACTAAAAAAGCTTGTAAAACATCAACCCTTTTGTGCACAGACAATTGACACACCTCTTTTTTTTCAGGACAAATTGAACTTTCAGCATATTTGTGTTACATTGATGTCACCTGAATGTAAAATAAGTTATGGGACCATAAAGACAAATGAAAAAATAAATCGGAAATTGAATCACTCAAATATTTATGGAAATCACACACAAATAAATAAAAGCTAAGCAAATTTCCTCTGGAAAACAGTTTGTTCATGTCTTTGGAGTCCTGGGGCACAGGAATAAACATTATAACTTGTACAGAACAAAAACTATTTACATTTTTCCAAAAGAAGTCCAGGCGTTTTCATGAAATTCACTGGTGCCAAGCCTCAAAACAGTTCCTATCAGCAATCACAAAGAGGGCCACATCACAGGCTTTACATTTATATTTTATTTATTATTTTATTTATTCTATACTTTTTATACTACATTTATACTACATTTATACTTCTATAATACTTTTTTACAGTAAATAAATAAATGGCACTTCAGCTGGGTCTATCCTGGTAATCTAGTTCCTCATCTGTCAAAAACCTCTGTTCTCCTGAAAATCCATTATTCAGCGCTCGATTTAGATCTATTTCTCTGTGATTCTCTGTGAAACCTGCGTCTCTCTCTCTCTCTCTCTCCCCACCATGCTCTCCACCTGGTTCGTGCGTGCGTCAGTCTATGGTGCGTCATGACAAAGACGCACCCAATGTTTACGACGGATCAGCCTGTAATTGGTCAAAAACCATCACGTGGATATCCAAAATGGCAGCTAGCATCGAGCTAGCGGCAAATATGACGGAATATTTACAAATTATGGACTTCAAGTGTATCAAAGTTGGATATAAACGTTTGGATTTATTGCTGAAAAACTCCGAAAGTATGCACACGTTCCAGGCTGGATAGAAAACCTTCTGTAAAGGCTAGAAAGACACCAAAGACACCCCCGTGATGGCTAGCTCGTTAGCTTTTCTGCTGGAAAAAAACGGTAAGAAAATCGATAAAACTGTCAGCGAGTTATATCATAATTTCTCGGAGCTGATTTTTGGCGTCGTCGACGATGCCGTCGGGCTCAGAGGGTTAAGGCATCGTGGAGGAACAGTGCGTCCACAGTGTGTTCTCTTCTCTTACGGCCAGCCACCCGCGATGCACTTTGCACGCAGCAGCCAGACTTTCTTTACGGTGAACATTGTTTTTTTTTACTGAGCGGAAAAGATTAAGCCCGAGGTCCGACCCGACCCGAGTCATTTGCTTATATTTTCGACCCGAAGTTCCCGAACCCGGCCCGAACCCGCGGGTCCCGTCGGGTTTGTCGGGCCGACCCGGCCCGTTGAGAACTCTAGTTTGGAGCACAATCTCTGTCTCGCATGCATGCTCGCTCTAGATTACGGGAGATTTTTAACCAATTTGCGGTATAACTAGTCGATCACGAGTGGCTCAACAGGTAGATCTATAGATAAACTCATCTTTCAGGCATTTGACAGACCGGGTTGACACTTCAGCGTGAGAAATCGGGGGTGTGGCGTGTGAGTGTGTGAAACCAATCAAATCGGGTGTCTCACGGCCAATGCGTGAGAGTTGGCAGCTATGAAGGTTTGTTTTAAGGACATGTTTGTGCATGCTCATAGACAGCCACTCTGAAGCGGACAGAGGCGATTCTAAAAGAGTCAAAGTCGAGACAGGACCCATCGTCAAAATTTCTGTGTCCACCACTCTAGTTCATCCAAAACAAACTAGAAAATAGACTTGGTAAAGCTTCCTTTTACAGCCCAGTTACCCATGTAAATACTATGTACGTATTTTAGTAACTACAATTACTGGGTAATAACTAGTACTAACCCTGAACCTACCCCTAAACCTACCCCTGTTCCATGTACTTACCTTATATTAGCCAGTACTTTCTAGGTAAGTACACTGTACGTACTGTACTGTAAAAGGAAGCGTTACCATAGACTTAAAGTGCTAAATACCGGAATTATCCTTTAAGGGATGCTTAATCTTTTATTAAACTAGAAAAAAGTAAAATTCACAATGAAAGGGTCAGTCCAGAAATTTTACTTAAAATGGCAACCCTTCGTGACATATTTTGAGAATCTTAAAGTATTGCCTTCTAAAGTAGGAGACACCTTTTTATTTTTACTGGGGGTTGGTATTACTAAGCAATGTTTTTTTTGTTTTTTTCTTGGGTGGTTTGTATAAGGTTTTAGTTGCTTAAGATAAAAATGAAACTGGAAAACTGTTTCACTTCCTGTCAAATTTAACATCCTTCATCCGCCAATAAAGAGAGAAATTACCGTATAAACAGGAGGAGAAGCTCGCAGGCAATCAGGGGGACATGGAGGCATAAAGTCAAGAGAGAAGCCCATAGAGAGTCATAAAGTTGATCCTGCTGCTAGCTCATGTACAGCTCATACTCACACGCTCTGTCTCTGCAAGATTCGGAAGGGAATGATTCAGATTTCTCTTGGCACAGCTACTAGAGGACTTACAACTGTCAGACAGGTTGCTCACGTCACATCTCCGTCGTCACATTCACCTTCTTAAGCTTAGCTTAGCATAATGAATGGAATCCTTTGTTACCAGCTAGCATGTCATGAGTAAAAGTAATAAAAAACAACAACAACAAAAACAAATTACTTCTTGTGGCCTGTATTCACAACGAGTACAAATCAGTCCAATGCAGTGCAGATTTAAGACTAGGCAATTTCCTAAGCAGATATTGACTTGGGACTATATGGGGGGGGGGGGGGGGGGGGGGGGGGAGGGGGGGTGGGAGGTGAGGAGGGGGGGGGGGCACAGGCGAAGCACTGCTACTTGGGTGCAGAGTTATCACGCAACACCTGAAATCCCTCAACTTCCGTCAACATACCGGCGTGAAAAGTAGCTGGCTATTTTTCCTACAGTAGCCATATTGAATGGCGATGAACATGGTGGACTTTGTGAGAGACCAGGAGGCTTCTCAGACAGTCAAGATCCAGAACCATGCCTCTATGAACCAGAGTTTTCAGAAGAGGAGCTGCATGCTTTGGATATAGATAAGATCACTCAACAGCCTGAGGACGTGAGGATGAGAGCCAACACGAACTGGTGGTGTGAGTGCATGTCCTTTGCTTGTTCTCACAACCTTTTGCTATGCAGGCAATTACCATGTTTGCTGTGTAACTGTAGCTGTAACTTCTCAAACCCAACATAATCCAAAAGTGAAGATACTCGGTGCAGGTCACGCTGACATGTTGACGGATTTCAGGTGTTATATCTCTGCGCCCAAGTAACAGTGCTTCGCCTCTGCTTCCAGCATTGCTATTTTTACTGGTTGTAAATAAGCAGGCCACAAGAAGTAATCAGGTTTTTAAAATATTTTTTTTACTCACAACATGCTATCTGGGAACAAAGGATTCCATTCATTATGCTAAGCTAAGCTAGCGGCAGCGCTGCCAAACTACAACAATGCATGCACTGAGACAAAAATGCGTTTGCCCACCTATCTAAATGTAGGAAAGACGGTGAATAAGCCCTATTTAAAAAAACGGGGGAGTATTCCTTTAACTTTTACAAAGAATATCTCGTTGGGTTTGAGAGTTTTGTAGCACACACAACCAACAAGAAATCGCATCATGTGACCCGTTTAACTCTTTTTTTTAATTTTAAAAATGTTTTATTCTAGCTTCATGCATCCTTCTTTTTTTATCAACAATTGAATGCGGGTAAGTTTTATAAAAAAGCAACATTTTCAAACAAAACGCTGATGAACCATGATCAAAACATAGATCGAGTCCATCAACACCCCTTAAAGTAACACTAAGTAACAATTTTCATCCTTCATAATATATTTCCAAGACCCTTGTGATGGTACATCGACTTAAAATAAGTTAAATGACACGTGTGCCATAGCCTGACGGGGTCTGTATCGCTTTTACTGGCACTATGTAACTTCCTTAGTGTTACTTTAAAGCTTCACAGTCGTTTCCTTGTCAAGGGTTTGACATTTCATTCTGTAACATTTGGCAGATTTTATGTATATGCTGTTTAATGTTTGATGACTAATCACTTGTTTCTGCTTCTTCACCTGTGTTTTGATCCAGAGATTATGTAATATTTCAGATGACAGTGAAAACATCGATTGCCAGAAAATTCAGTCAATGGCAGGGAAAGAGTTAAGTAGATTTGACGTCAATTCCTATCTATCGTTCCGTCGTTTGGATGAGACGTTAAAAGACTCTCTGTGGTCATTAAAAATCTAAAGATGTCCTTCAAAAAAGAGTATTAATGTAACCCTGGGATCCTGGCCATTACCATGTCCTCCTAATCATATGTACTTTGCCAAACTACTTTGTAGACTTTTCTGTCAGTATAAGTCAGTAAGTGCAATTTTTAAGTATATTTTTGAGAAGTACATAAAATGCTGAAAGTATACTTTCTTATTTTTAGTTTAAAAGAAGTATACTAATAGCACATTTGAATAAACATTTTTGTGAGGGTAGCTAATATGGGAAGAATATGAAAACATGCGTTTTTGCTAAGCATGACAATATTTTTATGACAATGAGGCAGTGAACACAAAACAACTTGTTCCCTCATTCCCTTTGTCCCAGAGTAGCTGCAAGCTGCTAGTGACGCATACATGGAGTTTTAATACCACTAAGAGCATCTGTTTCATACTGTTACAGCACAGACCTCACTCTTTTACAGCTTAAAACATGAACTGTTCCATCTGTCCACTTCATTCTCCATCCGTTCACTAATTTCTACTTCCCCCACCACCCCCCTCCTCACATGATCTCAACAACTGCTGCTAATGAAATCTGGCTGCTGACATTTCTCAAAATGTATTTGGGATGGTGCGTTATCCTGCTGAAGGAGCCATCAGAAGATGATACACTGATCATAAAGTGAAGGACATGGTCAGCAACAATACTCAGGTATAGGCTGTGGTGTTTAAATGATGCTCAATAAGACACCATTACACAAGCAGCCTGAACCGCTGATACAAGGCAGGATGGATCCATGCTTTCATGTTTTTTTAAAATGTTATTAACCCTCTGGTTATCTTCGGGGTCTTTTTATACCCCAAATGACGTTTGCTCAATTTTTTAAAAATGTTCTCTTTGTCCAAATGGTATGAAACTTTCTACAGCTCTCAACACTTAGAGTATTTCACTTAGAAATACCATGAAATCACAGTAGATCAGCAGTTTCTGAAATACTCGCCCCGTCTCTCACCAACAACTAGCCACATTCAAAGTCACTTAAATCACCTTTCTTCCTCATTTTGAGGCTCAGGTTGAACTTCAGCTGATCTTATTGAACATGTCTACATGCTTAATGCATTTAGTTGCTGCCATGTGATTAGCTGATTAGATATTTGTATTAATGAGCAGTTGAATGGGTGAATCTAATAAAGTTGGCCAGTGATACATATCCAAGTTCTTCTGGTAACGCTTCCTTTTACAGTCCAGTTAACCATGTAAATACTATGTACTTATTTTATTAACTACAATTACTGGGTAATAACTAGTACTAACCCTGAACCTACCCCTAAACCTACCCCTGTTCAATGTACTTACCTTATATTAGCCAGTACTTTAAGTACACTGTAATAGCAGAAGGTCCATACTTTTAAATACAATTAACACAGTCAAGCAAGATTTGCAGTGAATATCAACTTAAATTTTAAGTATTAAATGTGCTATATGTAGCTTTTCTTCTAAAATGAGTCCTTTTTTTTATTGCCTGTGTGTGAAGGGGTTGTAATCACACATTACAATGATCCACTTGTCGGGTTTTGCTGTTACCTCTGAAGGCCAGTATTCCTATTTCTATGTGAATCCGGGTCGGATCTACCGCGAAATCCATCGGATGTGACGTGCATGTGTGCTCCCGAGCCTTTCTCTCCTTTTTATATAAAGTCTATGTGACGGCACTGCAGCGAACTACATGAGTCTGATAACACCAAAAAACGACCTGCCTCCAGCACAACACAGACTCCAACATAAACTCCACATAAATATAAAAAACAAAAAAAAAGTTTTATCTGCTGAAGCTCGTCAGGCCAAACACAGATGAAGAAGGCTTAACATAAACCCCATCAATATCAAAGGACAGGTCCATCCTTTGACTGAGGTAGCAGGCCTATCATCAATATTTCAGTTTTGTTATTTTAATATAAAGATATTCAGGGACATCCAATGCTTGATATTTCTGATACATGCAGTGAGTGAGTCAGGCAGGGATGGCCTATCAGAGCTGGTGGTGAGGTAAATTTAAGTCCATGCATGTGTATGATGTCACCAAGTGGATATAAATAATGAACAATAGTGGACCAAGAACTGAACCTTGAGGGACACCCATATGAAAGCGGAGCAGAGGCAATTTTATATCTGCCACGTTTTGGGTTTTGTTTCTTGTTCCTGTTTCATGTATATCATGTGATCCCTTGTTCAAGTCATGTGATCCTGCCATGTGTTCCCTTGTCTGATGTGTCATGTTGTCATTGGTTGTTTCATTGTTCACAGGTGTCCCTTGTCTAGTCATTACTCTTGTGTATTTAAGCCCTCATGTTTGCCCTGTGTCTTTATCTAGTATTGACTGTTGTAACCACGGTCTGGAAGCCCTGTCCATGTTCTTGTTTTGAGTTTTCATACCTTGCCTGTGTTTTATGTTTAATCGCGTTTTGGAAATAAATCTGCAGTTAGGTTCATTTCAACTTGCCTTCAGTGGACTATTCATTACAATATCCGTAATACTTTCTGTGGCTGATGTAGGAAATTAGCCAGGAAAGAGCTGAATCAATGATGCCGATATCAGAAAGGCGAGAGATTAGTATTTCATGGCAGACTGTGTCAAATGCAGAACTTAGATAAAGAAGCATCAAGATTTTTAATAACCCTGAATCCATGGACATAAGAATGTCATTAACCACACGCAGAAGAGCAGTTTCAGTGCCATGAGATGGCCGAAATCCTGACTGAAAAGGTTCAAAATTAAGTTTTTTGTCTAGACTGTGTCATAGTTAAAAGTTTTCCTTCATAAAAAGACAAGCGCAGACAACACTAAATATTCTGATGAGAAGCTTCAAGACAAATATTTAAGTTTTAATGTAGTCTCTTTATGACATATATTAATGTATATTTAGAGAAACTGCAGTCCAGTTTTCCATACCTATATAAATAAATGTTTTTAATAATGTATGTGGCCTGATTTAAAATGAGCATAAATCTTGTGTGTATATACTGTATGTATGTAGTCAGTAATCTGAGCAATGTGAAAGAAGAGATACAGGAATATCGGCCATGTTTCTTCGTCTGTGATTGAGGGATTTTTGTTTTTACTCCAGTGCCAAGAACTCTTTAATATTCTCAGAATTACAACAACCTCAGAGGTAATCCAGCATGACTATGGCTTAAATCAAACCCAGTGGAGGAAAGAGACACAGAAAAATATAAAGGCTTATAAGGCCATCTCATGATTGTGACCTCTAGTTAGTAGACCGTAGTCCACTCAGAAACATCAGTAACAGGTAATGTTATTCCTAATGATGAAGTTACATTTTGTCGTCTCTCTCTATCTCATTTGTGGGACAGCTTTTAAGCCGAAGAGGTTGATGGTGCCCTGGGAGTCCCGGGAACTCTGGGAGGGGTTGGAGAGCTGAGTAAAGTGGGAGACGATAGATCTTTTTTTCTTCATCCTTCCAGTAACCAGCACTAAATGGCCCAGCTTCCTCCACCAGCCCCTCAAAAAGCGCCCCTAGGCTTTGGTGGATTAGAGTTCAGAAGTTTGGACAGCTACAATTTTAGATAATTGAATTCAACAGAGTTCAGGAAAGTGAATGTTGTTGCGACAGGTAAGGAAACCTCCATCAGATCCACAATCTCTGTCTTGTACTGAGGTGTCATCTCCAGGAAGCAGAAAATGTGGTAGGGCAGCCAGCAGAGAATAAAGATTGTGATCACCGTGATAACCATTTTCGTGAAATTGAGTCTAGTGCCGTTTTGTCCGGCTGGTGAAGAATTTAAAAGATTTCTGTTTGCCATTGCTCGCACTCTTCCATCTAATCTCGAGCCTCTTCCTGCTAGCCTGCAACTCTAAAACAAAGTAAGTGTAACTGACAGCAATGAACACCAGTGGAACGACAAATACCAGCAACACTTTGGACATTGGTGTCGCTTCCTGACAAGCCTTACAGTCTGTATGCAGCGTCAGCGTGCTCTGTGAGGAATAGAGTCCAAAATCATGATAGCACAGTTTGTGGCCGTCCTGCTTAAGCACGACGAATTAGAACATGAAATACGGAAACGTGTTAACAGCCGCCCATGCCCATCCTAGGCCGCCGATCTTCCATGCTGCCGACACAGTGCGATTTTTCTGAGTCCACACTGGCTTAATCACCAACAAACAAAGATCCAACGATATCACAGCTAGTAGGAAGGCAGAAACAAACCTTTTGAGGAAAAATATTGGGGCCTGGGCTGCACACAATGGGCTGGCCAACTCCCAGCTCTGGCCCATCAGTAGGTAATGAGTGAAAAATGGCAACGTTAGTGTGGTTAGGAAATCCGACAATGCCAGATTGAGAACCCACACTGCCGCAACCGTCTTGTGACGAAGACAGCAACCAAGCACCGTTTTCCAGGATTCCCAGAGTGGATACCACACCATGCACACTCACCAGCGCCAGGTTCCATTGAGTGTCATTGTTCAGGGCGTGAGAGATCATTTTCCTGCAGAAGAGGACAGTGGAGGTCTGAGGGGGATGGAATGGGAGGAATTAGGAGGTAATGAGGAAGTCATTGCTGTCACAAAAAAACAGAAAAAAACTGATTCCTATATTTTATTACAGACAACTGAAATGAAGCACATAGATCAACAAATTAAACCTTTATTATGTGTTTAAAATTGGTTTCTTAAAGTTTAACACCTGTAGGATTCTAAGATGGGGGTCTTCAACCAGGGGTCTGCAATTATAGGGGATCTGACATTATTGTTTTATTGTCTGATCTGAGATTTAAAAAAAAAATATAGTCTCTTAAGCTCACTAAGGCTGCATTTTTTTTATACAAAAATACAGTTAAACAGTAATTCTGTGACGTACTTTTGCAATTTGAAATGCCTGCTCTATTTTAATATATTGTGACAGATCGACTGCCTCTCCCAAGTAATCAGAGCCACCCTGTCCCTTAACTCGCCGCCCTTTGCCCCAAATAGAGGTCTCTGCAGATGGTAATAGGAGTTACCAAATCAGGGGGCGAGGCCATAAACAGAAGGGCGTTTTCAACCATGTTACCTGATTTGCCCACGTCACAGTGTGGGTAGGTCTTAGGGGTGGGGTCGGGAGAAGGGCATCATTTTCATTGCATGATTTATAAACACCCACCAGTGTGAAAACAACCACAAATTTAGAAACGCCCACTTTTGTTCCGCAGAGACCTCCTACTCCTTTGCCAGGTTCCCGACTGGAGTGGGTGTGATTGGAGAGGAGGGGTGCTGAAGAGGAGAATTGGCGGTGTGTGATGAGGCACACCTGACGAAAATGAACCCTCATCATCGCCGCTGTTAAATGCTGAGGGCACCTCTCCTCGAGAGACTCTTTCCCCATGCATGTGTGCTGGTGTCCTCGTGGGTCCACTACCCGTCCTTCACGATTCCCTGACACAACGAGGACACCAGATCCCCTTTTGTTTAACACGTTATTTCCCCATTTTTGGAAATGTGATGTTTATTTATGTTCATAAATGCCTCTCTGAGGCTTGACACCCTACTGTCTGTCGTTTGCTCCTCCCGCCACAATATTTAAAAAATGTAATTTATTCCTGTGCTGGCAAAGCTGAATTTTCAGCGTCATTACCCAGTCTTCAGCATCACATGAGCCCTCAGAAATAATACTTATGCTGATTTGGTGCTCCGATTTTGTGCAAATAAAATAAAAAAAGAAGGAAGAAGTAGAAAATGTGAAATCAAGTAAATAGGAAGCTGTGGTGAATAATGGTAATCAGATAAGCAACTCTGCCTTCTGAACTGTCTCTTAGTCTCTTAACTGTGTTCTGTCTGTGAGGTTTCTGCTGTCGCTATATTTTGACTTCACACAACACTTTCATCCAAGACCTCTCTAAAATAACATCATCGTAAGGTATGTAAAAATGTTGTTATCAGTTTATGCATGCCTGGATGACCAGAAGCATTTTAAATTAAAGCATTTATCATTAGGCTAGTTTGTTTTTTATCTTGTTCTTGAGTCCAAAAATTGCATTGAGACCAAGTCTAACAGAAATGTTTACCAACAAATGCTCACATTCTCTTGCTTAGTATTTTAAAACACATCAATTTAGTATTTAGTATTTAAAATGTAATCAATTAGTTCACAGTGTCTAAAAACATTACATTAAAAAGGCTTTCATAACAACACATTTAGTGTTGCTGGGATCGAGATTCATTGGTAGGGCTACAGTTGAAGGTTTAGTAGAAATGATGACTGTGTGATAACTACTGTTATGGATTTTTTTAACTTATATTTTTATTTAGAGCCACAGCATTACATATGATACAGTATGGCATTGGGTTTTAACATGTTAGTCCATCATGTTCCCACAATATTGACAATTGTTCAAACTGAATTTTATCATACACATTATACAATGAATGAAAACAAATACATATCGGGGGAGGGAGGGGAGAGGGAAAAAAGGAATGGAGAGCGGCAAAGATGAACACAGGGTGGATATGATCGTAGATCATGATGATCACTGGAGTATTAAATGCATTACAGGAGCCCACCTCTTTAAGAAAACAGTTTTCTGAAGTCGTAATGAAAATGTGATTTGATCCATTTCGTACAACTTCCATACTTTTTGAATCCAAGTTTTGTTTGGAGGGTCTGGTTTTAACCATCTGCATGTACACTTCATGGCTGCAGCAAGTAAAATTTGTAGTAAATATATTTTAACTCTACCCTCAAGGCCCTCTGGACACACACCTAGAAGGGCTATTATGGGGTCTTCTGGGATTTCACAATGTAAGATTTCTTTAAGAGCATCAAATATATCTTTCCAGTAATTTCTTAATTTTGGACATGACCACAGAATATGGGCGTGGCTACCAAAATGCTGGCCACAATTTCTCCAGCACTTGTCTGAGCAGGATGGATTTCATTTTGCAATTATCTGTGTAGTTTGAAAAAATCTGGTTATTATTTTCCATTTTAATTCCCTCCAGACATTAGAGTTGATCACAAGATGTACATCTCCACATGGCTTCCTCCCAAGTTTCAAGAGGAATTGTTTCATTAATTTCGGCCTCCCATTTTTCCTTGATCTGTAATGTGTTATTTGAATTCTTAGACAAAAATAACAGATATCCTTTAGAAATACTTTTTTTTGACCACATGTCTAATTTGTATTTCTATAAAATAACCTTCTATTGGGGAGTTTTTAAAAAATAATTTCTAGTTCCTTATGCGTTGTAGAAATGTCTCAGTTGTAAGTATCTAAGAAATTCAGACCTTGGGAGACTAAATTCATTTCTTATTTGTTCAAATGATTTAAGTGTGTCATTATGAAATAATTGGTGCAGATAATCAAGTCCATATTGTGACCACTTATTGAAACCCACGCCTGTACGAGATGGTCCAAAGTCATTGAGATAGCGAATGCTTGCTGCTGATGAGATTTTCTTAGACAAACCAAATGATTTTTGTAGTTCTCCAAATGTTTAAAGTAACTTTGGTCCATTCACCCATGTAGACATTTTTGAATGATACGCTAGAAAAGGGTACTATTTTAAGGGGTATGGAACAGAGGCTCTTTTCTATATTGATCCACCGGGTTTGTGTGTCTTCTCTCATCCATGAAACCAGGGGCCTGAATTGAGCTGTCCAAAAGTAAAACCTAAAGTTTGGGAGTCCCAGCCCGCCATTTGTTTTAGGTGATCTAACATCTGAAACAAATAAAGTAATCTCGGCAGGACATTCATACGAATTGATTCAACACAGCCAATCAGAGAGAGAGGGAACGCTGTCCAACGGTTTAAATCTTCACTAATATTTTTTATCACTTTTTTATAGTTTGTGTCGTATAACTGGTCCAAAGAGGAGGGAATAAAGATGCCAAAGTATTTAAACCCATTCTTGGGCCATTTGAACCTGCTTTTAAATTGGATTTGTTTTGAAATTTGACCATTAACCTCAGTGTTATCCATTCACTTTATATCCAGAGTAGTATCCATACTTGAGAATTAGCTTTTTTTAAATATGTAATTGTTGTCTCATGTTCTGTTAGGAAAAGTAGGATGCCATCGGCGTATAACGACAACTTGTGTTCCTCTCCTCCAATTACAATTCCCTTAATTGCGCTGTCGGGGTTCGATGCTGATAGCAAACAGCGAGGGCAACAATGGACATCCTTGTCTGCATCCACGTTCTAGAGTAAATCGTCCAGATCTACAACCGTTAACTCTGAGGCGAGTGGATTTGTGTAGAGTGTTTGAACCCACTTTATGAAATTGGGGCCAAATTTAAACCGTTTTGTGTTTGGATCAGATACTGCCAAGATACCCGATCAAATGCCTTATGAGCATCAAGTGATAAGAATATTGCCTTTGCACCTGTAGATTTTGTATAGCTCATAATATTTAACACTCTACGAATGTTATCTCCATAATATCTCTCTGGGATAAATCCGGTTTGGTCGGGATGTATATTTTGACTAATTAATTTATTTACTCTTTTTGCAAGAATGGCAGTTAATATACGTAAATCACTATTTAACAATGAAATAGGCCGATATGATTGACATTCAGCAGGATCTTTGCCCTCTTTGTGAATTACAACAATGGTTGCATCCCTCCACGAGGGCGCCATTGTACCAGATTGCAGCGCATAATGATATGCTCTTAATAAGGGCGGAGAAACTAGTTATTTAAAGTTTTTATAGAATTAATTTATATCCGTAGGGTCCTGGGTTTTTATTATTCTTCAACGTAGAGGTTGTCTCAATTATTTCACTTTCTTTGATGGGTTCATCCAGATCCTTTGCCATTGACTCTGTTAAGAGTAGTCTCTGAGAACTGTTTGGGAAAATCTCCTGGCCGTGATTGAAGCATTTAGAGGACATTTGCTGAAGTCTGTTTGTTTATTACTGCGACGCCGCCGCGTAAATTAATTTATAAGTGTCGACTGTAGATGCTTGGGTGTCGATTGGAGACACCCCAGGTAATTAGGTTCCAGGTATGTAGTTAGGTTTTACCATTACCATTCACTTATTCATTAGGAAAATCTTGGTGTCGATGTTCAGTTTCATTCAAGACTGACTGATAATGGATCTAATTTTTTCCTTGGAAAAGTAGCTTGTCATGTGGAGCACTTGAGCATGTCACTGCCTGAATGTTACAGAATGTTACAAATAGCATCTTATACTTCAATTGAAACGGAGATGATCTTTTGTACAAAGGCCACACACTTATTTTTTATCAGCATACTCCAGTCTTCATTGTCACATGATCCTTCAAATATCATTCTATACTGATTTGGTGCTCAAGAAACATTTCTTATTTTCAATGTTGAAATTTTTCCCCCAGATTTTTTGATAAAAAGAACAGCATTTATCTGATATACATTGTTTTAACAATTTAAAAATCTTTACTTTCTTTTTGGTCAATTTAAAGCATCTTTGCAGATTTTTTTTTTTACTTCTTTCAAAAAAGACACCAAACTTTTGAACTGTATTGTATGTAAAAACACCACAACACAGAGCAAGAGCTTATCTTACCATGTCTATTCCGTGTGTCTTTTGTAATCCTTTTTTATATTTGAAGACTCTTTTCAGGATTTCAATAGTAATAGTAAGTTGACCTAGTTGTCTCAATCAGCTCCCGAGCTTGGGAATCAGTATATCGTGTTCGGGCACTATAAGGATCCTGGCTCACTACATTTGGGACACTGATGACTCTATTTCCAGCGATGTGACATTGTACAACATCATCACTACTGAGAGCTCATATCTTTCTGACATTACTTGTAATGTCATTTAAAGTACATTATGATAAATAGTTTGCTTTTATATATACCTGAAACATTTCAGCTGTAAACAAATATATGTTAGCTAGATTATGTTTATTGCATGTCTAGTGATGTATGTATGCTGAAATATAATAAAAATAATTGTTTGTATATTTAAAAACATCTATTATGTGTTATTGCTCACATGATTTAAGTTTCGTGATTAAGTTGTCGACTCCCTGCAGTGCCCTTACTACTGAACTAGAGAGCTGATTGAGACACATCCCAAGTTTCCTGTGTGCCCGTTTGTTCCCGTAGTTACTGATTACATTCCCCTGATGTTTATCACCTCATTACCTCTTCTTGTCAATTTAAGCCCTTAAGCCGGGTGCACACTATTATTTATAATAGTCCTTTACGATTGCTGCTTCTCAGACTGTATGAACATGATCCTTGCTGTAAGGAATGGCTACTGACCAGGGCCATTTGAAGGAATTTGGGGGCCCCAAGTAAAATGGACATTGTATTTTGCCGGCAGCAGATATCACGTGGTTGGCTGGCTGCTGTCAGCGACTATTGAGAGGGGCCCCCTTGAGGGGGATCCCGATAACAGTGTCATTGCACTTTACTGCATTGACTATCAAAGGGGCGCTCACAGTTTGTCGTTGCATTTTATTCTTAACCAGTCGTTGTCTTGGGGCCCCAGGCCAGCTCGGGGCCCCAAGCAATTGCTTGGTTTGCCTGTCTTGTCACGACGGGCCTGCTACTGTCCATCTATGGCTACTGACGCCAGTTACCATGAGCTGGGTGGACGTGATGAAAGCCTACTCCCTAGACATGCCTCCTCTGTTTGATGGCCTTCCCGCACAGGAGGAGGAAGGACCAGGTCTAAAGTCAAACCTTTTCTTAATCATAAAACTCTAGAGATGGCTGTTCATGCTTTTATTACCTCACGTTTAGACTACTGCAATTCACTTTACTGCGGGATTTCATAGTCTCGTCTTCTGACGGGTTTGCACTCGTCTTCAACTAGTGCAAAATGCTGCTGCAAGATTCCTTTTTAATAGCCGTAAAAGCACCCATATCACCCCAATTCTGAGGTCCCTTCATTGGCTGCCCATTAATTTCAGAATTGATTTTAAAATCCTTTTATTTGTTTATAAATCTCTACGTAACCAAACCCCCAGCTATCTATCTGAATTGCTGCAACCATATACTCCTTTTAAAAGTCCGAGATCAAGTGATAAGAACCTGTTATTAGTCCCACATTCCAGACTCAAACGCAGAGGGGGTAGAGCATTTTCTGTGGTCTGGCCACGGTTGTGGAACAATTTGCCGTTAGACATTAGGATAGCCTGTGATCACTTTTAAGTCACTTCTAAAAACACACTTGTTTTCCATGGCCTATAATTAAGGTTGGTTGTTTTTACTATTTTCCATTGAGTCTGATACTGTTTTTGCCACACCTGGTTCTTTCCATTTGAGTCTACTGTTTTGCCATCTCTATCTTACTATGGTAAATTGGCAAATCTTGCTATTTGTGTAGGCCCTTTAAGAGCAAGCTCCCGGCCAATGCGGCGCAGTCAGTGTGTTCGCTGAACGCAATGGCTTTACTGTCAACGTACATGGCCTTTTGGAGGAGATGGGGTGACAGTTAGACACAGTAATGCAGAACCCATCACTCTGGGACGAAATATGTGATATGAACGATCTAATTTTCCGTTCTTCCCGTTTAGCAGTTCAGTTGCTTTTGTACTTAAAGTGCTGGACTCGGCATATAGATGTTCAACTACAGAACTTTCCACTCTCCTCCGTTCTCTTCTCCAGAGGATTGAATTTGTTATGTCCAGTTAAGGGTGCTTCATGTGTATGTGGAGAGGATCATGGCCCTTAGGGGAGTTTTGGTTCAGGATATCTGTGCGGCAGCAAGTTGGGTTACGCCGCATACTTTTGTGCTGTTTTATAGACTAAATGTGTCTGAGCCATCCTTGTCACATGCCATATAATTGTTATGTATAGAGGGTTTGCACCTACGTCACGATTTGGTCAGTTACCCGGATGCGCGGCCATATTGGAGGAGGTACTCGGATGTAAACAACAGCATGGATTGCACTGTTTATATACTACCGAACACATTGTTACACTTATTTATGATGTCTAACCACGTAAAAAAATACATGGAAGCTGTGAAATCATATAGAGAAGGACTTAGGAAGCAGGAAAGAGTGTGGAATTTGGACGAACTAAAGTTAATATGTGGTAAAGATCCAATCGAGCTAGCTTCTCTAGCCCTTACCACTATTCTTCCTTCTATTTCTTATCCCGACATAGGCTATTGTCAGTCCAAGAAAAGTACATGAAATCCGTTTCAAGCTACATCCATATGTGGTTTGAAATCTTATTCAAATCACATATCAGGAAATCCGCTTCAGTCTGAACGCTCGGATCGGATTTCGTGTGGTATGTGACTTTCTCACGGTACGTAAAATGTAAACGTCACTTTGTTGCAAAGTGCCGGACAAGCAGACAATTATTATTTTTGAAACCAAGCGAGGAAAAAAATCTGTGCCTACCAGCCTCCTACAGTTCTGCAGCAGCTCAAGACACGTAGTCCAGCGCGGCGGCTACACATTTCCATGTTGTAAAATTTAAATAAGACAACATCTCTATTGCAAATGCAAACCCCTCCATCAACCCAATGTCATTGCCATATTGCCAAAGAGCTGCATGATCACACAACTCGGATCTGAACAGTTGCGACACACAGTGTGGACATCATTTTAGTTCAGATTCCAATCGGATCCAAAGATAATCAGATTTGGACTGACAGTGTGAATGTAGCCATAGTTAAAGATACAGTATGTAACTTTTTTGGCCACAAGAGGGCGCAGTTTCCAACAATAACAAAGGCGTATGTTTATGACGCAGTGATGAGCTGAATGATGGGACTTGCTGTCAAGCAAAACATTGATCTAGCTAATAATGTTTATGGATGAGTGAAAACACTCTTGTTTTTTAACATTACAGTGGTGTGAAGCAGGTCGCGATTGCTAAAGAGACAGATATCACACGTGAGTCCCACGGATATAATAAAGTATATCACACGCGAGTCCCACGGATATAAAGTATATCACACGCGAGTCCCACGGATATAAAGTATATCACACGCGAGTCCCACTGATATAAAGTATATCACATGTGAGTCCCACGGATATAATAAAGTATATCACACGTAAGTCCTACGGATATAATAAAGTATAGGCTATCACACGTGAGTCCCACGGATATAAAGTATGTCACACGCGAGTCACACGGATATAAAGTATATCACACGCGAGTCTCGAGGATATAAATGAATAAGGACATTTAATTCTACAGAACTACACGCAAGTGCTGGATTACTCACACAGGTCAGTTTATTAGAAGAAATAAACTTGTGAGGGAACGCAGTGCTGTTTCACTTGGTCTAACGTTACACTATCACTAAATGGCATTTAAATGTGTGTTGAAAGTTATAATGTTATTCTACGTGTTAGTTCGTTTTCTATAGCCTACGAAACATAGCAGCTTGTTCGATCAAGATTAGAAAAACGTACTGACCATATTCTAACATGTTGAGTCGAGTGCAAGTCCAAGTCCAAGTTAGTCGCGGACGTGGAGCTCTCTGCATCTCAAAAACGCCCCGCTGATATTGATCCTCATTTTAGTTCTCCTTGTTTGTCCCAATGTCTGCTTGTCATGGTTTATGTTTGAACGAAACAAGAACTTTGTGCCGCTAAACGTCACGCATTAAGCAGTTGTCCATGTCTGTCGCCATGGTTACATCATGGCTATGGCATTTCGAGCGGAAACCGAGGATAGCGCGGATATTGCGTCATTGACAGGCGACATTTGTTGGCCGGGACCGCCACTTTTTTAAAATTGGAATTTCTCTGAAATAAAAAATCTTTGGGGACTTTTGGGATATTGTAAGTACACAACTGCAGGACATATATCACACTGTGCAAGTGATTTTTGGATATTTTATTACAAAATTCCTACATATTGGACCTTTAACTCCTTTACGTCAACATTTTAGTCATAGTCAACGCATCATTTACACATTTGGCTGTCTGATGCTGTGCCTCTCTCAACCACAAACGCCTTCTTTCATCCGTTTTTTGTACTCTTCTCTTTAACTTTTGGCAGTCTAGAACTCGAAATGTTTTTTTCCCAGTGCGACCGATTAGTACAGACCAAAACACGACCATTTTTCAGCAGCAATAATCAGCCAAATATGCATGTCCGTTCAGTTCAGTGGCATTGTTTACGTTCTTTGCCTCCAACATGGCCGACTTCCGGATTGATGATGTGTAGTGAAAAAACTCTACAGCATACATTGTGCAATCCGGGAGTGGTCTATATCTCCCATAATGAAAGTCACTAAGCAAAGTTAGAAAAACGTAATCTACCAATTATGGAAGCTTCTGTGACACCATGACAAAACATGACAAACATATTTACTGACATATTATAATTGAATAATGACTGACTTGTTGAAAGCTGAAAGAAAAGGACCTGTGAGATACTTGTGTGGATCAAGAACCACATAATACATCTTTTGAAAGTGAAATGATTCAGGTTTTTTGACAACCTAATTGCTAAGTGAACATTGTAAATTGCACCTTAAATTTTTTTTTAATTCCTAAAAGTTATTATTCAGTTAAGAAACTTCAAGTATGAAGTGCATCCACAATTTTTTTAAGGATATTAGTGTGAAAAAAAGTAAGTTGCTATTATACTGACAACTAAAAAAAAGTTACTGATGCCACTTTATAAATAAGCTAGTGATGATTAATTTGTTCCATACAATTATTTTCAATATTT
Organism: Chrosomus eos; assembly: GCA_036326025.1. Lineage (NCBI taxonomy): Eukaryota > Metazoa > Chordata > Actinopteri > Cypriniformes > Leuciscidae > Chrosomus > Chrosomus eos. The sequence continues at coordinate 12,631,324 of CM070819.1, read as the reverse complement.
TCCAAAAGTACAGTTTGTTTATGTGTTGTGGTGAGTCCTGGTATTACAACTCACGTTCCTGATTATCTCCCTGGTATCGTAGTAGCCAAGAGACTTGTACTGTCAGGTCAGGTTTTGGATTACAAAAATCCTACACTAGCTTGTTTAGTTTATACCAGCAAATCTAGTGGTGTACATACAATAATCATCACCATTAAAGGATTAGTTCACTTTGTAACAACATTGGGTATTACATTAAATTAGCTCAAATTATATATAGGGAATTTGAATAATTAATCATGAATATGATTAATATATTGCATATTACAGTTAAATTATCGAAGTTAAAAATAGATCGAGTGTACATATGAATGATCAATCACAACGAATTATAATTCCTCATTCATATATCAATGGTCCCTTTTCAAATCGATTAGTATGAGATAACCTTTAATGGAATTAATTTAGCTATCAAACTGTTTGTCCAGCAAACGGCCGTAAGATTAACTCATCAATTTTCCAACAAAAATGATCTCTTTCTTAAAAATTCCAAAAAGTCTATTTTCTGGCCATGAAAAATCACCTTCTTGTTATTATAAAAGTTAGGTTACTAAAATAGTAACAAATTGTAAAGCTTTGTAGCTTAAGATCTAACAATTCTTTGACTTTGTAAAATGAGCATTTTTAGACAGAGACGATCAAGAATATAATGGTTTTAATAAAATGAAACTACGGATACAGAGTTCTACATTTAAACACGGGATACATGTATGTACAGTAAACAGTAAAACTAATGAGACAAACGAATAACAAAGAGAGAGAGAGAGAGAGAGAGAGAGAGAGAGAGAGAGAGAGAGAGAGAGAGAGAGAGAGAGAGAGAGATTGAGTGAGGGAGGAAGAGAGAGAGAGTAAGAGGATGAGAGAGAGAGAGAGAGAGAGAGAGAGACAGATTGATCACCGGGGTGATCGCAGCATGGCAAAATTCACAGACAACGTAACCCTTAGAGAGACAACAAGAAATCACATCAATCAAATCAAATCAATAACCTATACTTGCATATATGGTTCTCTTGTGTTGCTGAGGAACGCAGAGTCGTGTTTGTCCTTCGGTGCTATAGGTGTGTTCTCTCGTGTCTTCCGGGGCGAGCAGACTCGCGGGAAGTTTAAAGGTTCACCGAACGTGAAGTTGCCAAGGAAATAATCCAGAGTTCGAGAGGCAAATATGAAAATAAAACTTAGTAAAGAAAAGAAAAGAAGAACGGAGAACACTCCCTAAAAGGGAGCCATGGGACCGGAAACCTCTCACAAGGACATTGCTCTCAAGTGCTCCGGTGCTCTGAAGTCTTCCGGGGCGAGCAGACTCGCGGGAAGTTTAAAGGTTCACCGAACGTGAAGTTGCCAAGGAAATAATTCAGAGTTCAAGAGGCAAATATGAAAATAAAACTTAGTAAAGAAAAGAAAAGAAGAACGGAGAACACTCCCTAAAAGGGAGCCATGGGACCGGAAACCTCTCACAAGGACATTGCTCTCAAGTGCTCCGGTGCTCTGAAGTGCTCAGAGAAACTTCTGTGTCAGTCTCTTATGGAGAGGAGGGGTTCACGCCTGCTTCGCATACGTGACCAATAATCTTAAGAGTGTCTCGAGCGGGAAAGGTTCTTCTTTGTCTTGTCAGGATAATTTAAGAAAATTTTGTCATTTCTACCCAGAAAGAGTGTACACACAGAACAATACATTTTACTGTAATATCCTATGTATGACTGGCTCTGTCACATCACAACGGTCACACACATACCAAGAATGTCACGAAAAAGTAGAAGAAACATAAAAGTAATTCATATGCAGAATTACACACTATCAATGTTCACTCACACGACTATAAAGCCATAATACCGGCTACCATGACCTAGGAAAGATCAAATTCATGTTTATACATTTCTTAAGTGGTTATACTTATAGAAAATATAAGATTGCAGAGTCTATTCCTCTTTCTCTATCAGAATTCAAGTGGGAGCTGTGATTCCCTTGGATTTCCTTTGGGGGTCAAAGTTTTATGACCTAGCAAGAGGGAGATGGTGGTCCTGTTAGGTAATATTTCTTTGGGAGTATATTTAAGATTCAAAGTTACAAACCAGTCTCAAATTACATCTATAGAATAAGACCAAACTAATTAGATATGCATGCATACAGGCAGGTCAGATGCAATTCTGTGTTATATACATTAAAAGGACATTTCTATACTAAGTTACCCGCAAAGGACGTTTGTGTGTGTGTGAGTGTGCGTGTATGGGTATCCTTATGATCAGCATCTGTCCATCCGTGGTGTGTACCACGTGAGGGTTTTAGTTCTCAAGAGGGTTTAGTTCAAGACAAAAGGGTAGTTGTGTATGTAAATTCACTTATCAGCCTAGCGGCGTAAGAAGACAATAATTGATGAGAGGGGGAAAATTTTAGCTTGAGACTGAATGGTGGCAGTCTTATGCTGGTGACTGGACAAGGGTTCGCGAACAAAGGGGACCTGTTTCTTTATTGCGCAGTGCGTCGTAAACTAAGTTAATTAATGACCTGATGGTGGTCACCAAATCACATGATTCAAGGTTTTGTGAATTAAACATATATGTGTCCATATTTGTTCAGTAGTCATAGGAAAACAGGATTCGGTCAGTCGCTACAACTTTTTAAAAAACTTTTGCTGATAATTTACTCACCCCCATGTCATCCAATATGTCCATGTCTTTCTTTCTTCAGTCGAAAAGAAATTAATGATTTTGATGAAAACATTCCAGGATTTTTCTCCATATAATGGACTTCAATAGTGGCCAAAACGGTTCAAGGTCCAAATGAGTTTCAGTGCAGCTTCAAATGACTTCAAATGACAAATGACGATACCAGACGATGAATAAGGGTCTTATCTAGCGAAACGATGGCATCCACATCTCTGGTGTAGCTTCTCATGTACACCAAGTCCTTAGGTCTAAACTCTCTGACTGTGCCAGGGCATTTTTCAGCATTAAGCTCCTGTCTGCGAAGCATATCACCATCATAGTCAGGGTGCAGATGATCCAGGGCCGTGGTGAGTCGCCGATTCATGAGCAACTCCGCAGGACTTTTTCCAGTAGACGCATTGGGTGTGACATGCTGTGACAACAAGAACCGGGCGAGCCTGGTCTGCCACTCGCCCTTGGTGATGCAAGACAGGGCCTCCTTGGTTGTCTGCACCATGCGTTCAGCTTGACCATTTGAGCTTGGGTGATATGGTGCTGTAGTGACATGTCGAATGCCATTTCGCTCTGCAAACTCTTGGAATTCCGCAGAAGTGAACGAAGCACCATTGTCTGAGACTATGACGTCAGGCAAACCATGTGTTGCAAACAGTAGTCTCAGTGTGCTGATGACGGCTGAAGATGACATGGAACTCATCAGAGACACCTCCAGCCACTTGCTATGTGCATCAACCACTATGAGAAATACTTTTCCCTGAAAAGGGCCTGCAAAGTCAATATGCAGCCGGGACCATCTTTTTGTCGTCCACTCCCAAGGGTGCACTTTCGCCTTAGGTGGTGCATGACCTGACATCTGACAGGTTTCACATACCTTGACAGTCTCCTCAATGTCTCGGTCCATGCCCGGCCACCACACATAACTCCTTGCGAGTCCCTTCATGCGTACCATACCCGGGTGCGCGTCATGCAACATAGCCAGTACTTCTCTCCTTGCCAAGCAAGGAACAACCACACGGCTTCCCCATAGCAAACAGTTCTTGTGCGCAGAGAGTTCATGGCGGCGTGAAAGGAATGGTTTGAACCGGCTATCCATTACATCAGCCGGCCACCCATGCAGCACCCAGCGCATTACTCGTGCTATGACAGCGTCTTTGCGTGTAAGGTTAGCGATTCGCTCAGCATGCATAGGTGCATCTGGCACCATTTCAAGTAGCAACACTTCCAATGGTGGTGGTGTAACAGCATCAGATGCTGGCAAGGGTAAGCGACTCAGGGCGTCAGCATTGCCCATTTGTTTGCCCGGTCTGTAGCATAGCTCATAGTCGTAAGCTCCAATGATCAAACTCCAACGTAGCATCCGTGGCGAAAGGATGGTAGGCATTGGCTTGGAATGGTGCAGGAGTCCCAGCAGGGGTTTGTGATCTGTAAAAATCACGAAATGGCGGCCTGCGAGATACTGGTGAAACTTTCTGACTGCAAAAACAACCGCCAATGCTTCTTTATCAATTTGGGCATAATTCCGCTCCGTGGTGGACATTGTTCTGGAAGCAAAGCAAATGGGCCTCTCCTGGCCATCACATTCCATGTGGAACAATAAAGCCCCAAGCCCATAGGGTGAGGCATCGCAAACCACGGCCAGGGGTTTCTTTTCATCATAGTGGACCAGCACTTTATCAGTTTGCAGCAACTCTTTCGCCTGAGCATATGCCATCTTCTGCTTCGCAACCCACTGCCAAGTAGCAGACTGGTCTAGAAGGCGATGCAGGGGTTCCAGGACAGTGGCCTTAATTGGAAGAAAACAGCTGTAAAATTTAAGCAGCCCCAAGAACGCCTGAAGTTCTGTTTTGTTCTGTGGGGGTGGAGCTTTTTGGATAGCATCCACTTTTTCACGGGTTGGTTTGATGCCATCTTTATCCACTCTAAACCCCAAAAACTCCACTTGATTAGCAGCAAAAATGCTTTTCTCTTTTTTTAGTCGCAGCCCAGCTTCAGCGAAGCACTTCAGTACGGCCCGTAGCCGTGCATTGTGTTCTACCCGAAATCAGTATGTCATCCAGGTATGGTTGGACTCCTGGAATTCCTGCGAGCAAAGTGTCCATAAATCTCTGAAATATTGAAACAGCCGTTGACACCCCAAATTGCCACCGTCGAGCCCGAAAAAGCCCACGGTGAGTATTAATAGTCAGTAAGTCGGCTGCGTCATCATCCACTGGAAGTTGCTGATAAGCCTGTTTTAGGTCAAGTTTAGTGAAAACTACTCCTCCAGCTAGTTTTGAGAACAGTTCAGATACTGTGGGTATAGGGTACACATCTGGCTTAACAGCTGTATTCACAGTACAGCGGTAATCACCGCAAAATTTTTTGCTACAGCCACTATAGGTGTGGCCCACTTTGCATGGCGAACAGGTTCAAAAATTCCTTGAGCCACCAATTTGTCCAACTCCTCATCAAGCTGGGGCCGTAAAGCAAAAGGAACTGGACGGGCTTTGAAGAAACGTGGAGTTACTGTGGAATCAATGTCAATAGAGATCGGGGGGGTCCGACAAACCCCAATGTCCTGAAAAACCTCTGAGTATTCAGCCAGTATTTTCTCCATGGGCTGCAGCTGTACCCTGTGTACACCTTCCACTGATATTCCCAGGGCATCAAACCAGTCCCGTCCCAACAGACTAGTTCCCTGGCCCTGGATGACGAACAAAGGCAGTGTGTTTCGTGTTCCTTTGTATGTCACTTCCACAAATATTTTTCCTTTCACGTCCAAGGTTGCCTGTGACCACTGCTTAAGTATTCCATTGTTGGCATGTATTTCAGGGGGTTGGGAGGGCCACAATGAGTGGTAGGTGTGCTCACTAATCAAGGAACAGGCCGCTCCTGAATCCACTTCCATTGTGTGTGCTTGTTTGTTTAGTATAACAGTGGCCAGATATGGCCTCTGCCCCCCTCTTTCTGATTTATTAGTCGTGCTGTAAATGGAATAATCATTTTGCTCTTTGTGAGTTATAATGTTTGTGTACCGTTCTGCTGTGGTGCTGGCTGCATCCTTGTCAGGACCATGTCTAGTCTTTGTTAAACACACACGAGCAATGTGTCCTCTTTTTTTTACAGTAATGGCATACAGCAGTGGAAAACCTACAGGCTTGTGGGGTGTGCTGACCACCACATCTGAAGCATGGCTTTTCATTTGAAACTGCAGTCTTATGAACGGATGCATGCGCCTGGGCTGCATAATGAACATCGTCCTCCAGCCGTGATTCGTTTTGATGCTGACGAAGCAGTCGAGCCTCTTAAAGGAACCTCACTCTTACAATAGTCAGTCAATACATTACAGGTTGCACATCCTTCCTAGAGTGCTTGCGACCTTTACGCTTGTCTCTCGGTTTGTGTGTATGTGTGCGAATGTGTGTGCGACCATAAGTATTGGGAGGTGTGTTTGTAGGTTCGAAATAGCTTCCGAAAGTCACTGCCTGCCACAGTGTAAACCTTTCTTTAATGAGGGGAAATTTAGTTTGTAAACCTTTAAATTAAAGTAAGTGAATAATAAAAGAATAAACATTGATGAGATTATTAACTAGTTAGTCACAATAATTTAGTTTAATTTTAATTTAATTTAATTTAATTTTTTGGATGTACATAAGTAATGCATAAGGAACATTCATTAAACCTGTAATGCCATATGGTCAATCATTGTATTTACTGAAGAACTTCTTGAAGTTTATGGGACCTCAATGTGCGAGAACAGGTGTGGTCCTATTGTGGAATGTGAATATTGTTTCCAAAGAAGATGATACACTAGAAAACTCTTTACTGGTAAAGTCATAAAGCAAATTAAAAATCAAGTTTTTATGTGAATGGTCAAAGGTGGTTTTATGGATTGGAGCCTCACTCAACAGTAAGCATCAGGTAAGTTTTACTACTGCTATAGATGTTTAATTTTTTGGGGGGGATTTTCATATCCCATTTAATGAAGGCTATCATAGGTATGATTTATACTTTTTGTGTGTGTGACATGATACAACATTTTAAAGGCAGCCATGCCTTAATAATATAATTCCTCCATAATGGTTAATCATTTGCTGCAGGTCTGATTGCATGACAACTTCTGTACACTGTGAGATAAGACCTAATGTATATGTCATCAGAGCCTAACAAGGATCCATTATAAAGGGACAGACAGGAGGAACAAGAGAGATTGAAGGTACCTTGAATGTAAGGTAAGAAATAAGGTATGTTATAAACATTCTAATCTATTCTATTCTATTCTATTCTATTCTATTCTATTCTATTCTATTCTATTCTATTATTTATGATGGATACATTGCCTCAGCATAATATATAATATAAATATAATATGGGCCTATATATAATCATTTTGTAATATTTTTCAGCTCACTTCTCTCTAAAGATTTTAATTCCTTTTTCTTCAATTTGTCTACTGGTTTAGTTAATTTTTTCCTCATGAATAAAAAAGGGTTTTCTTCTTTTTTTTTGCACAGCAAGCATTACTAAATTGCTAAATTTTATTCTTGACTCAGATGATCATGAAGTCATTAGTACCCATTGTGGCCATGATCACACTAGTAGTGTCCAGGGTGCAGGCTTTTGTGTCAGTCGGGGGTGGCGGAAACACTCATGTGACCATTACTGGTTCTGCTGTGATGGCAAAGATCTACGAGGTGTGTGAAGCAGTGGCTGAATCAGAAGGAAGAGAATTCAATCCAACGGTGAGTTTGTGTACAAATATAGGGGCATAAAAAGCACTCCCATAGAAATTGTGCGATTCTTCTGAAGACAAACAATAGCTTTGTTTTGAGAAATGTTTGTCATCATTTTACTCAAAATGATGATAAATTGAATTAAAACGATTCCAATTCAACACAGGGCTCATCACCTGAAGAGCTGCTGCGTGCGTGTCTGGGCACGGCCACAGGTGAGGTTTCAGGTGCCAAGTTCCGTACGGCACTGAATCAGATCTACATGCAGAATGGATTTGTGGACCGTGATTTCATGGACAGTGCACCACATCACTTCAATAATGAGGCCTTCGCTGAGGGGCGCAACCTCATCATTCAGGGAACTGCAGCCATAAAAGCGAATGTCCGCACTGACAACCTTCAATCTGCCAGAGAAACACTAGGGAGAGTGTGTCACACACTACAGGTGAGTGAGAGGGAGATACAGTCAGTGACTATGACAAGCATATTGCTATAAAAATAATACAATTATTTACTAATAAAACTATTTATGCATAGTGCGGCCTCTTTCCTGTTTATATATTCTAATAATCAGGCCAGCATTCTTAAAGTTTAAAGTTTAAGCATTGAGTGAAGACTGCTCCTATTTTTATTCAAGCATATTGCTATAAAATTGCTCAAGAACATGGTTTCGCTCATTAACAATTTGTTAAAGGTGCCCTAGAATGTGAAATTGAATTTATTTTGGCATAGTTAAATAACAAGAGTTCAGTACATGGAAATGACATACAGTGAGTCTCAAACACCATTGTTTTCTCCTTCTTATTTAAATCTCGTTTTTGAAAAACACCCCTGAAAAACAGACGAATCTCCATATAACACCGACTGTGACGCAACAGTCGGGATCATTAATATGTACGCCTCCAAAAATTTGCATATGCCAGCCCATGTTCAATGCCAGGAACTGTGCAGCCGAATCATCGAAAGTTCTGCAGGTGAAACAAGCGAGGATCATAGGGAAAATGGCAGATAAATGTTATGTTCCAGGCTGTGCAGAGGAGGTGAGGACTTTTCATACCCTTCCCACAGAAAAGAAATGTCAACAGGCGTGGTTGATGTTCATCTATAATCGGATACCGCAACAGTTTAATTCGAAGTTGGTAGTTTGCTCTGACCATTTCACCACAGACTTATTTTCTAACCTGGGACAATATCAAACAGGCTTCCCTCAGTGAATAAAATTATATACAGAAAGCGATCAAAGAACAATCTTTCCACACAGCGCGAGTTTATCTGGACACTTGCCAAACTCGTTATGAAATCAATGACGCATGTTACACTGCACCACGAAGCTCTTACTGTATGTACATCATCGTGTTTGCATTGGTGAAAGCATTAGAGAGAGTGCAGAAACTGCATTGCAATGATAAGATCTTCAGTCTCGCGATCAACAGACTGTCATCTGCTCAATGTTCATCATGGCAACATTTTATGTGATGGAAATAGATTTAAATACTTTAAAAACATCTCACGATTCGTTAATCTCAATAGCTGTAATAGTAAAAACGTATAATAGCTGTAGTAAAATTCGAGAGAGTTTCGCATGTATTTTCATATGCAAGCACGTCAGCCAATCACAGCAGTGGCCGGTTACACTGAATCCCACAGCAGACACGCCCCTTCAAACAGAGTGTTCAAATCAGAGGCTAAAATCAGGCTAGGAAAAATGCCTTTTATTTCTAAATTATGACTATTTTTGATCTAAAAAAATACTAACATTACAAGGGCAACCCAGAAAACATTATACAATAATAAAATAACCCCATTCTATGGCACCTTTAACACATTTAAACAGTTATTATAAGAAATGCTTTTGTTTATGGTTGTCACATGTTGCTTTAAAAGAAATGTTCTCTAGCAAATCAAAAAAACTTAAGCTTTAAATATTATGTTAAACATCCAGTTAATAACATTTGTCAACATTTACTTTTATTAAAAATACAGGAACACACACACATTTCTCATTTCATATAGAACCATAAACAAATAAACCATAAACTTTTCTTAATTACCAAGAAAATGGTTTCATTATTACAATTTATTATAAGAAATGCTTTTGTTTATGGTTGTGACAAGTTTCTCTAAAAGATGTGTTTTCAAGTTAAATTAAAAAAAAAAAAAACATAAGCTTAAATATAATGTAAGCTTTAATATCATTAATAGTATGTTACGCATTCATCTTAATTCTTTTTCTTTCTTTTTTTCAGGATTTTTACAGCCACAGTAACTGGGTTGAATTAGGCAACAAAAGTCCACATGCCAACCTCATCAGACCGGATCTCAACATTGAGAACATTGCAGGTAGATAAAGCCAGTGGGTGTGATTTATGAGAGAGACTCATATGTGGAAATGAAAGGATTACACCATTCTTTCAGTGTTGACATGTCCAATGTTCATGTGTAATAGCTCTTAAAAATCAATTTTAAAATGAAAACTAGAGATAAGTGAACAGATGACCTGGTGCATAACTGATCGTAACAGGTTACACCAGAGAGTACATATTATATTGTATGAGATGAATATGTTGACTGTTCCTAAACAGCAAATAAGTAAATTAAGTGCATGTTTGTGATTTATGTGGGTTGTACACTGCTGCAGATATGTATTTGTTCATGTGCAGACATTTCAATGCCAACATGCAGTGACTGTGCCAGTGGTACATGTCCAAACCAGCTGCTGCCTGCTGTTCTGAATGGGAAGTACCTCACTTCAGGATACATGGGCTTGTTCTCCTCTAACAAACCTCAAGGTGAAGAAACACGCATGGGCACATATACTGTAAAAATGTAAGGAGAGGTCAAAATGTATATTAGTAACTACTTCCACTGCTTTTTTAAGCTAACAGATACATTTACAACACACGTTGGTGTTTTATCAGCTTCTTAGAATGAGTGGTTTTAGGTTGTTATGTATAAACAACTGAAAAATATTGCTGTGCAGGTAAACCTCACTCCCCTGATCTCAAGAGGTGCATAGCAACTGATAGAGCCTTTAGCATCCTTGTTAGTGTGCCCGCCTCCAATGCCTTAGACGCCGGTTCAAGTCCCACTCGGAGTAGGGCGAGTAGGATTGGAGGGGTTATATTGGTGCCTTGACCCAGATGGGAGTAAGGTTTAGAGGGGTGAGTGTAACGGAGGCCAGATAGAGAGAGCTGTGCAGGTAAACCTCACTCCCCTGATCTCAAGAGGCGCACAAGCAACGGAAACTTTAATGTCCTTGTTAGTGTACCCGCCTTCCACTCAAAGAGGAGCAAGACCGGAGGGGTTACATACTGTAAGCAGAGGTTGTATTAACCAAAACATTTCTAACTTTTACCAAATTTGATAAAATGTCAACAGATAATTCTAAATGTCTTTGACAGATAAAAAATAAGATATCATCTGCGTTTCCCCACTTACAAAACATATTAAAAAATGAGAGTTAATACGTTAAAAAATATGCTTTAGATTACAGCCTGGAAAGTACTGAGTAATTAAAGCGATTTTACAGTGTAACCTTCGGTAATTATAGTGTACCTATAACGTACCTACAATATAAGTATAAGGGAACAATATTTTAAGTTTGGGGAATAAAGGGGTAACAACCAGGAGAATAAAAAAATATTTATACTGTAAGTATTATAGAACTAAGGGGTACTTATTCTACTATTATGATATAACAATCTTACATTTGGTAGCAATTTAGCAGTGTACCTTTTTGAAATAATGGTGAACCAGTACATACTGTTTAGCCTTTTTAAAAATTACAGGGTACATATCTATGCATTTATAAATAATCTTTTTTAACAAAAGTGCACTGTAAACGAAAACTATTGCAACTTTTGCTTAAATATTGGGGAAAGATACTCTTGTTTCATGTAGTAGTGCTTGTTACCCCCCTTGTTCTATGTAGTTACTGGGTAAGTACAATAAAAATCACTGACTCGGAAACCTTTATTTATTATACAAGCATATACAAACATATATTTCCCAGTATTTGAAAAAATTGCAATAGATTATCTTTTCTTGCCTTGAAACATATTAGCTCAAACTTAAACATCTGCACGTTTGCTATCAACATTTTTTTTTTTTTTTTTTATAAATGCATAGAAACATGTACCCTGTCATTTTTAAAAAGACATATAGGTACACTATAATTACAGTAAGTTACACTGCAAATTCCTCTTAATTACACAGTACTTTCCGGGCTGTAATCTAAAGCGTTACCAAATATTCTTAAGTGTCACAATTTCATTGTTTGTCTTTTATGCGTGTGTGAAAGGTAAATGTAGCCATGGTGGGGAGACTGATCTCAGCAGTACCCAGAATCCCCGAGGTGGGATCAGTAAAGATGAACGCCATTCCAATAATGCTGATCTACACAATAATGCTGTGAACCTGGCATCTGAAGCCACCCTGGAGCTGCTGGAGGACATACGTGGAGCTGTAGGAAACAAGGACTACCTTCGGTATGGGGATACTTTCCTTATATATCCTTAGACAAACTTTCTTAAACATTTAAGAGATATTATTACTTGCAAAGCTGGGAGCAAAATGTCATGTTCTCTTAACAACCTGTTTTCTACACTACAATACTTTTAAAATTACAATGATGATTTCTGATGGATCATTTGACACTAAAGACTGGACTAGTGGCTGCTGAAAAATCAGCATTGCAAATACAGCAATAAATAATTTTTTTAAATATACTCAAACAGAAAACAGTAATTTAAAATGTGATAATATTTCAAAATAGTGCTGTATTTACTGTATTTTTGATCAAATAAATATAGCCTTGGGAGTATATGGATAAGATCGACCCCAAACTTTTGAATGGTAGTGTATGTGGCATTCCTAATTTGTAAGTCTAAATAATGTATATCACTATAAATGTAATGTGAATGCATTAAAGTTCACATTTAAAATCCATTACTAGAATAATATTTTTTTCCTCCATCAGGCTGATGGGTATTGCACGATCTGCAGTGCTGGCTTTTGTGATTGACACCACAGGCAGTATGTCGGACGACATTGCAGAAGCCAAGAGAGTCGCATTCAACATCATTGACAGTAAAAAAGGAACTCAAGATGAACCATCTGAATATATTCTGGTGCCGTTTAATGATCCAGGTGAGTGCAAAAAGGGTTTCCATTAAGCATTGTAATTCATAGCACATAGAAATACTTGGTAAAAATAAACCTTTTTAATTACACTAAAGATAAACTGCTAAAGATAAAGATAATTGAAACTTTTCATTATTGAATGCAATTTATAGCTGCAGTCCGTAACTTTTTTTGTGTTCAAAATTGACAAAATGTATATAATAAGCGAGTACATCATGAATCCATTTTATAATCCGTGTTTTTGTCTTATTCTGAATCACTACGGAATACCTATAATAAGTGTTTATATTTGGACTATTATAGACCGGTCGGGGCCAAGTAGCCGAGTAGCCCAGTACCTGTGTGACTCGTCATAAACGGAGAGAAGTAGCTCTGGCTACAAGGATTTTCCCCAAGACGCATGCAGTTCTGTTTATTAACCAAAATTTACGGACTGCAGCTTTAAAATAGGTTAATTTTAATAGCACCATTTGTTCATCTTCAGTTTTTCCCCACCGAGTTTGTTGTTCTCTGTGAAGAAAACATGCAATTCTGCCTTAGAATTTGACCAAAATTAGGTACTTTGGTCACACTTTACTTTAGGGTCCAATTCTCACTATTATCTACGTCATTTTCCTTAATATTTTTGATGATTCTTGCAAGAAAAGGCCAGCAGTCATACAGTCACATAGAGTGGCTGCAGAATATGACAGTGAAGGGAGGGGATCCTTCATCCTTTATAGTTTTGACTCCCAGAATGTTATCTTTCTAGGCCAATGATGGTATTTTAACCATATGTGACGAGAGCGATATGATTTTTAGTATAACTAAATCCAGATAGCATGGACTACGCCACCCTGGGAATTGCACCCAAGGAAATATAAAAAGGGACCCAGGTTCAGTGGTGCAGAGAAAAGACAGAGTCGCTTCATCCAATAAATTAATGGTTTTATTTGAAAGGAAAATATCCCACTAGCACCATTTGTTCGTAATATAAATCACTGGCAAGTTTATTATAACAATACAGAATATGTCAAATGTTAAAAGAACATTCTTCCAGACCTCGCTGATTTTTAGCACAGAATCACATTAAACCAAACAAAACAACGTACCGTCCCCACAAAATAAAAGAAAAAAATAATTACTACAAAGAAATGTACTTGCAAGGCTAAAGCTTACGTTAGGGGTGGCAAGCTAGCTGTAAACAATTGTGCTCTCAACCATGTATGTGTGCACGGCAAACTATATGAAGAGGTGCTCAAAGCCTGGTGCTCCAACCCCACAGCAAAGGTGTTCACCCAGGTGACTAGCCTCCCCCTCGGCGCACTCAGCCTTGACTCGAAACCAAACAGAAACAAAAAGATAGATTAGTAGGGAAGATACAAATACAAAAATAATCACAAAAATCACATCAGACACAAATATGATGATTGACCAGAGGAGGTGGTGCACAGATGATAAATAATCTGTTCTACCTCATCGGCAGTGAGGACCCCAAAATACTCAGTGGATGACGGTTAGGTAGACACTAATACAACACCACACGGCACTAAGGCCCAAATCACACTGATCAGTCCAACTCCATTACAGAAATAGCAAAATAACTCAAACCATAAAATGAAATCCAAAAAAACACACAGTGACTATTAAACTCATGAAAACCTAACAAATAATTGTTCACGAAGAACAAAGGGAATAATCTGGTCTAAGAAAAACAGCAGCACGACCTGAATTAAATCGTGTGGTACGTGGAAAACTGCAAAACAAAACATAATCAGACAAGGATCTTCTCCAATCAACAAATACAAAACATTACTAAATCATACATACCACACGAGCACAACACATCACGATCACACATCACATGTCAGGAAAACTCGCGAGTTCACCATCACATACAAACATTACAATCTACATACAAGAATCACACACACATCAGGATCACACATCACGATGTCAGGATACATCGATGTTCCACCCATATCACATACAAAACATTACTAAATCATACATACCACACGAGAATCACACACACATCACGGATCACACATCACGATGTCAGGATGCACTCGCGAATGTTCCACTAAAACACACAATAACCCCCATTAAACTTGACTAACCCCATACAACCCACATCACAACAGATTGTGATCGCCGACATACCTCAAAGCTTTCTATGAGTGCTCGACGCAACTCCCAGGGTACGCAGCCGAAACGGTTCCAGTGATCCTTCGAAGATAAAAACAGTCTAAACACTGGAACCACACGAAGCCGTGCATAACTCAATCGCTTACCTGGACTATAATGAAACCGGAAGAGGGGCGGGTGTGACCAAGCCTACATTCTAGGGCTTCCTGTTTGAACCTTTAAATACGCTGGCCCCGATTACCTCATCCACCCATTCCCATATAAGGGAAATGACGCCCACAAAGGAAGGTGAAAATCCTCTACTGCTACACATATGTGGAACATTCTTAGATTTGTTCATTATATTTTATCCTTGATTGGAGGCCCTCCTGTCACGTAACAACACTCTTTACCATTACAATACAATTCCATATTAGAATTAAGTTTTGTGTGTGCTCTTTTACTGTCATATGATGGTCACACACATCTTAAAGATAACATTTCTTCCACAATGCTAATAAATAACTAGTTAAAAGTGAGAGATGGACCCTAAACCAGTACTTTTTGGAACAGCCTTAATTTTGATAATGTGTCTATATAGTGCCTTAAATTGTTGCCTCTGTAGGCAGCTCGCAATGAATTTGGAAAAGAGCAATAATGTACTTTTTGGAAAAAAAAAATTACAGATACTATTTGTATGAATTTTGTGTGTATTTGCAGGTTTTGGACCACTAATAAGAACCACAGACCCAGATATAATGAAGTCAGAGATCTCCAAACTCAAAGCTGATGGAGGAGGAGACACGCCAGAAATGTGCCTGTCAGGACTTCAGGTACTGTGTTGTGTGGCCTTTTAGCCAATTAGCCTTTTAGCCTTTTAGCTCAAACGTCATATCTGATTAGCAGCCACAATTGTCTCTAGTTATAACTAAAAAATATTAGAACATTAAGATTATAATATTATAGAGAATCTGTGAACCTTAATCCACAACCAAATTGACTGTATTAAAGGAGAACTCCGGGCAATTTTTAAGTTAATCTTGATCATTATACCTTTGTGAGTACTGTCTATAGGAAAAAAAAAAAAACGAACCGGATTGGTGCTTGCAACACAGAGCTGTTCCTGCAAATTCCCAGAGCTCCCACTCAGCTAAAACGGCAGTTATAGGGGCATATACAGGGGTTGGACAATGCAACTGAAACACCTGGTTTTAGACCACAATAATTTATTAGTATGGTGTAGGGCCTCCTTTTGCGGCCAATACTGCGTCAATTCGTCTTGGGAATGACATATACAAGTCCTGCACAGTGGTCAGAGGGATTTTAAGCCATTCTTCTTGCAGGATAGTGGCCAGGTCACAAAGTGATGCTGGTGGAGGAAAATGTTTCCTGACTCGCTCCTCCAAAAACCCCCAAAGTGGCTCAATAATATTTAGATCTGGTGACTGTGCAGGCCATGGGAGATGTTCAACTTCACTTTCATGTTCATCAAACCAATCTTTCACCAGTCTTGCTGTGTGTATTGGTGCATTGTCATTCTATTACACGGCACAAAACTGTGCTCTTACCCTGCTAATTGGACCTTCACAGTCTGCTCTTATTGGTTCAATGTGCAATTAATGAAGGTTGGCCACCAGGCTGGTCCAATTTAGCCATGAAACCTCCCACACTAAAATGAGAGGTGTTTCAGTTTCATTGTCCAACCCCTGTACATAAAGAGTGTATTTTGTGCCTCTTAACAGACACAAAATGCAATTAAAATGTCTGTCCAACGTGAACAGGGCCCTTATATGTGAACAAGATGCGTTTAGCAACTTAGCCATTGTTTAAATTCACCTAAATAGTGTTTTAGACGGCTAGCTGTAGTCTTGCGCTGAAGTCCCGTGGGAACTCAGTTGTAGCCAAAGGTAAAGCAGTGTGTAGGAGGAGCGTAGTGTGTGAAGAGTGATGATCGGAGTTGCTCACAAGTGAAGAAGAAATGGTTCGCGTTTGTGCCGTACAAGGATGACTACACAGACACAACACAGCGCCCAAATGGAAGGATAAATAAAGTTTACATTACCTCCACAGTGGTTGCACCCGTCTTCGTCCACGATTCGCTTTTTTCTTCAACCGTGCCTGCTGTTTTCGCTGCAAATGCGGTAATCTTTAGCGCGTAGTAATTGTTTGGGAGTTTGCACATCAAGTTGAAGTACAACTAGCCACAACTACAGAATCTCGAGGTCATGGAAAGGAAGACGATGAAAATAAGTTATTGTATTTTCGCATTCTGTTGCCACAATTCGGAACGGCACAAATGCAAACCATTTCTTCTTCACTTGTGAGCAACTCCGATCATCACTCTTCACACACTTCGCTCCTCCTACACACTGCTATTTACCTTTGGCTACAACTGAGTTCCCACGGGACTTCAGTGCGAGACTACAGCTAGCCGTCTAAAACACTATTCAGGTGAATTTAAACAATGGCTAAGTTGCTAAACGCAATCTTGTTCACATGTTCACATGTAAGGGCCCTGATCACGTTGGACAGACATTTTAATTGCATTCTGTGTCTGTTAAGAGGCACAAAGACACTCTTTATGTATATGCCCCTATCCACAACTTTCCCGAACTTTGACCTTTCCATGAATCGCTATGGTAACGTAGAATGCTTAGAACAAGCCGGTAACAAACTTCCTGTTTACATTAGCCTGTAGCTGCTGCTATCAGCTAAACGCTATTAGTATTTAGGAGTAGAAGTGATATACTCTTACAACAACGCCGCTGGCAAAATGAGCACATCTCACAGATGGTCCCATGGACCTGACTATCTTACGAGAACTGGCGATAGAACAGTTAAAGTGCCCCATCCGTCTACCTTAACGGAATGGGTAGACGATATGAAATTGTGGCCAGACGTTAGCTATGTGGATATCGTTAACTATTTCGTGCTTAGTGAGGGTGTTGATGGTGAGACACTACGAAATTATAAGAGCACAGAGGCTTACAACTATCTACAGAGCAACAAAATTGGAAAAATACTGTGTACAAAATACAACGAGTTCATCTCCTTAAGGCTGAGGTCGAGCCGAGTCAGAGCATCAACAAGCCCAAACAACTTGCTTGGATAATGACGAGGCCGATTGGTATAATCGAAACAGTCGGCTGTTCATGCATTGCAGGGCTAGGAAAATCTTGTAGCCATGCAGCAGCTGTCATTTGGAAGGTAGGTATTGGCTGTTAGAGCGATCTTGCTACACATTAAATCTGTAAATTATTGAAAACAAAGAATACCCCTTACAAAAACAGCTTAAGTGCAGTTTTTATTCTAAGTAAAGTGCAGGACAATGTCTGTGTCCGAAATATTGAATTTATGCAGTAGCCTACTGTAGTGTGCAATGCCGTTAATGTACAAAAATGTCATCAACATTATGTTATGGCTGATTCAGGTCCAGAATAATAAGAACAGACATAAACTTTCTGCGGTGGATTTTTTAGCTTTAGGGCCGCTAACCATTCTCTTGTTTTTGTCTCGTCCTTCGGCATTGAATGGAGTGCGTAGGGTGCTGGGCAACAGGTCAAGCGGGTCCGTTTATGTTGGAAACAGATCCCGTTCATAAAGTCCTTCAGTTTTCGCGAGTTGTTTGTGCACCCGACAACGGCACACGTTGAACCACAAGGAGCCATTGCGTAGTCTGTCACAATTAATATTTATAAGTAATGAGTTTTCCTCCTTTTGTTTGTGCCGCGAGTAGTGTCCCTTGTTTGCTAGCTTCATTGCTGTCGTCTGTCTCCCTGCTAAGGCTAAACCGGAACTTAGATACCGGCAACAGGAAGTATCGTGTGTCATGGCGACGCCCAATAAGACTCGCAGGAAAGTTGTGAATAACTGCCGTTTTAGCTGAGTAGGAGCTCTGGGCATTTGCAGGAACAGCTCCGTGTTGCAAGCACCAATCCGGTTCGTTTTTTTTTCCCTATAGACAGTACTCACAAAGGTATAACGATCAAGATTAACTTAAAAATTGCCCGGAGTTCTCCTTTAAGATCCATTCTTAGTTTGGTCAAAACACTACTAAGCAGGAACATTGCAAGGAGTTTTTATTGACCACTCTACCTGGTTCTTCTCCGTTCTAACCTTCTGTCTCTCTTGCAGTTGGCTCTGACAGGCGCTCCCTCCTCCTCGTATATATATGTGTTCACCGATGCTCCACCAAAGGATATAGACCTGGAGAAAACCATCACAGCCCTAATCCGCAGCACCAAGTCTACAGTAATCTCTCTAACGTTGTTTAAGTTTCAGTCGTTGCCATCAACATTTTCACCAGTCCTCCATTAGTTTCCCACTTTCCCACTCTCCCCCTCTCTTTTCAGGTGTCATTCTTCATGACGACATCAAGGAGGACGAGAAGGGCATTGAAGGCAGGGCCAGCTTTTCAGGTGTATTATGACGTGGCCTTGGCCTCTGGAGGTCAAGCCATTGAGGTCCCCAAGTCCAGCCTCTCTCAAGCCACTGATATCATTGTTGATACCTCCACTTCAGCCCTGGTATGATCAGCATCTTATAGTAATTTTGAAATTGTAAACATCTCACAAACAAAACAGTTATAACAGCTTACTGGTATAAATGAATAAAGCTGAAGTTTTTTCCTTGCAAATGTTTGCACACTCTTTCTTCCCCTGTCAGGTGACAATTCTTCAGCGCTCCAGGGATCCAGGACGTGTGGAGAGTTTCTCCTTCCTACTAGATGAGTCTGTGTCCAACACCACCATCTACATAACAGGAAATAGCCTCACATTCAACCTACGCAGTCCGACAGGTAAATTCAGAGGCACTTTAGAATGCAAATTTAACAATGAACTAATTGACAATACATTTATTTGACTATTTACAGGCCCCATTAGCTGTTAAAGACAAGCTTTCAAACATTTTGAATTTCAGCTTTCCCTACAAATTTAGATTATCTTCATTTCATCTTAGTCCAGGATAAGTCACAGTGTCATGCAAGTTTTACCAGGCTGAAAACAACTCTAAACAAGAAATCTGTAACAGAAGTTGAAATGAAAATCTGATTTGGTGGCAGCAACAGTACATTGCACTGACTATATAATCTCTCCTAATGTTAAGGCTGGCAAAACTAAATTAAAACTAACAATGTTAGAGTGAAATGTTAGAAGTTATTGAAAAATAAAATTGAAATAAAAACGAAATAAAAATGTAAAACTATAATACCGGTAACTTGTGAATTGATTATATTATATTATATTGTGCTGCACTTTACTTGATTGATTGTCGATTGTTATAATGCACAGCTTCAATATACGATATAAAAGTTCCTCCACTTTTATCTATTGTAATTCACTTGCTTTCAGGTGTCACTCAATCTAACACTGCCAACGGACCTCTGGGAACAATTCATAAAGTAGGAAACCTTCAACGGATCCAATTAAATGAAACTGAGATGGGCCTGTGGCACATTGACATGACGACAACTCAGGCCTACACCATAAAAGTGATTGGTGAGCCATCATGTAAACATTCAATAAACCAATGCAAAACAAAAGTCTTTGCCAACCTGTCTTTAGGCCTTTGTAATGTAGACAGTAAAGAAACGTATTTAAAATGAAAAGAATCTGCATTCTTCAGGTCAGAGTGCGATTACATTCATCTATGACTTTGTGGAGGAATTCAAAGGACCTCATCCTGGATATGCTGTCATTGATGGGCGGCCGTCAGCAGGTTTGAACCACTGTTGTGTTCAACTATGAATTGATAAATATAAAAATATTTGAATGGCAGTGTTAAAAGATTATTTGCTCTTTGTTCAGGCTCACCGGCTAAGCTGCTACTAACACTGACTGGAGAGAAAGGTCCAGACGTTCTAGAGGTGCATGAAGTCGCTCTCGTGGAAGTGTCTGGGGTCAAAGTGTCTAATGGAACCATAGAGAAAATGGGTGGTGGAGATTTCCTAGTTACTGTAAAAGAAGTTCCAGAAGGAGAGTTTGTGGTCTTGCTAAAAGGAAAAGACAAGACCTTCTCCAGCCTGTTCCAGAGGCAGACAACCACACAGATGTCTCAGTCCAAAGTCACTGTCAAGGTACAAACTGCATTATTTTTTGGAACATGACACTTATTTTTTAAACCGTTATTTGATCTATTATGACATTCCCTCTGTTCCAAAACTTAGCGACCTTAACCAAAAGGTAGATACAGTATCTTCAGATATACTCCCTCTTAAGATAACTCTTTTCATCTAGATTTGAAGGAATTATTGCATATATTCTTCACAGAGAATGGCATGACATTCCCAGAATGCATTACACCAAGTTCAGTGAAAAAAAAAAGAAATCCAATAAATCCATGGTGGATGAGGAAAACACTGGGTTGCATTCAGTAATAATTGCGTGCATTTTTCATATTAATTCTTTTTTATTTTTCACGTTTGCAATCTTTTATCTAAATAGCTCTTCTCTTCTCTGAAGACGTGTTTAGTGGCGTGAGAGATCATAGCTATAGCAAACCACAAACATCCACAGATTCAATCAATTCCCAAGGGACAAAATCAAGTCCCGCCCTACAATTGTTCTTGTTCGAAAAGCCATTTCACTTTGATCACAATAAGGAAGAAAAGACTATTGCAACTTGTGTTTCAAGCCAATTTTAAGAACTGTTTTGTTAGCTTAGCAACACGCTAACATAAAACAATCTATTGTGGTCGAGTCTCTTGTGTGGAAATCGGTCACTTAAAAGGTTCCATAAAGGTTAGAATACTTACTTTAGAAGGCAGCACTCTAGTTGTTTGAACAAATCTGTTTTAATTATAATGCTATTTTCTGGAGTTTAATATCTTCTTTTGTTTTACCTCTATCTATAGGCAATAGCGGACAGCTCCATGTTGCCAGCACAAGTATTTAAACTAAATTTTACTGTTACAACCAATGGATCAAGCGGTACCTACACAATTCGTGCAAGGAATGACAAAACCATCCCTATGACACATCCATCAATGTAATTTCTCCACTTCTCAAATCACTCAGTGTTGATTGACGTACAAGTTTTTTTAGCTTTTCTTATTAAGAGCAAAACTCTGATCCACAGTTGTGTTTCTTTGTCATCACAGGCTCAATCTGGAGAGTGGCGGCAGTGCTCAAGGGACAGTATCTCTCACTCCTCCTGCTGATACGGTCTCAGGCACTGATGTTACGCTAACCATCGAGGCAGAGGGACCTGGAGGAAGTGATTCTAACTATGCTGTCGTTCGCCTTTCTGTTCTCTCCCAGGTAACCTCACACGGTTTCAGAAAGACACATGTCCCCCCCCCCCCAACAAAACACAAGCCACACGAGTTATTTCGGTCAAATTCTCTACTGCAAAATTTTGCAGTAGTGGCAACCCAACACTAAATTTGTGTACAAAACAAACAAAAAAGTAACCAAATCAAAACAATATTTGTTAGGCCCCCCAAAATTCGAAATGATTAACTTGACATAGAATGAATAGGAACAGGGAAAATTTAGATCTCTAAATGTGTACATTTCAATGACAGCCAATAATTCTCCACACAAAAAAATTGTGGTTGCCCTAGATTTAATATACCGTTCAAGTATGCGAGTA
The DNA here is from genome assembly GCA_036326025.1 of Chrosomus eos. NCBI lineage: Eukaryota > Metazoa > Chordata > Actinopteri > Cypriniformes > Leuciscidae > Chrosomus > Chrosomus eos. The sequence goes on along the minus strand of CM070819.1, from coordinate 12,609,072 downwards.
TTATTTTTTTAAAATAAATACATTATTTTATTTAGCAAGGAAGCATTAAATTGATCAAAAGTAACAAATGTTTGTTTATTTTCTTTTTGTTACAAAATTACACTGTACACTGCTAAACTTTTCATCAAAGAATCCACAAAAACATTAAGCAGCACAATTGTTTTTAACATTGATAATAAGAAATGTGTCTTGAGCCATATCACCATATCAGCATATTAGAATGATTCCTGAAGGATGATTCCTATAATATTATGGCAAGTTATTCTTCAGAAGGCTGTTTAACTCATCCTTTACTGTTCCGCCCAGGTGACTGACTTGACACCTCCAAAATGTGAAGTTGTCGATGTACAGGGTACTTGCTACTCCTCCGCTTGCAGCTCATCAAACTGGGAACTGTCTGTCAACATCACAGATGGTAAAGGCACAGGCATCGAGAGCATTTCCATCCAGCAAGGCAGTGGAAATTTAACCCAGAAGGAAGAGGAAGACAGTGTGATGGGTCTATATGAGGCCTCCTGTTGTTCAACTTCCGTGACTTTGTCTGCAGTTGACAAGGTTGGGAACGTGGGCAGGTGCAGTTACACCATGAAGTCTAGCGCAGGCTCTCGCCTTATCAACATGTCCCTCCCTCTGTGGACATCTCTGCTTTTATACGTTTTTCTACGTGACGCATTCCCTCTGTAATGATATGGAGTCCATCAACCAAATACACATCATCCTATTATTCTCTTTCTCATGCCATCCGTCCGTAAAAATATTCTGAGAAATCATGAAAGTCTCTGTCTTATTAACATGAGTTTATTTTTTGAAGTCTTTACTTTTTCTGCTCAATTTTTTTATTTTAGTATATTTTAATTTATATTTAGTTTAAATGTTATAAGTTAACAGATTTTGAACATCAATATAATTTTACAAATATCTGCAATGAATTATATGCACAAAAAGTTTTGAATGTTTAAAATGTATCAGTTTATCCTTGGATTTGACTTTGCAAATCGTCATTTGTGTGTGAATCACCTTGGATTTGTGTGTGTGCATTTTTGAGACTTTCATGGCAGTGCTCTCCTCAGGATTAACGCAGTCAAGATGGTGGTGTGTGTTTCTGGTAAGAGAAACACGAGGGAATCCCAGTTTAACTTGAAATTCAAAGGAGTTTGTAACATGTTACTTCACAAATGTGTGATCTATTTCTATTCACAATAGAAACCAAGAAAACAGTTGTAAGTATATCAGTCAATGATACAAACATCATTGCATGCATTCATGGGTCATCTGCGTGCTGATTACATTAATAAAATTATAAAATTGCAGTGGAGTGCGACGCGACAGAAGTGTCGCACGGACAAGTGGATCCGCACCGTAAGGCTTGTCCGACTTCATACCAAGGCCCTGTCCCAAATGGCGCACTTCCTGCGGACTTTCGGTCTCGTGGACTTAAATTGCGCGTGCTCGCCAAGTCTACGAGTCCGTAGGCCGTCCCATTTAACATTTTAACGCTCTGAAGTGTGCTCAGCAGCGCCCCCTTTGTACCCTTGAAGCGGTCTTCCGCGAAGCCCGCATAGATGCAGGCTCCACACACTTTAACTACCCAGGAATCCTTGCGAAAGGCCAATCAGACAACGGATGGGAAGAGATTTTGCTCACGGACAATTGTTAACATGGCTGAGAAGAAAATATTTAAGTGTAATTATCATTACGGTTTTTATGACAAGTTTATACAAACATTATGATCATCGACCAGTGGTTGATGTCTCAAACATAGGCTAATAATAGCGAGCTGAATAATACTATCGCATTATGATTCATTAAATAAATAGAACAGAATGTCAGCTTTACTGAGTCATATGTAAACACAACAACAATAGTCAGCATATTTCCCCCGAACCTGCAGCTCCTGTCCATAACAACAACCAGACCGTCTTCCTGTTTCCGGCGTGACGATCGAGTCTGTCCCAAAAATACCTCTCAATGCGCCCTCGCGGACTCGCGCTAAGGGCCCTATAGGTCTGCACTACATGACGTCACCAAAGTGTGGACTCTGAGGAAGTCCACAAGTCTGGAGTGTGCCATTGGGGACAGGGTCCAAGGGGGTAATCCATCAGCCGGAAACTGAAGCCTCCCGTGGGCCGCCATTGTAGCAGAACTTCACCTCAGGCCCGGGGTGGGTAATCGGGAGAATCAGGAGAATTCCTGGTGGGCCTCTTAACTTTTGGGCCAGTCGAGGAGAGGCCAGGAGGGGCTGAAAAAGCCAGGTTGAAAAAAGAAAGGCATTGGAAGCGGATGCGGCCAAATGTGCCAAGCTTACAGATTTATTTTCAAGAGGACAAACACAAGTGGCAACAGGTAAATAGAGATAGGCCTAGTAATGATTAGCATTAGCAACGCTCGTGAATAGGTTGACAACGGTATTAGCCGTTTAACGCAAGTAATATAATTACAAGCAAAATATTAAATTTAATTAAAATGTTAGCCTTTTTGTATCACTCAGTGTATGGTGATTCATAGACTTTGCAAATATTGATAACAAAACTCAAACTTGATCTGTGTATGCAGTAAAATTACCTCTTAATTATTTTTTTGTAGCTTCTGAGCAGCAAAAAAGCCAGTCCCCTGCTGAAAATGAGGAGGGCATGAATACAGGGACAGGTAGAGAGGATACCAGAGTAAACAATATGAATTCAAGTTATTTAATGTAAGAAAGAGCAGTATATGACGGTACATGATAAACCAATATGTATTGTTTGTTCAGAAGTGGCTGTAGTAAAGGAGTAAATTACCATAATATGATACCCATGCAGAAAAATGATAATGACCATGACAATGACGGCCCCATGAGGTCTCATTCCAACAAATTTGGCCTACTGCCTAATCTGAGTCTGACACCCCTGGCCCTTCTGGAGCCGGTTTCACAAAGATAGACTTTGATTTTTTTTGGTTAACTTCTCAGCTTAAGTGAATTATTATTTAACCTTTACATTATTTGCTGAACCATGGTATTAATACAAACTACACAATAGTAAGAGCTGAACTGTTGCTTTTATTTATCCAATTTCCACCACCATGGAAAAAGTGGGCCGGTCTTAGGCCTGAAAATGAAAGCATTCCATTGACTCACATTCATTTTGGCGTCACTTTGACAGCGAATAACTTTACATCTGAGGCGACCAAAGACATATGTCCATTATTTATTTCTAAAGAAACACGACAATGTATAAAAGGCTCCATTACGTTGTATCTTACGTTATGGCCCCGTAGAAGCCGTTTTTGTAAAATAGGCTATTGATTGTGTCATAACCACGCAACTCTCTGCCGCACAGTAGAGAAATTACCGTAGAGACAGAAGTAGAAGTTTGCAGGCAATTGGGGGGACGTGGAGGAAAAAAGTCAAGGGAGAAGCCCATATATAGAGTCATAAAGTTGCTCCTGCTGCTATCTCATGGACAGCTCCTACTCACGCTCTCCGTCTCTGCAAGATTCGTAAGGGAATGATTTAGATTTCTCTTGGCACAGCTACTAGGTTGCTCACGTCACATCTACGTCGTCAAGCTCAGTTTGACCCTGCGCAGTACGCTCAGCCATCAGGAAGTGAGTGTTTCTGATGGGCTTCACTTTTATGAAAACTATGGGGTCGCTGTGTCCATTTCTTTTACTGTCTATGCTTCATACAGCTCATCGGAGGCAGACTTGAAGCAGTGACTGTGGCGTATGCCATCAAAAAGTACCACGAGAGCAATTCAAAAGCAGTCAGCTGTGCATCTTCTCCAGAGCGGCTGCGCGAGCTCTGATTATGACACAGCTGTTCCACGATTGGCAGGATGAATTCACTCACTGCATGACAACGACCACGTGTTTCGTGTTTATTCTCATACCTTCAGTTCCACTAATGCTCACAAATGCTCACAAAACGCGATGTTATATTGTGTCATGTTTATCAAAATAAAACTGATAATAAAACCAGTCGTGGATGAATGGACGTTGCAGCAGATTAACTTCAAAGGATGGTAGGTGAGATTAGTTGGCTCTCTCGCTTCCTCTCTACTTCTATTGATCGTGATTCATGTATGAATGATGTCGTGGTAGATTTAGCACTTCAGAAGAATGGTAGACAAGAAGTTAAATACGTCTAGCGTATTTGAGAGCTGAACATATGATACACCGTTAAAGCCCCACTGAAGTAACGTTACCTTGAAATGTGCTGCTTTATTAGTAGAGGTCCTTCTGGAACAATAATTCCTATAAGAACAAATATTATCAGTATGCACCGTCGACTATCATGGCTAATGGTGGAGAAAAGACTTTTTTTAATACAATTAAATTTTTCAGTAAAACTGTCCTTTCTGCTCAACCAGTTTTTTTATTTAACCAAATTGTTAGGTGTGATCAGGTTCATTCTCATTTGACTAGGTCAGCTGATGATGGCCAGATGATGTTGCCACGTCCAAATTCAAATGCTTTAAAGAGAACAGTTATTTATCGTGCCATTAATCATTGGAACAATTGTCCGTTGAATATACGTAAAATGAATGGCAAAGTCTCTTTTAGGTACCATCTGAGAATGCACTATTTAGATTTGTGAGTAGGGAATGTATGAATGTGAGAATGATGGTAATATTGTAATAATTTGTTCTGAATAATTTTGATGATGTTTATAATGATGTCTACAATGTTTTATTGTTTTTAGATTATCATTGTTATGTAATTTATGTACTTTTATTTTTATTTTTCTTATGGACCCCAGTAAGACTAGCTTCTCACTTTGGTGACAGCTAATGGGGATAATTTTAACAATAAACAATAAACAGTCCTGGCTAAGATTTGTATGCACTTCATTTAGCAGAGAATATCTCAACTGTTATAGACTAATATGACCCCATGAACAACGTGGGATGTGTGCCAAAATCTCTAACCAGGACAAAAGTCCTGTAAATGACCACAAGGCGACACTATTATTACACTACAGGTGAATGGGACTTTTTCTTCCCTTTATAGATATCCTCATAAATTTCTACCAGATTAATCTTCATATTAAGAGAAATGCTTTTTGTATTACACTTTGTCTAAAAAATTAAATATATATATGCAAATGAGGCAATATCTCATTAAATATACATACATATAAACCCTTGAAACTACATATTTTCTGAGGTGATCACAATGTTTACAATGACCCTGATTATAAGGTCATAGATGAGTGTAAGCAATGCATTCTGATTTGATATAAAGAAAATGGCTAAAAAACAGTCAACCTATTACATACAACTACCAACATACAGGAATTGCCAGTTATTTATTAACCTAAACATTAAAAGCTTACATTTCCTACCTATTCTAAATATTGCTGTCATCACGTCATCAACTCCAACTTTTTTAAAACAAAAGTTTACTTGGTAGCCATGGTGACCTGAGGTCATAGCAGAGCACATGGATGTTAAACAAGATGACTTGTGAGAACAAGAAAAGTAAGGAAATCTACTCTTTATTCTTTGTGTTGGCGTGTACACTTATTATGTGTCGTCATCATATGAGCTGTATCACAGAGGGCAGTGCTGCTTGTGCTAAATTTATCGATGATCGACACAGAAATAAGTCGATATCGATACACTCAAACTATTAGTAAAGTCAAGTTTAATTGACCAAAGACCACCTTAAATTTGGCTTTCAAAGCAGACATTAAAGATTAGACAAATCAAAGCTCTAATGCTTATTGAGTATGGGTCTCACCGGGGTTTTACAGTTGAGGAGCTACTCCAGCGTGAGATCACCAACTCTGCATTTTTCATGATTGACGGTTACTTGAGGAAGAGAGCCAAATCACAACTTGGGACTGAGCTGCTGAAGTTGTGTCCACAAATAGATAAAAATGGTCCAGATACCCCTCTTCTATGTTGAGTGGCTGACCACCAATTACAAAGGCACCAAACCACTATAACTTGGTATATCACCACAGGCATGGATTGTGTCAGCTGCGAGTGCTACTCCATTCCCTCGACTCAACTGCACACACAACTGATGACAGGACATTTTAAGTCACTATACAGGATCTACATCACTGACACTGTCATCAGGTGACACAGATGTCTTTGGCCCCATTTACACAGCATGGTTCAAGTGACCCAAATCCGATTTTTTCCTCTCATGTGGCACAGATCGTATATGACCGGTGAACGTGTAAGCAGGAAAAAAAACGCATGGATTCTGATTTTCTCAGATCGGATTCAGGCCTCACTCATATTTGGTAATAAATCGGATATGAATTGGATACGTGCATTTGCGTGTGCCATGTAAGCAGACAAATCGGATATTCCCCAGTAAATGCGAGTTGTACGTCAAAAAAATCGGATATAGTCAGAAAATCCGATTTGGGCAAGACCTGCAGTGTAAATGCAGCCTAAGTGTGCCTATTATACAACATAACAGTCAATTGGAGAAATCTTGGCCTCCAAGAGCTCTGGCTTATCCGCAACTCAGGAGTGAAAATATCAATATTACCACTTCATGATATCTGCATAGCTCTGGGAGAAGAGCTCACACAGTGTCTCCCAGCACTACATGCGCTGACTGGGTGCAGGGGCGCGGCTAGAAATTTTGGGCCCTATGAAAGAATATGAGGTTGGGCCCCCTACTGTACCCATTCCATTAATAAAATCGATCTCTGGGGGCCCCAAAAATGTGTGGGCCCTTAGAATCGTCCTAACTTTTCCCCCCTTAGCGGCGCCCCTGACTGGGTGCGATACAACCAGCAAAATATCAACAAAACTTGCAGTTCTGAACACTGTCTGCAAACCAGACAACTCGTCTCTGATTCTCAATTTCAACTGCCCACAGCTAACAGAGAGTGCAATACAAATGGCTGAAACATTCTTGGTCAAATGTCTCAAACCATCAACGGACATGGAGACATTTGACGACCTGCACATTGCTGCGTTTGATAGTAATGCCCTGAAGATGGACTTTGAGAGGACCGCTTGCACCTCAACTAATGCAAGAAAACATATACAAAGAGCCCTCGCAGAGAACTGTATGTGGCATAAAAGAGGATTGCTGAGGGAGGCAGACCTCTCACTTGAAAAAGCCATCGACATATAGTGCCAGTTAGATTACATCTAGTCAGATGAAAGCGCTGAACGACGAGATGGAGGTACACAGTGAAGCCAAAGAAATGAGATGGTAAATCAGATCAGAGTGTGCTGACAATAAAGGAATGCAGCAAATGTGGCTATAAGCATGGATATAGAAATTGTCTTGCCTTTGGGAAAACATGTAATAACTGTCAAAAGAGATATCACTTTGCTAAAATGTCCACTTCCAAGAGCCATATGAGTCAGAGTAAAAAAATGCACACAGTTGAACAGATCGAGAATATGTCCAGTGGAACAGTACAGCAAGAGCAAGTCAAAGATATAAGATCTATTACATTTCAAAATGAAAACGATTGGACTGAAACTTGGCCAGAAGATGGAGCCATTAGGCAAGAAAGCGCTCACCTGTGAGTACAAGGGACAAAAGAACAAGATTGTATTTGAAATCATACAGAGAGATGCACCAGCAATTATTGGACATGCTGCCTGCCAAAAGTTAGCATGGTAAAAAGGTTGTATCAAGTTCAGAAAAAGAATGACATTCTCAAAGAGTTTGTATCTGATCTGTTTGTAGGACTAGGCAGCTTACCCGGTGAACACCACATACAAATAAACAAATTGCATCAAGTACTTCTCAGTACTTCTGGCAAACGAAGCTGGATCAAGAGAGTTTAAAATTATGTACGATGAACACACCCATTGGACGATATCGCTTTCTTCACTTACAAAGGTCCATAGCCCAAATGATAGAAGGCCTGGAAGGTGTTGTGAACATCATTGATGACTTATTGGTATGGGGAGACACAGTTGAAGAGAAGGGAAAGGGAAAATAATCTAAAAATTAAACAGAAACAAATGCAAAATCAGAAAAAAAGATTAAAGCAGTAATTCAGCTACCAACACCAGAGGGCAAACAGGAGCTGATAAGATTGATTGGGATTGATTAGTATTTGGCTACACTTATCCCCAACTTGTCTGACATCGGTTCACCTTTGAGAAAATTGTTGGAGTAAGATACATCATGGCACTGGGAAGATGCTCAGAAGAGAAGTTTTGAAAAACTCAAACAGATGATTACTCACAGTCCAATCCTGATGATGTCAGCAAGCCGATAACACTGTCGGTGGACTCGAGCTCATAAAGGATTGGAGAGGTGATCTTACAAGAAGAATGTAGGTCTAGAGCCCTGAGTGACTGTCAGAGCAGATACGCACAAATAGAGAAAGAGCTGCTCACCATTGTAAATGACTGAGAAATTCCACCGGTATGTCATGTGTGTGGGAAAGAAATCACAATTGAAAGTGACCACAAAAGACCACGTTAGAAAGCATCTTCAGAAAGCCATTAAATCAAGCTTTGATGCGACTTCAGAGAATGCTCGTCTGCAGAGGTACAATCTCAATCTAACGCACAAACCTGAGAAAGAACTATAGCTGATCCTCTGAGCCGTGCTTAAATGACAGAGCTGAAAGAGGATCTGTTGGGAGAAGAACTAAAGGTGAGTTGGGTGACATTGCAACTTCCCATTTCTGAGAAAAAGCTGGAAGTTTTCATGAGAGCCACAGCAGAGGATGCAAAGATGCAAGAATTAAAGAACGCTGTCAGTGATGGCTTGTCGAAAGAGAGATACGCACCAGGAGGGGCCGGATCTTCCTAATGTTGTATAAGGAAAATCTGCAGAACTACCCTTCCTGCAGTTCTAGCAATGTGGTCTGTGAAGTCCATCTGATCACGAATCACAACTCCAAGGTTCCTGGCTGTCCTGGATGGAGTTATGGTTGACGAACCTAGTTGAATGGAGAAGTTGTGATGGAGTGTTGGGTTGGCCGGGACCACAACAAGGTTGTACAATGAAGACGTTGTCATGTCGCCGGAAATTGTCATCAGTGTCCCAATGTGTAGTGAGTCACTACAAGACTAACCTTTACTGTCCATACCAGTGCAGTGTCTGAATTCATGAACACGATGTACTGATTCATGAGCTCGGGAGCTGATTGAGACGCACCCCTAATTTCTTAGTGTGTGCCAGTTTGTTACCTTAGTTACTCATTATATTCACATGTGGTTCATTTAGTTTTGTCTTGCATTAATGCTGCATGTTTGGTTAGTGTTTATTCCTGTTCCTGTATTCTCCTGAGTGTTAGTTAATTAAAGAATAGGCCTATATATATTCTCTGTAGTGTTTACTGACCAGCAAAACAAGACAGTTATATTTACTGACATATTATTATTGAACAATGACCGACTTGTTGAAAACTGAAAACTGAGATACTTGTGTGGATCAAGAACCATTTGATTCATCTTTTGAAAGAGAAATAATTCAGGTTTGATAATTGGACATTGTAAACTGCACCTTAAGATTTTGTTTTTAAAGTTCCTCAGTCTATATTCAGTTATGTAAGGAACTGAAATATGTAAGTATATTAGTGTGTAAACTATAAGTTGCTCTTAATACTGACACCTAAAAAAAGTAACTGATGCCACTTTAGAAATTAGCTCGTCATGATTAATTTGCTTATATTGTTTATGTGTAAAACTCTTTTAATGAGGGGATATTTTCTTGGTAAACATGTAAATAAAGTAAGTGAATAATACCAAAATACTTTTCAGGGGTTTCCAACATCCGTGCTGGAGAGCCACAGAGATTTGCTCCAACCCTGATTAAAACTCATCTGCCTGTAGCTTTAGTGACCTTGATTAGCTTGTTCAAGTGTGTTTGTTTAGGGTTATAGCAAAACTCTGCATGCCTGTGGTTCCCCAGGACCAACGTTGGCCTAGTTAGTCACAATAATTGATTACATAATTAATGCATAAAAAACATTCATTGAACCTGTAATGCCATAATGGTCAATTATTTTGAAGAAGTTTCTGGGACTTCAAAGTGCAAGAATATTGTGGTCCTATTGTGGAATGTGAATATTTTTTCCAAAGATTATGATACACTGAAAAACTCTTCGCTGGAAAAGTACTAAATCAAATTAAAATTAAGCCATGTAGAAGTTTTTCTGTGAATGGTCAAAGTTGGTTTTATGGATCGTAGCCTCACTCAACATTAATGACTGCTGAAGAAGTTTCAAAACAAATTTGGATGTTATTTCACATTTAATGAAGGCTATATGATTTATACTTTTTGTGTGTGTGATGTGATCCAATATTTTAAATATAATTCCTCCATCATGGTTAATCATTTGCTGAGGTCTGATTGCATGACAACTTCTGTACACTGTGAGATAAGACATAATGTATGTCATCAGATCCGAACAAGGATTTATAATCAAGAAGACAGACAGGAGGAAAAGAAACAGATTGAAGGTACCTTGGATAGAAGGTAATAAGGTGTATTATTTACATCTCTATTCTATTCTGTTCTATTCTATTCATTTTCTATTATATTATATATGATGGATACATTGTGATATCACTCACTTCTATCTAGAGATTTTAATTCCTTCATTTAATTTAATTTGTCTACTGGTTTAGTCAGTTTATTTTTTACACATGAATAAAGAATAGTTTTTTTTTTTTTTTTTTGCGCAGGCAAGCATTATTAAATTGCTGAATTTTATTCTTCATGACTCAGGTGATCATGAAGTCATCAGTGCCTGTCGTGGCCCTGATCACACTAGTGTCCAGGGTGCAGGCTTTTGTGTCAGTCGGGGGTGGCGGAAACACTCATGTGACCATTACTGGTTCTGCTGTGATGGCAAAGATCCACGAGGTGTGTGAAGCAGTGGCCGAATCAGAAGGAAGAGAATTCAATCCAACGGTGAGTTTGTGTACAAGTATATAGGGGCATAAAAAGCACTACCATAGAAATTGTGCGATTCTTCTGAAGACAAACAATAGCTTTGTTTTGAGAAATGTTTGTCATCATTTTACTCAAAATGATGATAAATTGAATTAAAATGATTCCACTTCAACACAGGGCTCATCACCTGAAGAGCTGCTGCGTGCGTGTCTGGGCACGGCCACAGGTGAGGTTTCAGGTGCCAAGTTCCGTACGGCACTGAATCAGATCTACATGCAGAATGGATTTGTGGACCGTGATTTCATGGACAGTGCACCACATCACTTCAATAATGAGGCCTTCGCTGAGGGGCGCAACCTCATCATTCAGGGAACTGCAGCCATAAAAGCGAATGTCCGCACTGACAACCTTCAATCTGCCAGAGAAACACTAGGGAGAGTGTGTCACACACTACAGGTGAGTGAGAGGGAGATACAGTCAGTGACTATGACAAGCTACAAAATATTGCTACAAAATTGCTCAAGAACATGGTTTTACTCATTAAACTATTTTAACATAAATAGTTATTATAAGAAATTATTTTGTTTATGGTTGTCACGTTTCTCTAAAAGATATTTTCTAGCAAATAAAAAAAATTAGGCTTTCAATATTAACTTTATGTAAGACATATTTGTCACATTTCCTTTATTTCTTTTAAAAATACAGTAATACAGTAAGGACTAAAAATAAAATATGTGTGGTCGCGTATATATAGATATCATGGGAATGGCTATGACAATGTATATGTATTTGGTCTTGGCAGAATAGATCTGCTACATTGCTGCTGTTGATTATTGCTGTAGATTATTATTGCTGCTGCTGCAGAGCAAGTACAGGAACTTGCTACTGCCAACAGCTCTGGTGGACATTCCTGCAGTCAGCATGCCAATTGCACACTCCTTCAAAACTTGCGACATCTGTGGCATTGTGCTGTGTGATAAAACTGCCCATTTTAGAGTGGTCTTTTATTGTGGCCAGCCTAAGGCACACCTGTGCAATAATCATGCTGTCTAATCAGCATCTTGATATGCCATACCTGTGAGGTGGATGGATTACCTCGGTAAAGGAGAAGTGCTCACTAACACAGATTTATATGGGATTAATATCCTGCCATGATTCAAAACTGAAAATAAAGTTTTGAAAGGTTGAAACTAAGTGTTCGAAAACTCAAAATCTTACAAAAAAAGTTTTGCAAGATCGAAAAATAAGATTAGCAAGCTTGCAAAATGTAAAAAAATATATATATCTCTGCAAACATTATGTTGTTTTTGAGATTTCCTTCTTCAGAACTGCAACATTTTTTTTACGATGTTGCGCAAACAATTTTTTAGAGTTTCAAATTTGTCAGTGTTCTCCCACTGTATTAGTTTGTTTTCCAGGTTTGAAACCTTGTAAATGGTGATCTGAAAACTGGTGTGTGAATGTGTAAAGAAAAGTTTTGAAACTCTGAAAACAGAGTTTTGCAGGCTTGCAAAGTGGTAAAAAAAGAAAATCTCTGCAAACATAATTTTGTTTTTGAGTTTTCCTTCTTCAGAAGTGCAACACTCTTTTTTTACGGTGTTGCGCAATCATTTTTTCAGAGTTTCGAATTTGTCACTGTTCTCCCAGTGTAGTTTGTTTTCCAGATTTGAAACCTTGTAAATGGTGATCTGAAAACTGGTGTGCGAATAGGTGAAAAAAAGTTTTGAAACTCTGAAAACTGAGGTTCGAAAGGGCGAAACTTATTACATTACATTACATTAGCACTCCTATTGCAGACCATTTTTTCAGAGCTGAGTTTACAACACCCACTTTGCGGAGATACGCCAACACAGTTGCGAGCTTGCGACTCGCGAAATTTGTGGCAGCGTTGTCACGCAGCTCTGCTCTGAAACTCTGAAACTCAGACTGAGCGAAAATGAAGCTTCGCAACCTCGCAACTAAAAAAAAAGACTGGAGGGAGGGCCTTCTGCTCTTGCCCAATGCTTTGCTGTCTGCTGACGTACAGTCCAATCACAAGTCGTATTTACTGGAAAGGTGGGATTGACCGACTGCTCCGCCAATGACGAAAGCGCACAGGAGACGCAAACAGGATGCACGGCTCTCTGTGTGGCAAGCGGGTCAGAATTACGCTATAGATTAATAGGCTACATATTTAGAAGACACTTTTGTCCAAAACTTACAAAAAAGATACAAAGCAATTCGTCAAATGTCAGTCATAGTCCGTCACAATGTCAGTCTAATAATTGATTATTTAGACAATAAGAATAACGGGCTAGGATTATCACAAATAACCACAAGATTTTTACGCTCATCATTCATTAAATCGTCTATTCCAGCATATTCCACCATTATTGTGGAGCGCGCGCCGCTTACTGCATGACATGGTGTCGTCGGCGACTATTAAACTGAGCATTCATTCTGTCTCTTATTTCATTAATTCTTCTTCTGAATCTGCTTTCATCATCCACCATACTGACACTTAATACTTAAATTAAAACTGCAAAAACTGCGTGGGAGCCTACTTAAAGTAACAGTTTGACTCAGACTCATTAGTTTAGTCGTAGGTTAGCTAATTATTATTTTTATATATGATAAACATAATCAAAGGCTTTTTTCGTGATTCAAAGAAGAAATGCACAAGTATGTTTTTATTAAAACCTTACGAAATCAACTTTATAGCTAATGCTGTCAAGACTTTCAAGATAAAATACTTGTTTGTACACACTGTTTGTTTTACAGTGTGAGAATGGAGATGTGCAGCAATATCTCATGATGCATCACATACAGGCCTGAAGTTAACTTTTTTGACCACCAGCCACTGTGGCAGTTAAATATATATATATAAGCATATATGCTAAGCATATTTGATCATTTTATTAGTTCAATAATATCAACTCAACTAATTTAATGATAAGAGTTGGATACTACTAAGTAAATAATGTCAACTAAATTGTTTATTGAGTAGAGTTGCCATAGACTAAAGATTTTTTCCATTCGACTACTAGTCATTCGTTTAAGCAATTAGTTGACTAATCGCACGTTTAGGCTATATTAATTTCTTCTATATACTGGGTGCATGGACAAATATAGCCTATCCCAAGCGCATGCATAAATCTTGCCGGTGCAAAAGAGGCTAATGATAATAAATGTGTCTTAACAAATAACGAGGCATTTTAAATGTTTATTAATAAACTAATGTTTTTTATAAATCAAGGAGCTAACATATTATCTCCGCTGTAAAGGGGATGCGCCTTTAGAGATTACATAATCAGACGGTAGGCTATTTGCTTTCGATTCTAATTTGTTTGTTTAAAAGTTAGTGTTGTTCGTTTACAATGTCAAGCTTTATATGTATTTTTCGAATTTCTGTGACTGTGAAGCTAGTATACACTGTTTTTCAGTTCATTTGAGATGCGCTGCAGTTCACGGAGAGCATGAACGTTATTTTACAAAAGCAGATCGTTTTCTTATTATTGTGAGTTTACACAAATATAATTAGTTGCGAATGATGTATTATTATTTTCTTTATGACCAGAAATTAGGGAGTATTTTAAGTTGTTTCCACTGTTGATAGATGTAAAAATGCAAGATACAAGTCGCCGACGACACCATGTCATGCAGTAAGCGGCGCGCGCTCCACAATAATGGTGGAATATGCTGGAATAGACGATTTAATGAATGATGAGCGTAAAAATCTTGTGGTTATTTGTGATAATCCTAGCCCTTTATTCTTATTGTATAAATAATCAATTATTAGACTGACATTGTGACGGACTATGACTGACATTTGACGAATTGCTTTGTATCTTTTTTGTAAGTTTTGGACAAAAGTGTCTTCTAAATATGTAGCCTATTAATCTATAGCGTAATTCTGACCCGCTTGCCACACAGAGAGCCGTGCATCCTGTTTGCGTCTCCTGTGCGCTTTCGTCATTGGCGGAGCAGTCGGTCAATCCCACCTTTCCAGTAAATACGACTTGTGATTGGACTGTACGTCAGCAGACAGCAAAGCATTGGGCAAGAGCAGAAGGCCCTCCCTCCAGTCTTTTTTTTTAGTTGCGAGGTTGCGAAGCTTCATTTTCGCTCAGTCTGAGTTTCAGAGTTTCAGAGCAGAGCTGCGTGACAACGCTGCCACAAATTTCGCGAGTCGCAAGCTCGCAACTGTGTTGGCGTATCTCCGCAAAGTGGGTGTTGTAAACTCAGCTCTGAAAAAATGGTCTGCAATAGGAGTGCTAATGTAATGTAATGTAATAAGTTTCGCCCTTTCGAACCTCAGTTTTCAGAGTTTCAAAACTTTTTTTCACCTATTCGCACACCAGTTTTCAGATCACCATTTACAAGGTTTCAAATCTGGAAAACAAACTACACTGGGAGAACAGTGACAAATTCGAAACTCTGAAAAAATGATTGCGCAACACCGTAAAAAAAGAGTGTTGCACTTCTGAAGAAGGAAAACTCAAAAACAAAATTATGTTTGCAGAGATTTTCTTTTTTTACCACTTTGCAAGCCTGCAAAACTCTGTTTTCAGAGTTTCAAAACTTTTCTTTACACATTCACACACCAGTTTTCAGATCACCATTTACAAGGTTTCAAACCTGGAAAACAAACTAATACAGTGGGAGAACAGTGACAAATTTGAAACTCTAAAAAATTGTTTGCGCAACATCGTAAAAAAAATGTTGCAGTTCTGAAGAAGGAAATCTCAAAAACAACATAATGTTTGCAGAGATATATATATTTTTTTTACATTTTGCAAGCTTGCTAATCTTATTTTTCGATCTTGCAAAACTTTTTTTTGTAAGATTTTGAGTTTTCGAACACTTAGTTTCAACCTTTCAAAACTTTATTTTCAGTTTTGAATCATGGCAGGATATTAATCCCATAGATTTAGACAAATTTGTGAACAATATTTGAGAGAAATAGGCCTTTTGTGTACATAGAAAAAGTCTTAGATCTTTGAGTTCAGCTCATGAAAAATGGTGGCAAAAACAAAAAGTGTTGCGTTTATAATTTTGTTCAGTATAAACATATATAAAACATAAGATTTAATATAATGTAAGCTTTAATATCATAAATATTATATTATGTTACTCCTTAATTGTAATTATTTTTTCACCAGGATTTTTACAGCCACAGTAACTGGGTCGAATTAGGGAACAAAAGTCCATATGCCAACCTCATCAGACCGGATCTCAACATTGAGAACATTGCAGGTAGATAAAGCCAGCTGGTGTGATTTATGAGATATATGTGGAAAATAAAAATGTGGAGATAACGCCATATTTTATAGTGTTGCCTTGTCCAATGTTCATTTGTAAAAGCTCTTAATAATACATGTTAAAAATGAAAACTGGAGATAAGTGAACAGGTGACTTGGTGCATAACTGATAAGAGGTTACAACAGATATCATATTGCATGAGATTAATATGTTAACTGTTCCTAAACAGCAAATAAGTAAATTAAGTGCATGTTTGTGATTTATGTGGTCTGTATACTGCTGTAGATATGTATTTTGTTCATGTGCAGACGTTGTAATGCCAACATGCAGTGACTGTGCCAGTGGTACATGTCCAAACCAGCTGCTGCCTGCTATTCTGAATGAGAAGTACCTCACTTCAGGATACATGGGCTTGTTCTCCTCTGACAAACCTCAAGGTGAGGAAACATTTTTTATGTTTAGGTTTATACCAGAAACACGCATGGCATGGGCATATACTGTACACAATGTGAGGTGAACCTAGAATGCATTATTAAAGGGGTCATGAACTGGCTTTTTAAATCTTATTATATTGTTGTCTGAGGTAAACATATGACGTTCGCTTGGTTTTTGCATTCAAAAACATCAAAATGAATAAGTAATAGGCTATTTTGTACCCTAGTTTTCAGCCTAGCTGAAAAACGCTCGGTTTTTATGGGCGTCTCGCACTGAAGACTTGGAAGTAAACGCCCACTGCTATGAGTGGATAACAGTTTTGCATATTATAAAGAGTTTCAACTCACCCGTCGATGCACGTGGGGGAAATTGTTTTGAAAACGTCCAATGTTGTAGAATGGCAACCGGAATGATTCGCCCATACATGTTCGACCCAGAGTCCGTGTGTACACCATTCCTGTCAGATCCAATATAGACGGCACAGCACCTTTCTTTACCGGTCTGCAAATCCAGTCTTGTTTACAAAACAATCCAGTGAAATGAAGCGAACAGATGGACAATGTTTTACCTCATCAGCTGGAGTGGAACGTCATTAAAAATAAAGTTTTCCATGCACTCCAGAGAAAGCTTATGCAGGGACTTTTGACTTGAGCTCCGCGACTGAAGCTCCGGGAACGGCGACGGACTTTGGACTTGAGCTCCGCGAACGGCGACGGACTTTGGACTTGAACTCGCGACTGAAGCTCTGCGAACTTCTCCAAAGGGCTCCTTGCACGTAACTACTTCCCTACCGGAAATGCGGCCTCGTCTTTTCCAGCGCTATTCTACACTATGAGATGAGATGTTTACAAGAGTTGCCGAAACTTACAATAACGGACGTATATCGCCTTTGTAAGTCCTCCTCCAAATCACCTACCAGCAAATTAGAGAGAATGGCTTTAAAATGTATGCCTCTTCACGGATATGAAGGTAAGTCTATATATCTCAAACTTTATGGCTTACGTTAGTTTGCTAGCTTACATTAGGCTAATAAACAATCCCGGGCTGACAGAATATGCGTGTTATAATGCTGTACTGTTTTCTAGTATTAGGCGGAAAATGTCTACGTTGTGTATGTACGCCTTCAGACAGGAAGAGAGCGAGCCGTATTTACCCCTTGCGGATATGATGTTTGGTTGCTATGTGCAAGGAGCCTACTGGGAGTCGGCGAGGTAGCAGTGGCGGCGCCAGGGGGGAGCTAGGTGGTGCTGTAGCTCCCCCTATAATAGCCATAGCACCCGCCCAGCACCCCCAAGAAATGTCTGCGATTTTTTAATATTTATTTTAATGTCATCATGTTTGAATAGTCTTTTTCATGTTGTTAAAAAAGGGTATTAAAGAATTATTAAAAAATATATATTTAGTCTAAAAAAACATGAGGCCCAAACAGGCGATCTTCTTTGGCCAATGGACGCGGCGCCCGGTGAACGTTTGCAGACATCCCAAGTCTCACGTACATAGATAGCGGCTCCCTGATGGCCGCAAATTAGTTCAAATCTCCCGGAATCTAAGCTCCAAACGTGTAGCGCGCGCAAGACAGAGAGAGCGAGAGACCTTGCGTGTGTGTGTGTGTGTGTGTGTGTGTGTGTGTGTGTGTGTGTGTGTGTGTAAATGTGCGTGTGTGCGCATGAAGCGCATGTAAAAGCTCCAAACGCGTAGCGCGCGCAAGAGAGAGCGAGAGACCTTGCGCGTGTGTGTGTGTGTAAATGTGCGTGTGTGCGCATGAAGCGCATGTAAAAGCTCCAAACGTGTAGCGCGCGCAAGACAGAGAGAGCGAGAGACCTTGCGTGTGTGTGTGTAAATGTGTGTGTGTGCGGCGTGCGCATGAAGCGCATGTAAAAGCTCCTAACGTGTAGCGCGCACAAGACAGAGAGAGTGAGAGACCTTGCGTGTGTGTGTGTGTAAATGTGAGTGTGTGTGCATGAATCGCATGTAAAAGCTCTTCCCCCCCCCCCCCCCCCCCTATTAAGTGTTGAGCATCCCCATAGCACCTGCAACAGAAAATCTCTGGCGCTGCCACTGCGAGGTAGGCCTATGTTATTTAGCTATGCGTGCGCGAATCGGTGGGCGGGGCTAAACCGGCCGTGTTGAAGTAGGCGTTGATCTTCTTCTGCGGGGGGGTGGTGTTTTATCCTCTTTGATGTCATTGTTCCCCACTTTCAAAAACTGAGGCTGAGGCTGGTGTCAATAAAAGCATTTATTGGACTAACAAGGACGTTTTCAGTTCTGAAACTTACAGGATATTCTTATAATATGATGACCTCTTAGATGTCAAAAGCTCAAGGGAAATTTGATTTCTCAGTTCATCACCCCTTTAACTACTTACACTAAATTTTTTTAAGCTAACTTACAAAAAAGGTATAATGCCATTTTCACAATATGGAAAATAAAACGTCCCCAGAGTGTGTATGTGAAGTTTTAGCTCAAAATAACCCACAGATATTTTTATATAGCATGTTCAAATTGTAACTTTTGAGGGTGAGCAAAAACTTACCGTTTTTGTGTCTGTCCTTTTAAATGCAAATGTGCTGCTGCTCCCGGCACAGAGCGCGGAGCTACAACAGCATGGGTCCTTAGCAGCTTTGATTACCTCATACAGACATGCACTGAACATTTTAAAAATCTTTTATGTTCAAACCGGAGTCAGACAAAGATGGAGGCTACGTTTACACGTGCCCGGCTGTTTTCATAAACGGACATTTCAACCTCTCCGTTTTCAAAAATAGCATTGTGCACACCTGTCAGTTTTCAGAAAAGTGTTTACACGACCCTGTGTATATATGCCATCAAGAGCATGTCAAACACTGTAGGTGACAGTGTAACGAGAAGCTCAAGCCCACGTTAGCCAATCAGAATCCAGAAAATAGCAACAACAGCAACGAATAAAGATAGCCTAAAGTGATTAAGGGAGGTAGATCACAGAGAGACAGCAAGATTATTAGTCAAAAGGAGCTTTTTTTATATTCTGTCTTGATAATCTATAAATCGTTTTCCGGGGCAGAGTTTATGTAAATTTTAGGGTTAGTGATGTCACTAACCCTGGAGGAAGCTTGTGTAGTCCTTACCAGCCGTTTGTTGTAGTCCTTAAAAAGCAATGTCTTTAAAGCAACACAAAGTAAGAATTCTTACCTTAAAATGATGTTTTCAAAATCGTTTCAGTGGTTCATCAAGTCGTAATATGGTGAAATGCACTTATGCCACCGATTTGCGGGCCTTTATCTGATATATCCACGCTATGTAAGATTGCCAGATCGGGTTGCATTTCTGTAGTCCGAATGAGACATAAGAAACCTACGAATTTGACTTGCTTTATGGCAAGCGTTACATCATCTTTCATAAAATCATGCATAATACTCTACCTTGTCTGTGGCCATTCGTGCGCGTGCGACAGTAGGATGCGGTAGGCTAAATTATTTACGACAGCAGTAATGGACAATTCCGCTTCCAACCTGTAGGGCGACCGCAGAGGAAAAGTTGCTTGTCATTTTAATAGTGATTAGAAGTGGAAGAAGTGTATGGATAATTTACAATTTCATTGTTTTTTATGCGTATGTGAAAGGTTAATGTACAAAAGCAGCAAAGCAAACCTTTTGAGGTGCAAGTTAAAGGAGAAAACTTATTGCAAAGAGAATATAATGGCACACTCTCTTAAGCATATTTAATTTGTAGTTATATTCTATTGTTTATTATTTTTGTTATATTCTCTTTGAAAGGCAAATGTAGCCATGGTGGGGAGACTGATCTCAGCAGTACCCAGAATCCTCGAGGTGGGATCAGTAAAGATGAACGCCGTTCCAATAATGCTGATCTACACAATAATGCTGTGAACCTGGCATCTGAAGCCACCCTGGAGCTGCTGGAGGACATACGTGGAGCTGTAGGAAACAAGGACTACCTTCGGTATGGGGATAAATTCCTTATATATCCTTAGACAAACTTTCTTAAACATTTAAGAGATATTATTACTTGCAAAGCTGGGAGCAAAATGTCATGTCATGTTAAATTCCTTATATACCTTTAGACACATTCAAAAGGTTTTGGGTCAGTATTTATTTATTTTTTCTTCAAAGAAACTCAACAAGGACACATTAAATTGTCACTTAGAATGATGATTTCTGAAGGATCATGTGACACTGACGACTGTAACTCTGGCTGCATTAAAAGCTTTGCAATCACAGGAACAAATTACATTTTTAAATATATTCAAACAGAAAACAGTTATTTAAAATGTTAATAATATTTCAAAACAGTGCTGTTTTACTGTGTTTTTGATCAAATAAATTTAGCCTTGGTGAGAATAAGTTTGGATAAGACTGACCCCGAGCTTGTATATGGTAGCGTATGTAGCATTCCTAATTTCTAAGTCTAAATAATGTATATGCAAATGTAAAAACCATTAACCAGAATCATAATTTTTTCCTCCATCAGGCTGATGGGTATTGCACGATCTGCAGTGCTGGCTTTTGTGATTGACACCACAGGCAGTATGGCGAAGGATATTGCAGAAGCCAAGAGAGTCGCATTCAAAATCATTGACAGTAAGAAAGGAACTCAAGATGAACCATCTGAATATATTCTGGTGCCGTTTAATGATCCAGGTGAGTGCAAAAAGGGTTTAAATTAAGCATTGGAATACATAGCACATAGTAAATAAACCACAAATAAACCTTTTTAATTACACTAAACTGATACAATTTGTATGAATTTGCAGTTTTTGGACCACTAATGAGAACCACAGACCCAAATGTAATGAAGTTAGAGATCTCCATGCTCGAAGCTAAAGGAGGAGGAGACCTCCCAGAAATGTGCCTATCAGGACTTCAGGTACTGTGTTGTGTGGCCTTTCAGAGATGCACCGATGTATCGGTCAACAATCGATTGGATGGCCGATAAAAGCTATTATTTTCGCTATAGGCCATTCGATTGTTTAAAGGGGTCATATAATGGTACATGGACTTTTACAAGTTGATTGTACTGAAATGTGTGTTGGCAGTGCCTGTACAAAACCATCATATAATGATAAAAATCCATCCAGTGTTTTTTTTAATCTCCTTATATGTTTTCCCCTGCCTCAAATCGAGCCGTCTGACCGTGACGTCACACGGTCGGACGCCCCTCCCACGATTGTTAATTGACAGCAGCGTTTCAACACAGCCCCGCACTGAGCGAGCTGTCATCATACTCCACCATTGTTGATGCGCTGGAGCAGAATGGCGTCTAAGCGATTTTGGTGTTCTGTTCTTGGGTGTAATAACGAACACAGCAGTCATTTTAATTTTCCTAAATCCGAACCGCTGAAGACGCAGTGGCTGAGTTTTGTTTTCGAAGGGAATATTCCCCACGATCAACGTCAATGCTTTCATGTTTGCACTAATCATTTCCCACCAGACTACTTTATAAACGAGGGTCAGTATAAAGCTGGTTTTCATTCTGTCAATGAACTAACGTATACATCAGTAAACACATAGCATTCCTATCTCACTACTCTACCCTGCCAGTACATACAAAGATAGATCAAAGTGACATTACGTTAACCAACCATTCAGAAACGTCCTGTTCGAGCCTAACTTGTCGAACTTCTTTGGGGCCGTCATCTTGATCCGGGTCCGACTCCGGTTCAAGTTGATACGGTTGCACAGATGTGTCCTCAGAGACTCCCGCTGCCATTCTTTCTCCAAAATATACCCTCAACTGTTGTCAAGACAACACTCCATGTGTGTTGTGTCAAAACGCCCCACAGAACAGAGGGGCGGGTGAGTAAAGCTCATTATCATTTAAAGGCATATGCACTTAAATGGCGTGTTGAAAACAGAGCTGTTTTTGACCAGGTAAATGGTCAGATTACAAACTTTTCATCTAGACCCTAAAGAATCATATTAACTTGTATAAAAATGGCATTATATGACCCCTTTAAATCAGTGCCGATTATATCCTGTCAATCAAAAGGGTAAAAGCATGACCGACTGCAACTCACAAGAAAATCTCTCATGTTAAATTTAAGGCAAGTTAATGTGACTAAGACATTAACAGCTAAAAACATCTACATATAAAAGCAGGCTCTATTTACCCTATGAATCACCCGTAGTTCTATACTAAACATTATTTGTAATGCACCTCTCATCCAATAATCGCAAATAGCTTTGTGCTTTGCTCTAAAAAAGAAACAAAGTGCTATCTTTCAAATTCTGTTCATTTTATCATTAAAGGTGCTATATGTATTTTTTAGCGGCCTCTAGCGGTGATGTTTCAGATTGCAACAAGAGCGCTCGTGCTCGTGTGCGTGTATGTGCTCGATCTCAAGAGCGAGCATTCACTACCGGCCACACGGAGACTTTCAACGCAACGGCGAAAGCATCACACACAGGGTTGCCAGGTCTGCACAACAAAACCAGCCCAATTGCTCATCAAAACTAACCCATTCACGGCCAAAAATAGACAAATAGCGTTCCCGGGTGTTTCCCCAATAACAATCATGTTCCAGTGGGTAAAACAATCGCGTCAACCCGTGCACTACACAAACAACCCGCGGAAACAGTGCAGACATACGGACCTGGCAACACTGACATGCTGGAAACTCATGTAAACTCCCACTGCAACGTTACAATAATAGGCTACTTTTATCAGCTTGACATTGAACTAATGCTCCATGCTCGTACCATGATAACGGTACATTGACTGCATTTAGCCGACATGTGATGTTATCTAGCATAAGGCATTTCACTAACTATTCGTGTATCTTTCACAATCAGCAATGTCAACATAGGTGAATGTATAATATGATAACGAAAACGGTGAACTAGACTGAACTATGTCAGTATAACAATAACAGTAAGACAGTAGGAAGTAACATTACTGTAGCCTACTGAACGTGTCTGGATATGTTTATAAACAAAATGATAGTAGTGGGATGAGTAACGTTAGACAGTAGATCTAGTACATAAAATAAGTTACACCTAGCTACTTTTTGTTATCCTGGAACAGTCTTTTGTATTCATTTCATGTCTCATGTAGTTTACCTTGCTATTTCATTACGAGTTTACTCTGCCGATGTTGATCCGTGTTTTCGTCCTGAGTCGATCAGATTCACGTTTGGCCTGACGAGCTTCAGCAGATAAAACTTTTTTTTTGTTTTTTATATTTGTGGAGTTTGTGTTGTAGTCTGTGTTGTGCTGGAGGCAGGCCGTTTTGGGGTGTTATCAGACTCATGTAGTTCGCTGCAGTGCCGTCGGCCGCATAGACTGTATAAGGAGAGAGGCTCGGGAGCGCGCATGCATGTCACATCCGATGGATTTCGCGGTAAATCCGACCCGGAGACTTCACAAATAATTATGAATATTGGCCTTCAGAGGTAATAGCAAAACCCAACAAGTGGATCATTGTATTGTGTGATTACAACCCCTTCACACACAGGGAATAAAAAAAGGATTCATTTTAGAAGAAAAGTTACATTTAGCACCTTTAAATTCAACAAACAAATGGGGCTTTGACGCTCTTAAATGTGACATGAGGGATCGCTGTAGTTTTAGTTTTTAGTTTAACATTTATTGTCATTCCATTGTATACAACAAAATTGTATATCTCTCATAGAAAACAAACTGTATTCATTCATACTACCCACATAAAAACAATAAGTTAAACAATAAAAACGATAAACGTAAAAATACATATCCGTTTAAAATGATTGAAGCAGCTGTGGGGGGATAGAGGCATGGAAGAGGGAATTCAGTTAACCCTCTGGGGTCGAAAACCGCGTGCCCGCGTTTTGCTGGATTTTTTCCTTATCAGTGCAAAAGAGAATCAAATTACTCTGTTAATTTTGATCTTAAATATAAGTGTTGTACATCATTAGATCCTGTTAAGTTTCTATTTTTTTTGTGGATACTCACAATAAAAACAAAGTTGTGCTTTTCGTCAAACAAAGAAAAATAAACATGATGCGCGTTTTCCCTTCTCTCTGTCTTTGAGGTCCGTTCTGAAACGCGTCCGAAACATTCACTTTAACTCTGTCAATACTTGTCACAGAGATACGAGAGATGTCTCTTTATGAAGCTGAGATTCTCTTCTTTCAAATGAAGTAATTTTTTTTTTTTTTTTAAATATTTCCAGTTTATGTAATCCGTTTGAAACCAAGGAGAGTTACAGTTTTTTCGCTCTCCCTTCATTATAAATAATTAGGTGAGCCCGCCACACCCCCAGCGCTTTTGACATGGTAAATAGGCGATATGCATCCCACACGCGGCACGCCCCCGATCACTGCATAACAACATGAAGATTTTTCATCAGAGATTCACTGATAGTTCATCGCGTTTTAGGGATGGAAGCACGCTAACGTTACTCCTTTAGAGGATTATGGACAGCTGGGAATAATTAACCTTTTCCTCAGTGGAATTTGAAACTCAGACGAGCGGTTGCATTTTGAAGAACGGATTGACCCCGAGGATACAAGTTCGGAGTAAGTTTAGTGTTTTATAATTCCTTTTCTGATCATAGAGCTCAAATGCATTTTCAGACTATAGTAAATATTAACTCACAACGTTCGTGTAGGCCTATACGCTCGTGTAGTCTAGTGTGGTCTAGTGGTTAGATCAATTGCCAAGCGTGTTAGAGGTTACTGGTTCGAATCCACCACTAGCATATTTTTTTTCTCTCATCAAAACCGAATATGTTCATCAGTGGTTACAGTCTATTAACCTGACTCCGCCAGATGGATTTGCTCCGCATATCCATCTGGAAACCTTCCGTTGAAGTAGTTTTGGTAAGGGGCGAAAATACTGGTTAGCTGATTGGCCTATGTTGGTGATAGACGGGCCAAATCAACCAATCAGATCAACGAAGCATATGACGTACTAACAGAGCTACGACGAAAACACAACCACAAGCCAGGCTACTCTTGCTGCTGCAGGTAAAGGCTCGTTAGCTCAGCAAATAAGCAACATGTCGGCAAAGGATATTTGCCGTTTATGTAACTACAATTTACAAATAACTGAAGCCGCCATGTTCTTTAGACTGAACTGTCGCGCTTCTCGTTGCGTCACACCTCAACCCGCCTCAAAGCCAACGCTTATTGGACGTTCGTTTGGTGAACTGCTCCCAAATTTTCTTTAACGGAAAGTATCCAGACTGATCTGCGAGTGAAACCTTGAAAGCTCGCGAGATCAGGATGGTCTCACGAGGCTAACAGTCTATATCAAACACACACGTATATAGGACACACGTTTGTGTGCATTTTATTTTGTGATTTCACCGGAATGAATAGTGTCCGCAATGGCAATAGATTGAAGAGCACGTCCTAAGAGCGAGTGAAGACTGCGCGCGCCGCCACAAGAGACTCACTGTATCCATGACACTGATAGCAGGACACGAGCGCTCAGCTTGAGTTCAAAAACAAAACATTTTAGCTCTAGATCTCTTATTTAAGAGCGGACTAAATGAATGATCTACTAGTTAACTAGAGATGTTTTATTTGTATTAGGTACAGCCGTTCATTGAGTGTATCAGTAAATGCGTGCGGTCGATGAGCCATAAACAGATACTCGCGGTTACGCAGTCTACCAATCAATAGATGTTTCTCTGTCCATCAACATATACATTGTGCATCTATAATCATAATAGTCCATCAGTTTACTTTGGATAATGTGCTAACAGTTTTTTGCTTTTGTTTTGTTGTGTTTACATCGTCACCATCAGCCTTCAGAAATCATTCTGATATAATTTTTTTTTAAAATCAATGTTGTAAACAGTTATGCTGCTTAATTTTTTTTAACCTGTGATAGTTTTTTTAGGATTCTTTGAATGCACTTTTTTTATTTATATAAGCACTATATAAGCAATATTTTTATATATTTTTTTATATAAAAAAAAACAAGTTTGGTCTTTTTATGTTTTTTTTTTTTTTTTGAAAGGAAGTGTTAAGTGATATGAATGACTTTAAGTCTTTATGTTCTTAGGAAAGATTTCTATTTTGAAT
Organism: Chrosomus eos; assembly: GCA_036326025.1. Taxonomy (NCBI): domain Eukaryota; kingdom Metazoa; phylum Chordata; class Actinopteri; order Cypriniformes; family Leuciscidae; genus Chrosomus; species Chrosomus eos. Next base: position 12,582,563 of record CM070819.1, on the reverse strand, counting down.
AAATGCTGTTCTTTTTAACTTTTTATACATCGAATTATTCTTAGTTCAGGCTGCCTCACAGCACCTTGATGGGGCATTAGCACATTGGGGGAGTGTCTTTAGTCTCCCCAGGTGTAAATCACATTAATATTCATGGGCATTAACACTCCCACGCATACAGCAGTAATGACCCAAAAACTGATGTAAGAAATTCAAATCGTTATATTGATCTTTCTGAAAGAGTGGTCAGAATGATTTTCACTTCATTTTGAAGTAAAAGTTCTAGCCTACAAGAATAGTAACTCAAAAGTATTGTTTTCAACTATTCAGTATGTGTTAAATGGCCTTATTGCGGTGACATTTTTTTTCCCAAAACGTACTAACCACGCATATTATTTTTTTTCTATAAAATGCAAACATGTACATCCATTTTGCTCACATATTATTGTAGCAGAGTTTGTGCTGAATACAGCAAATTTATATGTTGGCAAATGGTATGTTTTAAGTAGCTGAAATAAGCACAAATGTCAGGGCATACCAAAACACAGAAAGAGCCCGAAAACAGCTCAGACCCCAGAGGGTTAAAAAATGGCTGTTGGGTAAAAGCTTTAGTGTCTGTAGAGTCTTCCAGATGGCAGTAGTGCAAACAGATCAAGAAAGGGATGAGTACTGTCCTTAAAGGGTTAGTTCGCCATTTAAGACATGAAGTTGTATGCAATCCTTACCAGCACTATAGTGCATACACACTGACCCACTCTGTAGTCACCTCGCTGGTCAGAGTTCTGGCCGCTGGAAGTTTTTCAAGAAAGTACTCCCGGTTAGTTTCCGGGGCCACAAAACTGTGCGTTTTTACGTGAAAAAATGATTTGCGTTTCAAAGCTTGATTAATTTACCACACAAAAAACACACCGGGACAAAATTCATACCTCAGTTTTAATCGACACTATTTTCTTTCCATTTCTATCAATCCGCGCTGCTGTCAGCGTCAACAGTGCGCACGTTCAGATCAGCTGTTGATAGCGCGACTCGCTGACAACATGTCTGACTGCGAAACTTCTGATGATGAAACCAATTTTAGCACAATGTCAGACGGAACAGATGATGATGAAAGTAATTTTAGCCAAAGGGATACCTTTATGAACCGGAGTATACCGATGCCGAAATGTTATTGATTGCAACACAAAACCTCAGGGCTCTTGCAAGTGTCATGCTAGTCACTCATTTCGGTCTTTTGTCACGCTCTCCCGCCACACATTGCATTTCTCACGCTGAAAAACTATTTGTAATATGCCGCAGCGCCCAAAACTCTGGACTGGCAGGAATAAAGCGCGTCTCTGGTGTTGTAGCCAATCAGAAAATAACACTATTGTATCTGGGTAAGATTAAGGCAACAACCAATGACGGGGTGTCTTGAGAGCCCTGAAACCTCAATTGTGTGTGTGTTCAATCAAATAGTTTTCTCAGCAAATTGTACCTATATCCCATATAGCTACCGTTTTTATATTAGACATCTTTTCACGTGTTTTCCACTGGAGTCTAAACATCAGCTTGTTTACCGTACACAGTTTACATGGGATCATAAAGTTAGTAAATAGCTTACCCCGTGGTACTGGCACAGCAAAACTCTTTAAAATCTGTTTTTTTCTTTTTCCTCCTTGGTTGGGGATGCAATCGTCTTCGCTGAAGTGAGCACTGCACATAATCGTTGATTCTGGATATTTTAGCTCCTGCAGAGTAGCCGATGGCCAGCCAAAGCTGTCTCGTTTATATCCGAAACAGGAAAATGATGGAATCTGAACGGTGATCCCGGCACATTCTTGTGGTCACAGCCTGGGTATTTACAAGTTCGCACCATTGTTCATTTTCTACTTTTTACGTCGTTGTCAATCGATTGTGTAAACACTATGGAACAGCTGATCCGAACCAGAGCCATAGAGAGAAAGAGTTCCGACACGTGCATAGACCGCTATAGTAACTTAGGAATGCGGAAGTAACGCGTGTCGTGGAGCAGCCGTTAGTTCCAAAACACTGATAGTTCCAGCATTGAACCCCATTCATTTTCAGTGCTTCCGAAGTACGCTCGCTGGTAAATTAATGAAATTACTGTATTTTTTTTTACTTTTACACGCATTTGCCGATCATAAATCTAGTCTGTAGTTAAATGTTATGTAGCCAGGTTTAGTAAATGTTTAATGGAAGATAATAGGTTAATTGCAGTGATAGCTTACGTGACCAACACTTCACTAACGTTAGCTAACTTACGGTAACTTGATGTAAAATATATAATTATATATATATATATATATATAATATATATATATATATATATATATATATATATATATATATATACATACACGCATGTATATATAGCCTACATATATATACTATACTATGCACATACATATATATATATATATATATATATATATATATATATATATATATATAAATAAAAATGTACACATATATATACACATATATATACACATACATATATATATTATATACACACACAATTTATTTATTTAATTGGGTTAGGGTAATGCATATATGTGTTTGTGTAATACATGTACTACATAAATACACATACATTCATATGTGTGTGTGTGTGTGGGTTAGGGTTAGTTATGTGTGATTGAAACATGTGTACTGTACACAGTATGTACATGTGTGTTTTCTGATGAATGGTAGTCTAAGATTAGGGTAGGATGAAGGGGTGCATTAGCCATACTGAATTTAGGAACATAGTTAATTCACTCATTAACTATCTCTCCGGTTTCATTTTATGAAGATAATATTTACCGAACATTGCTGTAAATATAGTCGTTGCTTTCTAGTTATGGGAGCAGTCTATTTCCCTCCTAAATCATTCATTTGTACATACACAGCGTAATTATTTATATTTTATGCTGGTTGGAATTCTGAACAGACTGCAGACGTCTTTGCGTGATCACGAAGGTAGGCTAATGGCTGAATCGGAATTTATAAGCAAGATCACGGGAATCAATAACCTAATACAGCCCAGTTGTGCTAAAATAAATATCATGAGACGTCCATCATCAGATGAATGACATGGAAAAGTTAAGTTAGAGCCGCTAAAGCCAGTGCTACTACCCATGCGAACATGAACACTAAGCTTTTCCTTCCAAAAACATAGCCTAAAACTTATCTAAGTTGTCACCCTGCCTCTCCAAATGCAAAACTGACATTAACAAAATGCAATAACAGCTTAAAAAGTACTTGGGTGTGTGTTTTATTTTATATTTACCGTTTAATACTGCAATCGCTGCTGTCTGTCCATAGAAGAACATGACAGTCCGCGTATGTTTTGGAACTATTGGGGCTTCCATGAACCACGTGACAGCCGTCGCGGCGACATCAAAGCGTGTCGCGACTCTCTCTATATACGACTCTATGGCGTCCCGAACGATTCTTTAATATGACTTTGCAACATGCACTCTATGGCGCTCCAAATGTTTTATTCGGCGACGAGACTCACAAGCACGACAGATAACACACGTGTATACGTGCGTGTACGTCTCCATTTGTTTTATATGGAGACGTACACGCAAATATCACGTCACGTAGACACGTCAATAACGTGTAGCTGTTGATCTATGCAGACGTCACGGCGGCGTCACGTTAGAAGTGTATGGAAGTAAACGTGTGGATTACGTCTTAACGTCTGCCCGTCTGCATCTATGGTCTGCATACGTCTGCACGTCTGCCCGTCTGCACGTCTGCCCGTCTGCCCGTCTGCACGCCTCATATCTATTTTTCCTGATTTTCTCATACATTCACTGTTATAGATGAGAAAAAATACCAAGTAAAACACACATTTGTAAATATTTATTTTAATGTTTCTGTAATTAGCAGTCTTTAGCTTTAAAAAAAGAATCATTAGAAAACCAGAATGCCTGTAAATAAACAATATGTTAATGACATTTCACACAATAAAAAAAATAGTTCCAAACAGCACCACAGCAGAACAATTGCAATTGTCTAAAATGAGTAGTTGCGTGGATATTAAATAATAAAATAATTATTATAATAAAAAATAATAAATATATAGCCTCTTTGTGTTTTTGAAAGAATAGGTTGAACATTAACCAGTAATGTCAATAGAACAGTGCCTTGCCGCCATCTACTGGCGGTTTTATATTTATATTTAGTAGTTTCATATTTGTTTGGCCGAGTTCCTTTAATTTCGGCATTTACTCGGTTTAAATGAGCTTGCTAGAAGTTAGAACGATTTTTTATAACATAGATATATAGAATATAATTTCATCCACTTCCACTTTTTGTATTATTATTATTATATAGCCTATTGCCTATTCCCATGCATGCTCGTCAGCTCGTGCATAATTGATACAAAACGAAATTCACTTTAAAGAAAGTCTTTGTACAAAACAAAACTTAAAATCATGTCTGACCCACTTCATGTCTCCCGTCATATTTCGCGTCCTATGATGTTGCTCTTATGCTGTTCACTGTTCATAATCAACATAAATGAAATAAAACAACAAAAGCCTATTATAATATTTAAACAAATGTGAAACTGGCAAAGAGCGGATATTGAGCGGACAGTCACGGTGAAAAGTAACTTGAAACTTGTTTTTAAATGGGAAGCGCGTCTTGGTTCCCCCTCAGCCTGTCAGAAAATTAATAGGCTATAGCCTACTTTATTACACAAAACGAAACGTTGAAACATTATCATATTTAGAAATTACTATGTGCTACATGGGGCTGCACGATATTGAAGAAAATGCGATAGGCTATATTATCTTTAAAATAGGCTATATTTAAAATTATATAACCCATGTAGGCCTACGTGTTTCACAATCTTTTTGTGACAAGAAAACTTCTATAAAGTGAACATCAGAGTGTTTTATAAGAAGCGCTATTTTAACATCAATATAAACCACGGGGTTTGTTCAGGTTATCCTACATATTTAACAACAGAAACTGAATCAAATGTTAAACAAAAACAAAAAACAAAAACAAAAAAACATTAGTTTTCACTGTATCAATTAAATATAGGCCTATACTGATTCTTATTAAAGCTACAAACGTTATTCAGCCAAGAGCAGTGAGTGATTTTCTCTTGTCTTTTGCTCATGGCAGTTATTGCAAGCCGTTGCGATATGCATATTGCGAAATACATTTGCGATATTTCGATATATTGTGCAGCCCTTCTACATATGTAGGCTTCATATTTTATTGCTATTTGGTATGTATTGTTTTTATCATTGTGTTGTTGGAGGAATTGAAACGTTTTTGTTACTCTTTTTTATGAAGTAGGCCTAGGCAATATGTAGCAGGCTTATATGCAAAAGGATTGTGGTCTAGTTTGTATGATGGACTATCCACTTCAGTAATAATACGGGATCTTATTGTTTTGGTGAGAAGTCTGTTTCCAGGTCCGTAGCAGCTATTGAAAGGGGGGTTCTTTTTTTCAAAAAGTGTTTTTTTCCTCCTTTTGTATTTAATTATGAGGTTCAAATACTTCATTTTGGTGACCTTTTATGCACCAATTTGTGCTGGATTAGCTTATCTGCTTAGCGAGCACGTTTTTGATGCACCTAAAATATTTTATTATTATAATTACGCTACGTTTATATGGCTATTATATTTGTACACTATTGAGTGGATAAAATATAGAAATCCTTTTAATTAATTTCTATATTTTATCCACTCAATAGTCTACAATATAATAGCATATAAGCATATAAACGTATTAAAATATTTTAGGTGCATCAAAAAGTTATATAGAAAATTTTTAATATTCCATATTTTAAAGCATCAATCTGATGCATTTTGAGATGCATTTTTTGCCATCTATCTATACAATTGTTTTTTGAGCCTTTTCTTTTAACAGTTTTAAATTTCAGTTACTGTGCGCGTAAAGAATGATAGTGCTCTCCTGTGTTGTGATCTAACAGACACACGGTATAAAGGAACATGGTTAAGATACAGCAATACAGTCCAGCAATATAGTCATTTTATGCGAAACCATAGACCTTTATCTACAGATCAAGTATAATAATATTAACATTGAATCATCTTGGAGAGAGTTTCATCATTGTTAACTGTCGTACCCGAACGCGACGCGCTGTTTGATGCTGAATGGAGAATGACAGACAGCCGCAGCGGAGGGAAAAGTTTACGTGAACTTGAATTTAATGACTTAAAAATTAATTTGATTGTTTTTGTCGATTGATTTCATAAATCAGATTAATTACTTGTCCTAAACTACAACGAGTAAGAGATCATTCCCCTTAATGGAATCGATTCCAACCTTTGCATTTTGAACCTTTGGAATCTACTCTCAATTCCCAAAGCCTCGGAAACGATTCTTCGTTCGAACCACCCGAGCGAATCGATTCTTCGTTCGAACCACCCGAGCTCCAGACGTTCAGACGTGCAGACGGGCAGACGTGCAGACGTCCAGACGTGCAGACGTGCAGACGGGCAGACGTTAAGACGTGCAGACGTTCTCCACACGCACGTTAACACGTCTTTAAGCTTGGTTAGGAATCAAACGATACAAAGCGAGCGCCATAGCACTCGTCTCAATGAACGTGACGTCTGCGTCTGCAAAACGTGACGTCTGCGTCTGCCTAACGTCTCGTCTGCGTCTGCCACATCACTCGCTCGTGTGCCGAACGTCTCGTCTGCGTCTGCGGAACGTCTCGTCTGCGTCGACTGCAGAGGGGTTTCCAGCACATTTCACACATTTATTCATTCTTTATTATTTTCCCCCACTGATCTTCAGTTGTATTTTATTAGCAATTAAGTGATTTTTACCTTGCTTATATAGGCCTAGGCCTAGCTTTTTATTCCAAATAGTAAATATGAATTTACACAAATTATATAACTTGGTATAATATAATTAAGACTGTTAACAGAAGTATATAAAACAGTTACACCTCAAAAGAGAAAGGCGATCACAGTTTATTATTATTAGGCTATTATTATTATTATTATTATTTAGACTATGTCTTTGCTGGTGCATAAAAGCATAAGATTATTTATAGATAAAGCTATTTTATTTTTTCCCCATCTGTGAATTGATCTGTTCTCAAATCTTTTAATTCTGCATTTACACTATATTTACCTGCACTAAATAACATGCTACTATCTCGCTGATTCTACACCTTCACTAAGCCGTTGAACAGTGGCGACCTTAAGCATCTGGTAGCCCGTTTCAATAACTAATATGGGGCCCTACCCAGTACCCACATAAAACATAATAGAGCAGAAAAGGCAAGGAATCCTGTTGGTTTGCATCAATTGTATATTATTTTATTACGTGCACTTTCAGCTTCATGAACAGGCAGCTCAACATATAAATAATCCAACCTTATTTGATTAAAACTATATGTATACAGCGTTTTACGTTGGAATAAGCCTCTCCCTTAAATTACTATTATTTGAAGTTAACATTATACAATATACGTAGACCTACTACACCACAAAACGAGTTAAGGATAAATTATTTAAAATTGGGGAATCCGTTACGGACGTGATCGCTCTGAAAGCGGCACTAAAAGACTGCTTTAAAACTTTCAGAGACCTCGAACAGAAAGCACAAAGCCTTTCTTTAAAGTGAATTTCGTTTTGTTTTAATTGTATCTTAATTTTAATCAATGTTTCATCAACCAAGAACATTTCAAAACGAAAGAAAACAGACTGCTTTTTGTTTATGTAATCCGTATGAAATGTGCATTTCTCTCTGGCGCGTTCACTGCGAAGACCACGATCAGCATCGTCAACTTCATCTTTGCAGGCGACAATGACACAGAAAACATGTTAATAAACAATTAAATTGTGTCCTTGCTATAGGCCTATTCAACATATTCAAAATTATTACTTTTGCCGGTTCTTTGTGACAACATTTAGGTGCTTTATTGTCAGCGCCATCCCTACAGTACATGAACGCGTCACCACAACATCAGCACCGAAAACATGGGGATTTTTTACAATAAATTACAAGCTGCTAGTGACTTTATTTAGTTAATCGCCTGTCGCAAGTGCAAATGCAAAGTTGCAAAGCTGATTATATCATGGTAAAACTGAATTAATTTACAAAATAGTTTTCATTTGTATTTCAGCACTTCGCGAATGGACAGCGACTCTTAAAATAGCACGTATAACGTCTCCGTTCTCGCGCGTTCATGTTAAGTGCATTTTTGGGAAACGCTCGTGGAATTGCAGAGAGCGTTCGTAACCTTGCACGTAGAGAGTGCTCTTAAGAGCGAATATACATCGTTATCGGGAAACCCGGCCCAGGCTATTATAGTCAAACTTGCATGTCTCAGACTATAACTTAGCCTACTTTTTTCTCATACCTGCAAATTTTATTTAGTTTCCCCAATTAATTCAGATTTGCATCATTTGGCATAATATTTTTACAATGACAGATTGTAATTGTATTATTTTTCGGATACATGATGTTTTAATAATAATTAGTAATCATAGTTTTATATAGCCTAGGCCTATATATAAAAATATAATTTTTCAATTATTTTCTTCAATTTAAAGGATATACAGAAACAGTTTTCTAGTTTACCAAAGTGCTGTAGCCTAGGCCTTTTACATTTATAAAAAATTAAAACACAATAACAACCCCAACAATATAAAAATGCAATGGCCTATATCAATTTTGTTTCTTCATAATTCTATCTTTGTGGGGGCATTTGGCCCTCAAAATGTGTGTTAAACAAGAGCACACACACATATCCTATATAAAAATCACAGACGCAGACGTCACGTTCACTGAGACGAGTGCATGCTGCAAAGTCATATTAAAGAGCCGATCAGAATGCCTCTGACACACTGCACTGAGCCGTGTTGTACTGTGAATCGCGTGTTAAATGCGTGTTAGAGAAAAAAACAATAAATAACTTCACTGCCACACGTGAATGACGCGTGACGTCTGGACTCGACACTTCACTGCCACGCGTGATTTGCGTGACGTCTGCGTCACGTCTGCGTCTTAAATTTAATAGAAATGAATAGGAGAATAAAAAAAAAATTTAAGACGTTGAGTGAGACGTTCACTGAGACGAGTGTATGTTGCAAAGTTATAATAAAGAGCCGATCGGAACGCCATACGACTCTGATCCGAACGTGCTCTCTGTTGACGTTTGGCAGCAGCGCGGATTGATAGAAATGGAAAGAAAATATTGCCGATTAAAACTGAGGTATGAATTTTGTCCCGGCGTATTTTTTGTGTGGTAAATTAATCAACCTTTGAAACGCAAATAATTTTTTCACGTAAAAACGCACAGTTTTGTGGCCCCGGAAACTAACCGGGAGTACTTTCTTGAAGAACTTCCAGCGGCCAGAACTCTGACCAGCGAGGTGACTACAGAGTGGGTCAGTGTGTATGCACTATAGTGCTGGTAAGGACTGCATACAACTTCATGTCTTAAATGGCGAACTAACCCTTTAATGATAGTAGAAGCTGTGCTGCAACAGCGAAGCCTGTAAATGTCCTGGAACAGTAAACAGTGGAAGTCAGATGATCTTTTGTGAGGTTTTTATGAACCTCTGTAGTGCAGCTCTTTCAGCCGTTGGACAGTTTCCATACCAGACTGTAATGCAATATGTTAAAGGGTACCTATCATGGAATTTTGAAAATTACCTTTCATGTAGTGTGTAACATAGATCTAAGTGAACAAAAACATCCTGCAAAGTTTTAAATATGAAAGTTCACCGTATACAAAGTTATTGTCTCTCAAAAGTAAGAGTCGACTCTGAGTCGCTGATATGAATCGATAGACAAACGATGCATTTTCTCTAACTTTCGTACGTCACTTGTACAAGTTATTTGAATTCGACACGCCGAGCAGACAGAGAAACCTGACAACATGTCGACGAGACTCTGTTCTGAAGTGCGAATCAAAAGCAAACTTTTTTTTTCACTGCCCAGGGACAAGCATGTGAAGACTCAGTGGCTAGAGTTTATATTTACAACTATACCACACAAGTATAGCCACCTTGAGCTGTGTTCGTGTTATTTTAATGACGATCGCTTCACAAACATAAATGCTTTCAAGTGTGGATTCGCGAGTCGGCTGATATAGGAAGGTTCAATACCAAGTTTATTTGGATCAGCTTCCTCCTCCGAATCACAACCTGTAAGTACTATTAATAATTGTTGCTTTTATTGGGTGTGTGGTGTTTGTTGTGGTGTGTGTGTGTGTGTGTGTGTGTGTGTGTGTGTGTGTGTGTGTGTGTGTGTGTGTGTGTGTGTGTGTGTGTGTGTGTGTGTGTGTGTGTGTGGTGTGTGTGTGTGTGTGCGCGTGTGTGAGAGAGAGTGAGAGTTACGCTCAGCAGCTTCTAGGTCTCCAATGTCATTTTTTTTGTTTTTTGAAATATGTGAAATTATGTGAAGCGTATTGTAGTACTGCAGTGCTTTATCAATATGTTTAAGCTTTGGGCTAACGCAAAATATAACTGACTGCGTCATCTGACCAATCACCGCCGATTAGCGTCACGCAAAGGAGGGGTTTGGACAAATGAGTCGTCAAACGAATCATTAGGGAGTCGGTGAGCAAATCAGGTAAAAATAAATGCATATTATAAGACAACAAAAGTGTTTTTTGTCATTGCATGCATGTAAAACTGTTGTTGGGGACTCCCAGAACAATATTAGGAACATTTTAAATGCCATAATAGGTACCCTTTAATATGCTTTCTACCGTGCAATGGTAGAAATACTTCAGCAGGCTGGCAGAGAGGTGGTCCAAAAGCAAAGTCTCTGTTGGGCTTTTTTAACCAGGGCAACAGTGTTAACGGTCCACTTGAGGTCCTCACTGACATGGAGGCCCAGGAATTTAAACTGAGCTCTCTCTCTCTACCTCCTCACCCCATATTTCCAGTGGCTGAAGCTCCTCCCGGTGTCATCTGAAGTCTATTATTAGCTCCTTTCTCTTCTTAATGTTGAGAGACATATTGTTATTTGCACACCACTCAACCAATCTACATTCCTCATCAATGTAGGCAGCCTCACTGCCATTTGAGATAAGTAGCACCTCAGTTCAAGCCGCGGTGCTCGGGTCTTTTCTTCCACTTTAATACAAATTGTATCTCAAAAAATATGCACGAATATCAGAAGCAGTGGCACCGCTAGCAATTTTGGGCCCTATGAAAGAATATGAGGTTGGGCGCCCTACCACACCCATTCCATTAATAAAATCCATCTCTGAGGGCCCCAAAAGTGCGTGGGGCCTTAGAATCATCCTAATTTCCCCCCCTTAGCGGCGCCCCTGATCAGAAAGTACGTTAAAAGATACAGTACAACTTCGTATCATGACTCATGTAATCACTCAATCTGTGTTCCAACCGGGGAAAGATGTCAATAAAACAGCTTGTGAACAATATGCATTTACCTCAGGAAAGTCATCCGTTTGTTAGTTAGCTTAAAAAAAAAAACACTAAAAGGGAGCTTATTTACTCTTAATTAAATATGTTTGAATAAATTTGCCATGAAAACAAGGGCTTAAGAAAACTACCTTATATGTTTAACTGACTTGTATACAAACATTTCAGTTTTTATTTGGGTCTATTTAAATATATCTGGAAAGAAAATAGTAGTTTAATATAATACCTGTAATGAGGCTTCAGGAGAATGAGAATCCATTTGCAGTTTTATTATAATCGTGGTCGTACACTCAGGGTCAATCACCAGCAAATACAACAGTAGAGATAAGGCAACTCGTAATCCAGAAACAGGCATAAGGTCAGGGCAGGCAGCAAACTCACATAAATCAGCCCAGTATAGAATATAGTCCAGGGCAGGCAGCAAAGAATCAAGATGAGAATAAACAGTCCAAAGGTAATCTACGGGAAGGCAAAACACTGGAAGAAACGCTCAGAGATGATCACCGGGGTAAATACAAAACTTCGCAATGAGGGTGAGTCTCAGAGCACCTTAAATAGTCCACTGATGAAAGTCAGGTGTAAGGTAATCAGTGCCGGGTATGTGGGAAATGTAGTTAAAATGGTTTAATATTCAGGAGAGAGTTCCCTCTGGTGGTGAGCAGGAGGAACCGCGGGAGTTTTTTTATGACTGTTGCGGGCAAAAATCCTTGATTATGCGGCACGTTTTCCAAAAAAATGCGATGGAATATGCGGGATATTTATGCAATTTTATGCAATGAAAGTGCGGGAACTTGCACAAATTGCGGGAACTTGCAAAAACTGCATTCCAACAACACCCTGTTCTCACAAGGCTACTACCTTAATGTAAAGAGTAATTTCTTATTACTTCCTATGATAAGCAAGCATACTACATCACAGAAAGTGCTGGGAATATTTAAGTTCTCATCTTGTTTTATTTCAGACCTTAAAAAACACATGGCTCAAACTTACAAAACATTGATGAGTCAAACAAGTTCTGTAGCTTTACAAAATGTCTGAGCAGACTAAGACATGTTGCCCTTTTGAGGTTTTTGAGGGCCAGAAAAACCACCAGCATTTCTTGGCAGTTGATATGCAGATGTTTCTCCATGCTCGACCAGGAGCCGGATGTCGCACTGCCCTCGAACGGAGCTCCCCAACCCATGTTGGAGGCATCTGTCAAGACCACCTTCCTTCTCGAGACCAACCCCAATTCTGTGTCGGTCTAGTACAGACAGGGATTTTTCCAAGGTGCCAGGGCCGTGACATAGCCGTGGTCCACCTTGATACGAAGGTGGGCTGGAACCCGGGGTTTCAACCAATACTGCAGGGGCCACATGTGTAGCAGGCCCAGCGGAATAACAGATGATGCGGCCTCCATTAGGCCCAGCATCCTCTGAAATGCTCTGAGGGGGGGGGGGATTTGGCCAATTTGGGTTAGTCAACTCTGGCTGGAAGACTGGAAGGTTGACCTGTGAATGTTCAACTCAGCCTCTTAGTGGGCCAATATGAACCAGTCATTGAGGTAATTCAGAATGCTTACGCCCTTCTGTCTCAGAGGGGAGAGGGCCGCATCCATGCACTTCGTAAAGGTGCGTGGAGCGATATACAGTCCATATTGGGAAGAGGAAAAGTGCTCTATTTTATTTTTAAGTGATTTGTTTTTAATTTTGTCCGCTATTACAGCGGTCAGTTGCATGCGTGCGGGAACATTCAAATGAACAGGCCCGATGCTTGCAACAAACACATTGCCTCCAACACTTGGAACAGGAAGTTGGGGGGCAGAATCAAGCCTTTTTTGGAAGGTTGTCCGGCTGTAGGCTTCTGAGGCACAGGAAAAGGGTAGTGCTTGGCGGAGCAGGAGCGCTGTTGAGGCTCTGACTTGGACTGAGCAGTCAAAGGTGCGGGCTTCGTGGGCTGCTGAGTCGGCACACTTCTCTTGCAACTTGAAGCAGCTGCAGAGCTGGTGCATTGCCTGCTACAACTTCTGTGCTGCGGTAATGCGCTCGGCAAATCTATCCACCGTGGGGCCAAAGAAACAAGTGGGTGAGACTGGGGAGTCAAGGAAAGCAGCTCTGTCTGTTTCTTTAATCTTTAAATTTAGCCATAAGTGGCACTCCAACACCACTAAGCAGGCCATTGCCCTGCCAATTTTCTGGGTGGTTGCCTTTGTAGCGCACAGAGCCAAGTCCGTTGCGCTGCTCAGCTCTCTGAAAGCTGGGTCAGGGCCAGACTCGTTACAGACTCGTTAATGGAGCGGAGGAGTTTGGCCTGAAAAACCTGGAGGACTGCCATGGAGTGGAGGGCAGAGACCGCCTGACCTGAGGGGGCAGAAGTAGTCCTACAGGTCTTGGATGGATGGGCGACTAACTTTCTATCCCAGGGCTGTGGGCGGAAAGAGGTGCAAGGTTTTTATTGACCACTCAACATGGTTCTTCTATTTTCTAACCTTCTGTCTTTCCCTCAGTTGGCTCTGACAGGCGCTCCCTCCTCCTCGCATATATATGTGTTCACCGACGCTCCACCAAAGGATACATACCTGGAGAATATCATCACCGCCCTAATCCGCAGCACCAAGTCTACGGTGAACTGTCCATCGTTGTTTAACTTTCAATCTTTGCTTTCAACATTTTCACCAGTCCTCCATTAGTTTCCCACTTTCTCATCTCTCGCCCTCTCTTTTCAGGTGACTTTCTTCATGACGACATATAGCAGGAGGAGAAGGGCATTGAAGGCAGGGCCAGATTTTCAGGTGTATTATGACATGGCCTTGGCCTCTGGAGGTCAAGCCATTGAGGTCCCCAAGTCCAGCCTCTCTCAAGCCACTGATATCATTGTTGATACCTCTACTTCAACCATGGTATAATCAGCGTCTTATAGTCATTTTGAAATTGTAAATATCTCACAAACAAAATAGTTATAACAGCTTACTGGTATGAATTATTAAAGTCAAAGTTTTTTCCTTGCAAATGTTTGCACACTCTTTCTTCCCCTGTCAGGTGACAATTCTTCAGCGCTCCAGGGATCCAGGACGTGCGGAGAGTTTCTCCTTCCTACTGGATGAGTCTGTGTCCAACACTACTATCTACATCACAGGAAGTAGCCTCACATTCAACCTACGCAGCCCGACAGGTAAATTCTGAATTGTTTTTAGTAGAATGCGAATCACATATTATTGAAAACTAAATTAAAGCATTTTTGTTAACTAAAATAAAAATGTAACTAACATAAAAATATTGTTTGTAACCAAACCATTTTCATGATAGGAACTAAATGATAAAAAAAAAAAAAAAAACTAAAATTGATTAAAAAAAAATGGCCATAATTCTAAAGTGAAGATCATGGTAACACAATAGTAATGACTGAAGTCATTTTAAGCTTTTGAGGGTTTTGTAAAGTTTTGGATAGTAATGACTCAAATGTTACTACACCCTTCTAAAAGAATTACTAATTACCAATTACTAATTATTTGGATCAGTATTCTAAAGTGAAGATCACGGTAACCTACTAGTAATGACTCAAGTGTTACCAAAACCATCAGCAGGAATTACTATCCAGTACTTTACAAAAACCTCAAAAGTTTGCTATGATTTCGAACAATATTAGAAAGATCATGTTTTTCTCCTTAGAATACTGATCCAACTAATGAGTAATTCTTTCCATTTGGTAATACTTGAGTCATTACTAGTGGGTTTGTAACGGAGGCCAGCTACTAGTAGACGCTGTGCGAGTAAACCTCACTCCTCTGATCTCAATAGGTGCTCTAGCGACAGAAGCCAGAGGCTGCTGTCTTTAGCTTCCTTGTTAGAGATCTGCCGAAGACTCGAGTTCGAGGCCCGCACAGAGCTGGGCGAGTAGGGCCTGGGTGGAGGGGTTACAGGTTATCATTACCTTTACTTTATAATTAATTATACATTATTCATTATTAATTTAAAATAATATTCATATTAACAATTAACATAATGACTAAACATTTATTTTAGAATTTACAGGCCCAATTAGCTGTCATTTTGAATTTCAGCTATCCCGACAAATTTGAATGATCTTAATTCCATTTAGTTCAGGATAAATCATAGTGTCGTGCACGTTTTACCATGCAGGCTGCAAGCAACTAAATATCAAATCTGTAACAGAAGATGAAATGAAAATCTGGTTTAGTCTCATGAAAGTGTGGTGGCAGCAACAGTACGTTTCACAGAATAGATTATCTAGTAAAAGACGATAGCTAGTAAAACTGTTGACCTGCCATTTATAAACCATTAGATTTCAAATCGAAGATTGGAAATACATCCTGTCTAACCAGAAATGGGGGAAAAAAACATAAATAACCAGAAGGTTTAATATCAAAAGCAGAGGCAGGTAGATTGCACACTTATATTATAATATTATAATTATTATATTATAATACTTGAAACCTTTGCAGCCTTGCCAGCATTACACATGAACACTGAGGAATTTAAATAATTAGCATATTAACATTGGCAGCCATACAAATGAAATAATCTAGAAAACTCAGAAAATTATTTTAAAACTAACAATGTTAGAGTGAAATGTAAGTTATTGAAAATAAAATAGAAAAAAAAAACACTTAATCAATTCGCAACACATACTAGTTTAAAATTTTTATTTAGTGTTTTTTTTCTATTTTATTTTCAATACTCATTTGTACTCATTTGATTGATTGTTGATTGTTATTATGCACAGCTTCAATATAAAAGTAAGTTTCACTACTTGCTTCCAGGTGTCACTCAATCTAACACTGCCAACGGACCTCTGGGAACAATTCATAAAGTAGGAAACCAGCAACGGATCCAATTAAATGAAACTGAGATGGGCCTGTGGCACATTGACATGACGACAACTCGGGCCTACACCATAAAAGTGATTGGTGAGCCATTATATACATATTTAATAAACCAATGCAATACAAAAGACTAAGGGCCCTATCATACACTCGGCGCAATGCAAGTGTTTTATGCTAGTTTCAGCCCGACGTAGTTATAATTTTCACGTCCTGCGCCATGTTGTTTAAATAGAAAATGCATTTTTGCCCATTTGTGCGCCTGAAAACGAGGTGTGTTCAGGACGGTGAACTGAAATAGACTGTGCTATTGACCATGCTGAAACCTGGTCTAAAGTCAATGGCGCAATATTTTTTGTTATTTAAAGAGCGCGTTAGTAATGTGCACAACACGCATATACTCTGCTTATTACTCACACAGGGACGCGCAGCAGCACACAAACATGCCAAATATTAAAAATAAAAGGATTACAATGTAAAAGATTATTATTGTGTACATAGGATATGGTGGAATCCGGCTTGTCCCGTAGATGGTCTGCTTGCACACTTTAACCTTGTGCACTAGCAGATCCGGTTCCTCTCTGGAGAAGAGTTCAGTCTTTCCACTTGAAAATTCCACCATGTAAATAGTGAATCCGCCATGGCGCGAGCGCTACTGGCTTTTAAAGGAAATGGGAAATGACACTCTGATTGGTTTACTGCACTTTACGCCTAAAACACACCCATTACTCATTAAGAGAATGAAGGGACAACCCTTTAGACCATGCATCGGGCGAACCAATCATTTTTCCCATCGTTAAACAAGCAAAAGTGGATTCGGACACGCCTTAAGTGCACTTATGCCATGCGCTTTGGACCACGTGCTTGGATCATTAAAATAGGGCCCCAAGTCTTTGCCAACTTGTCCTTAGGCCTTTGTAATGTAGACAGTAAAGAAATTGAGTTAAATTTAAAAGAACATACATTTTTCAGGTCAGAGTGCGATTACATTCATCTACGACTTTGTGGAGGAATTCAAAGGACCTCATCCTGGATATGCTGTCATTGATGGGCGGCCGTCAGCAGGTTTGAACCGCTGTTGTGTTTTACGAAGAATCGATTCTTATAAAATTATTTTAATGGAGGTGTTAAAAGATTATTTGCTCTTTATTCAGGCTCACCGGTTAAGCTGCTACTAACACTGTCTGGAGAGAAAGGTCCAGACGTTCTAGAGGTGCATGAAGTCGCTCTTGTGGAAGTGTCTGGGGTCAAAGTGTCTAATGGAACCATAGAGAAAATGGGTGGTGGAGATTTCCTAGTTACTGTGAAAGAAGTTCCAGAAGGAGAGTTTGTGGTCTTGCTAAAAGGAAAAGACAAGACCTTCTCCAGCCTGTTCCAGAGGCAGACAACCACACAGATGTCTCAGTCCAAAGTCACTGTCAAGGTACAAACTGCATTCTTTTTTTGGAACATGACACTTATTTTCGTGACACGAGCTGTACCAAAAGGTAGATATCTTCAGATATGCTGCCTCTTAAGATAACTATTCTTGAAGGGAGTGCAGAGTCAATAGCTGGGAACAATAATGGGTAATATTTATAATAAAAATAAAACAAAATACAAACAAAACCTACCTCGAGGGGGAAAACATGACAAGCAGAAAGACTTCAACACGACATGACTTGACTAGAGCAAAGAAACATTCAATGACGATCCAGCACAGGACTGCAAACACAAGGAGAATAAATAGGGAGAGCAAACAAAGCAGGTAACGAGGGAGGACAGGTGGGGCAAATGAACCAATAATCAAGTAACAAGATGGGCGGGGCAAGACAATCGACAGGAGAGTACAAGGCTCAAGGAAACACATGGCAAGCCTTGTGCTCACAACAAACATGACTAGAACACAAGCACATGGCCACTAAAACAAACACAAGCCATGTGCTCACACAAAACGAGACATGACCAAGCAGCTAATGAGAACTCATAAGCCACATGTTCACACAAAACATGAAAACACAAGCTGCGTGCTACACAATGACATGAAAGCACAAAACACACGGACAGAAGAGCACACGAGAACGAGTGAATGCTCATTCCAAATATTCGGAGCATGAATGTTCAAATCCCGACACTGAACCAATACCAAACATGAAACCAGGCACACAGACAAGCTGAACTGGAGTGAAGGACCAGGCGGACTCCGGCGGGTCTGGAGTCCCGGCAGAGGACCAAGATGGAGCTGGTGGAACAGACCTGGCGGGTTCCGGGGGATCTGTAGTCCCAGCTGAGAGCCAGGGCGATGCCGGAGGGACAGACCAGGTGGGCTCCCGTGGATCTGGTTTCCTGGCTGTCAACCAGGGCGGCACTGGGAGCATAGGCAGAGCCGGCACAACTGGCAGCAAGCGGGTGGAGCCGACAGTGCAGGAAGAGCAGACTGGCCAGACTTGGGCATGACAGGAACCAGGGTGAGGAATGGGAGCATCAAAAAGGTGACAGTCCTAAGGGGAGTTTTGCCAGTGTAGTGGGCGGAAGTTTGGCCAGCCTTCAGGATGTGGACAACTGTCATAGTGGTGTGTTCCCAGGGCTTAGGAGTGAGCTCTTGGACGGCCTCCAGGCCAGCAAGGAGCCCTTGGTCAGCTATCAAACCAGCAGCAGGCTGGGATGGCAAGGGGTTCAGGAATAGCCTCCAAGCCAACAGTAGGCTCTGGGATGGTCCCCGGTCATGCAGAGGCCTCTGGGACGGTTTCCGGGCAAGCAGCGGGCGGCTCAGGGACGGCCTCTGGGGTGCCAACTGGACTGAAGGAAGCCAAACTTGAGGTGTGTGCTGCCCAGGCACGCAGGACAGTAACTACATACAGTAAAAGGTAAAGACCACCCTCTTGGCCAAGGCAGGACTGACGGGAACAGCCTCAGTGGCTGTGACAGGGAGAGTTGGCGTGCCTGGGACGTTCTCCAGGCCTTGAGAGGTGGAGGAACCCTTCTTCCTTCTCCTTTATGAGAGCGAGGTGGCGCTGCAGGCTCTTCGGCCACCACTGGGGGCGCTGCAGCCTTTTTCGAACACAGGATTCCCTTGACAATCAAGGAAATCCACGAATTCCCCAAATGCCAAGTGATCCAGCACTCTCATTCTCCACCAGTTGAGGGGCTCATCAAGGGCATAGCTTAATAAGTCCTTAAGAGCTGTATCATTAAACCCTATTCCCTCTGCAGCAGAGCTAAAGTCCAGGGCAAACTCCCTCACGTCAGTCCCCTTTTGACTCAAGGTCTTGATTTGGACTATGGAAATGCAGCCTACAAGATTTACATTACTGTATTAACAGAATTGTGATGAACAGTACTAAAATAAATAGAATCAGAACTGCAGCAAACTACACTCACCGGCCACTTTATTAGGTACCCCATGCTAGTAACGGGTTGGACCCCCTTTTGCCTTCAGAACTGCCTCAATTCTTCGTGGCATAGATTCAACAAGGTGCTGGAAGCATTCCTCAGGGAGTTTGGTCCATATTGACATGATGGCATCACACCGTTGCCGCAGATTTGTCGGCTGCACATCCATGATGCGAATCTCCCGTTCCACCACATCCCAAAGATGCTCTATTGGATTGAGATCTGGTGACTGTGGAGGCCATTTGAGTACAGCGAACTCATTGTCATGTTCAAGAAACCAGTCTGAGATGATTCCAGCTTTATGACATGGCGCATTATCCTGCTGAAAGTAGCCATCAGAAGTTGGGTACATTGTGGTCATAAAGGGATGGACATGGTCAGCAACAATACTCAGGTAGGCTGTGGCGTTGCAACGATGCTCAATTGGTACCAAGGGGCCCAAAGAGTGCCAAGAAAATATTCCCCACACCATGACACCACCACCACCAGCCTGAACCGTTGATACAAGGCAGGATGGATCCATGCTTTCATGTTGTAGACGCCAAATTCTGACCCTACCATCCGAATGTCGCAGCAGAAATCGAGACTCATCAGACCAGGCAACGTTTTTCCAATCTTCTATTGTCCAATTTCGATGAGCTTGTGCAAATTGTAGCCTCAGTTTCCTGTTCTTAGCTGAAAGGAGTGGCACCCGGTGTGGTCTTCTGCTGCTGTAGCCCATCTGCCTCAAAGTTCGACGTACTGTGCTTTCAGAGATGCTCTTCTGCCCACCTTGGTTGTAACGGGTGGTTATTTGAGTCACTGTTGCTCTTCTATCAGCTCGAACCAGTCTGGCCATTCTCCTCTGACCTCTGGCATCAACAAGGCATTTCCGCCCACAGAACTGCCGCTCACTGGATGTTTTTTTCTTTTTCGGACCATTCTCTGTAAACCCTAGAGATGGTTGTGCGTGAAAATCCCAGTAGATTAGCAGTTTCTGAAATACTCAGACCAGCCCTTCTGGCACCAACAATCATGCCACGTTCAAAGTCACTCAAATCACCTTTCTTCCCCATACTGATGCTCGGTTTGAACTGCAGGAGATTGTCTTGACCATGTCTACATGCCTAAATGCACTGAGTTGCCGCCATGTGATTGGCTGCTTAGAAATTAAGTGTTAACGAGCAGTTGGACAGGTGTACCTAATAAAGTGGCCGGTGAGTGTATATTGCACACTGAATATTAAAACAGAGAATATTGCACAGAATGTGAAGTATTGCACTACAGGGTCCAGTTTAATAACAAAGGGTCCATGTGTCAGACACCACAAGTTACTATCTTGAGGCCACGAGATAGTTATAATAATTTTTTTTGACAAAGTGGGACTAGGGGGGCTCTGTATGCGACATCTCTTTGAGTGGTTGAGTCTCTCGTGTGGAACTCGGTCGCTTCTAAGGTTACATATAAGTTAGAATACTTCCTTTAGAAGGCAGCCTTAGTTGTTTGAACAAATCTGTTTTAATTATAATGCAATTTTCTGGAATTGAATGTCTTCTCTTTTGTTTTATGTCTTCATCCATAGGCAATAGCGGACAGCTCCATGCTACCAGGACAAGAATTTAAACTAAATTTTACTGTTACAACCAACGGATCAAGCGGTACCTACACAATTCATGCCAAAAATGACAAAAACATCACTACCATACATCCAACAACGTAATTTCTCCACTTACATCTCAAATCACTCGGACAAGATTGTATAGCTTTTCTTATTAAGAGCAAAACTCTGATCCACAGTTGTGTTTCTTTGTCATCACAGGCTCAATCTGGAGAGTGGCGGCAGTGCTCAAGGGACAGTATCTCTCACTCCTCCTGCTGATACGGTCTCAGGCACTGATGTTACGCTAACCATCGAGGCAGAGGGACCTGGAGGAAGTGATTCTAACTATGCTGTCGTTCGCCTTTCTGTTCTCTCCAAGGTAACCTCACACGGTTTCAGAAAGACTATATTTATTTGTGTAATGTTATTTTTCAACAAAACACACTGATTTTGCTGTAGAAAAAAAGCAAATAAACAATACTATCAAACAATTACATTTATCAGACCCACCAAAATGCAAAATTGTTAACATGACAAAATTAATAGGAAAATTGATCATTTAGATCTAAATTTGAATGGCAGCAAATAATTTTCCACACAAAACAAATTGTGGTTGACCTATATTTAATATACCGTTCAAAATTGTGTGGTAGGTATGATTTCTTTTTAAAGAAATTAATTATTTTATTCTGCAAGGAAGCATTAAATTGATCAAAATACTTTTTTTTTTTTACATTGTTACAAAATATTTCTATTTGAAATAAACACTGTTCGTTGCTAAACTTTTCTTCAAAGAATCCACAAAAATATTTAGCAGCAGGACTGTTTTCAACATTGATAAGAAATGTTGCACCAAATCAGCACATTAGAATGATTCATGAAGGATCATGTGACACTGAAGACTTGAGTATTGATGCTGAAAATTCAGCTTTGCCATCACTGGAATAAATTACAATTTATTTAAATTTGCTATAATAGATCAGAATTTTATCATTTATACTTTTTTTTTTAATCAAATAAATGTATATAAATATATCTCTCTCTCTCTCTCTCTCTCTCTCTCTCTCTCTCTCTCTCTCTCTCTCTATATATATATATATATATATATATATATATATATATATGCCAAGTTATTCTTCGGTAAGCTGTTTTAACTCATTCTTTATTGTTCCAACCAGATGACTGACTTGACACCTCCAAAATGTGAAATTGTCGATGTACAGGGTACTTGCTACTCCTCCGCTTGCAGCTCATCAAACTGGAAACTGTCTGTCAACATCACAGATGGTAAAGGCACAGGCATCGAGAGCATTTCCATCCAGCAAGGCAGTGGAAATTTAACCCAGAAGGAAGAGGAAGACAGTGTGATGGGTCTATATGAGGCCTCCTGTTGTTCAACTTCCGTGACTTTGTCTGCAGTTGACAAGGTTGGGAACGTGGGCAAGTGCAGTTACACCATGAAGTCTAGCGCAGGCTCTCGCCTTATCAATATGTCCCTCCCTCTGTGGACATCTCTGCTTTTATACGTTTTTCTACATGACGCAGAGTCCTGATGGAGTCCATCAACCAAATACACAATCATCCTATCATTCTCTTTCTCATCCCATCCTTCTATAAATATTATTTTTATAAAGATTTCTCGGAGCTGCAGGTTGTGTAAAGCAAAGCATTTCATCCCAATTAGGACTACTAATGAAGAACCATGCTGCTTATTCAGAACCTACAAACCTCAAACATAGATTAAAGTTTTATGTGACCTCATCTGACATGTAGAACTGTAAATAAGTAATGATGGAAGTCTTATTATTATGGATTCAATTTTGACAGTTATGATTGTCATATTTCTTACTATAGTGTAGTGAAATATCTGTATGACTAAAATACAAATGGATGTTGCAAACAAAAGTTAAAAAAAAAAGTTTTCTGGTCTACAATATTACTTTTTTCCTGTCCAAATAGGAGGGACTTGTGTAACCATTATGTTACCAATATAATGAATATCAATACAAATATCTGCAATGACTTCTAAACACACATTAAATGAAATAGTATTTTATGGCCCAGTTACCTAATGTACAACTTGTCAAAATGTAACCTTAAGGACAATGACATTTATACTTTGTGAAGCATTATTATGCACCATAAACAGAGTCATAATTATGTTAAATAACCTGTCTTGTTTTTTTGCTTGCATTGAATGTAGTAAATGTTGCAACATGAAAATGTAATCTAGATTTCAAGCAGCTATTCCCATGTTAAAATGCATACCAGAGTTGTTTACATAACTTTACATAAACTGGAACACACAGAGTTGTACTCGCATATGGCTTTGAGTCTTTTTTAAGCAGGCTACTCTGTTCAACATGCTTCTATAATTGCCTAAAATGAAAATATAAATATTTTAAAGTCATGCTGATTTTTCTACATTTTATCTTGTTTTGTGTCTCACTTGCAATTAATGTCAGTTATTTGAACTTATTTCAATCTTGAGGTTTGCAAAAGGCTTTTTAGACAGTCTGTGTATCTTATAACATTACACCGCCACCCAGTGGTTGATATGATTTGCAACATTTTTCTTTCTTGTCTGCATCATACTACATGCATATGAATCAAATAGATCTGATACAATTTCAAGAGAAACTGTGGAGCACACAAACTTTTATCATTTTTATTGGATTATCAATTTTTAAGACACAAATTTGTCTTGCAAATAGTAATGTGTGACCCTCGTTCAATTAAAAAATTCAAACAAACTCCATGTTTCAATATATATATATCTGTGATGAAGCTGAAGCTTTCGTGTCATATGACCTTCCAACAGGACAATAATTCCAAGCATACCTCAAATTCCACCAAGGCGTGGTTGCAGAAGAAGTCCTGAAGATTTTACAGTGGCCATCACAGTCACTTGACTTGAACTCCAAAGAAAATCTCTGGTGGGTTTTGAAGGCATTTGCAGCACACAAACCCAAGAATATTACTGAACTGGAGGCCATTGAGGAATGGGCTAATATTCCATTTCCTCAGAAACGCTGCCAGAAGCTGGTGTCTGGTTATACATCTCGTTTGCAGCAGGTCATAACAGAAAAAGTATTGTTCTACTAAGTATTAAAGATGCTTGCCATGAATGGGTTGAATAATTTGAGACTGCAGAAGTCATTAAAAGTTGCATTTTCAGTTGAATTTGGGGAAACCGCTTTTTTGGGGCAAACAGCTGAAAGTCTGTAAATTTTGCAAATAAACCTGATTTGCAATGGGGTTGAATAATTTCAATTACAACTGTTCCAACAATTACAACTGGTTGAGAAATTAATATAAAAATAACGTTTTACTTCACATTTTAAAACATGTTAACAATTAAAGTACTGTACAAATGTATGCAGTAATGCAGTTAAAATATAGAAATATAATATTTAATTTACTTTTCTCTTTTAAAAATAGCATATCCATAAATTAATTTGCAATCAGGCCTAATACTATTATATTTTCTGTAACAGAATATTTATCTACCGTATATCAACTGCTCTGCTTTATGTAACATGTTGTGTGTTGACATGTTTCTTGAGATGGGCTGACTGAGTGAAACGTTTCCCACATTCTTTGCACTCAAACGGCCTTTCCCCGGTATGGATGAGCTTGTGTCTTTTGAAGTTACCTAGATCCACAAATCCTTTTTCACAGTGGGGGCAAATGTAGCGTTTCTCTCCTCTATGCCCCTGCATATGCATATTCAGAGCAACCCTATGTTTAAACTTCTTCCCACACAGCGTGCAGGAGAACGGCTTCTCTCCGGTGTGCATGCGCATATGGGTAGACCGGTCTGCCTTGGCCAAAAACCTCTTTCCACAAACTTTACAAGGAAAAGGCCTTTCTCCTGAGTGAATGAGCTGATGTTTGGTAAGGGTAAAGTGGTACACAAAACTCTTCCCACATTGTTCACACTGATACCGTTTCTCCTCTGCATGGACCTTCATGTGCCGGTTAAGGCCTCGTACACTAGGGAATGCCTTTCCACACTGGGAGCAGGTATAAGGTCTCTCTCCTGTATGAAGTCTCATGTGGTTCTCCAAGGCAGACGCGTTGCTGAGGACCCTTCCACACTCGGGACACTCAGTATTTTTCTGCAATGTTTTACTCGAAGGTTTTGATAAGCCGTGACTTTCGCTATTGGAGCCAGAATGTGCTGTTTCACTAATCAAGTTGTTCTGCACCCGATCCATCCTCTTATCATTGACCATGACTGTGCCGTCCTCAACTTGTCTGGATTTAGAGAACATCTTTCTCTGTTTTCTCAGTCTAGACTGGAGTGTGGGAGTGTCTTCATCTTCTGAGAGGTCTTTATCATTTATATCAGTGGCTTCTGCACTGAAACATGGGGAAAGTGGTGCGTCTCCTTCAAAGTTGTCAACTGGGGACACAGAGGTCTCTGAAGATAGAACTGGCACTCTGCCTAAAAAAGCGACAGCTTGTTGCTCTTTAAGTGTCAGCAGAGGTGCAAGCTGCCCAGATGGTGGAAAATGGTGCATGGGTGCCTGCTCCGGGGCCTCTTGTGGGCTTATCACAATGGACGAGTGCAAATGCAAAGTTTCAAGAGATTCAAGCAAACCTGGTGTATTATCGGGTGGAGGAAACAGCTGTTCTGAAGAACAGGAGAACTGATTGGATTGTGTTGGATATTGAGAATGTGTAAGTGGAGGTTGAGGTGGGTTTAGGGAGACCGATCCCTGAATTGCATCAACTGGAAGGAGGGGAGAAGTAAATGGAATGTGTGTTGGAAGGTAAGAAGGTGGTGTCGGTTGAGTCGGTTTATGTGGGAGCGCCAAAGGGAACGGGAATGATCGACTTGAAGTCGCAGAATGTGCTGGCATTACTTGTAGTGATGCAAAAACTTGGGTTTGAGGTGGAACAAGGCTGGTTGAGAGAATCCGATCCTGAACTGCTGAAGGTGTATTTGGTGAAACAGAAATACGGCCTGATGGTATGGCAGCATGTACTTGTGGAGGAACCTCCTGGTCTGGTGTTTTGATGGTTTGTGGTGGAAATAATTGTGATTGTATAAGCTGAGATTGGGATAATGGCTCAGTGGTTTGGTTTAGCCAGGGAATGGTTGAAATACTTTTTTCTGTATTTGTAACCACTGCTTGAGGCCATTGTTTGGAGGAATGAGGCTCCATTGCAAAGGCTTGGCTTGGAGGAACAGGGGAAAGAAAGGTGTTTTGAAGTGGATGACAGATATTTGACCCCACTTTCTGAGGGACTACTGTCTGGTTAGATGTTTGAGGATTCGGGTTCGGTTGTCGGTGAACTGATGATGCTGTTGACTTGGCTTGAGGAATTGATGGAGCACCAGACAGCTCGATCATTGGCACAGACAAGTTAACAGTAGGAGCAGTAGTCTGGGCTGAATTAGCAAGTACAGAAGTAGTGGATGTCTGTGCTGGTGCACTGACATTTTGTCTTTTGTTTTGGGAAGACAAGTCTTCATTGATTTCTGATGTTCTTTTAGATGTACCTTGGATGGATTGTATAGTCTGATTAGGTTTATGACTACAGGGATCCACTCTGTGACTACAGGAGGTATGAATCACTGATGTTGGAGACTTTTCTCTAATGTTGCTATGGTGCCTGGTTATTGTTTGAAATGATGGTGGGATCACAACTGTGAATACAGAGAGGTGAAGATGCAAGAAATTATTGTTAAGAAGAACAAAATGTACAGGGGTTGGACAATGAAACTGAAACACCTGGTTTTAGACCACAATAATTTATTAGTATGGTGTAGGGCCTCCTTTTGCGGCCAATACAGCGTCAATTCGTCTTGGGAATGACATATACAAGTCCTGCACAGTGGTCAGAGGGATTTTAAGCCATTCTTCTTGCAGGATAGTGGCCAGGTCACGACGTGATGCTGGTGGAGGAAAATGTTTCCTGACTCGCTCCTCCAAAACACCCCAAAGTGGCTCAATAATATTTAGATCTGGTGACTGTGCAGGCCATGGGAGATGTTCAACTTCACTTTCATGTTCATCAAACCAATCTTTCACCAGTCTTGCTGTGTGTATTGGTGCATTGTCATCCTGATACACGGCACAAAACTGTGCTCTTACCCTGCTAATTGGACCTTCACAGTCTGCTCTTATTGGTTCAATGTGCAATTAATGAAGATTGGCCACCAGGCTGGTCCAATTTAGCCATGAAACCTCCCACACTAAAATGAGAGGTGTTTCAGTTTCATTGTCCAACCCCTGTATATACAAATTTGTATAGCCAAATTTTGGCTATTTGGACGGTGAATTCTTGAATTCTCAGATACTTTAGCAAAATATTTGAGATGAGTGCTTGGGTGGGATGGGGTGATTTCATAATATTTTCAAATATTTAGGCAACATTGGTCTAGGCACCAAATGTTTTTCAACTGAAAACAGAAAATGAAATACAGCACATACATATTTTGTCAATTTCAAAAATTATGTAAATATGTATTCATATTTTTGTTATTTGAGAAGATTTGGCTATTTTGTGATTATATATATATATATATATATATATATATATATATATATATATATATATATATATATATATATATATATATATATATATATATATATATATATATATACACTGAACAAAATTATAAACACTTGTTTTTACCCCCATTTTTCATGAACTGAACTCAAAGATCTAAGACTTTTTCTATGTACACAAATGGTCTATTTCTCTCAAATATTGTTCACAAATCTGGGTTAGTGAGCACTTCTCCTTTGCCGAGATAATCCATCCACCTCACAGGTGTGGCACACAGGGGGGTTGTCCGAAAACCAGTGTGACCACCATTTGCCTGACACAGTGCAACACATCTCCTTCGCATAGAGTTGGTCAGGTTGTTGATTGTGGCATGTGGAATATTGGTCCACTCCTCTTCAATGGCTGTGCGATGTTGCTGGATATTGGCAGGACCTGGAACACGCTGTCGTATACGCCAATCCAGAGCATCCCAAACATGCTGAATGGGTGACGTGTCCGGTGAGTATGTTGCCCATGCAAGAACTGGGATGTTTTCAGATTCCAGGAATTGCGTACAGATCCTTGCAACATGGGGCCGTGCATTATCATTCTGATGAGGTGATGGTCGTGGATGAATGGCACAACAATGGGCCTCATGATCTCATCAAGGTATCTCTGGGCATTCAAAATACCATCAATAAAATGCACCCGTGTTCGTTGTCCATAACATATGCCTGCCCATACCATAACCACACCGCCAACATGGGCCACAACGTTGACATCAGCAAACCGCTCACCCACACAACACCATACATGGTGTCTGCCATCTGCCCTGTACAGTGAAAACCGGGATTCATCCGTGAAGAGAACACCTCTCCAAAGTGCCAGATGCCATCGAATGTGAGCATTTGCCCACTCAAGGCGCTTACGACGACGAACTGCAGTCAGGTCGAGACCCCGATGAGGACGACGGGCATGCAGATGAGCTTCCCTGAGACGGTTTCTGGCAGTTTGTGCAGAAATTCTTTGGTTATGCAAACCGATTGTTGCAGCAGCTGTCCGGGTGGCTGGTCTCAGATGATCTTGGAGGTGAAGATGCTGGATGTGGAGGTTCCTGGGCTGGTGTGGTTAAACAGGGTCTGTGGTTGTGAGGCCGGTTGGATGTACTGCCAAATTCTCTGAAATGCCTTTAGAGATGCCTTATGGTAGAGAAATGAACATTCAATACAACAGCTCTGGTGGACATTCCTGCAGTCAGCATGCCAATTGCACGCTTCCTCAAAACTTGCGACATCTGTGGCATTGTGCTGTGAGATAAAACGTATCGGTTACCTAACGTAACCTCGGTTCTCTCTAGAAGAGGGAACGAGTATTGCGTAAGTTAGCTTACGCTACGGAAAGATTCATCTTTCTCGAGACATTGAAGCCAAAAATTATCCTTAATTTTGTATTTATTGTCAACGCAGTGCAGCAGCTGCCAGACCTAGAGCGGGCTATCTAGATATATTCAGAGGCTGCTCCCTGGTTTTCATCGACTGAAGCGAAAGTCGCTCGTGGCGCAAGCACGGCCGGTTACGCAATACTCGTTCCCTCTTCTAGAGAGAACCGAGGTTACGTTAGGTAACCGATACGTTCTCTTACGAGAGGTTCTCTCGTATTGCGTAAGTTAGCTTACGCTACGGGAACCCTTTGTCAACGCCGTGCGCGCCAGCATCCACCACATGAGTCCCGGGGGGGGTGCCCGGGGAGCCCTGATAAGTGGAAAATTAGGTGGCCAGCAGTAGTGCGGGCCAGCACATGTTCATAAGCACTTAGAGGGAACAACAGAACGGCGGCGCCGGTCTGTGTAAGCATATAGCGATCACCCAATAGTGCAGCTCAACCAGGAGAGCTGATGTTGTGAGAGTAGCCTGTGCACTACACATTTGGACAGTACTTACATCTCACTTATACCGCCAGAAGTTTTGCCTGCAGGGCGGGAACTTCCAGATTATAAAACCTGACAAAGGTGGACGGGGAAGCCCAGCCCGCCGCCACACATATGTCATGAATGGAAATTCCACTGGACCACGCCCACGATGAGGCCATGCCTCTAGTGGAGTGAGCCCTGATGCCCAGTGGGCATTGCAGACCTTTTGCAGCTGCAATAGCGTCCACTATCCATCTGGACAGGGTCTGTTTTGAGGCGGCGAGACCTTCGGTGCACCCACCAAACGAAACAAAGAGCTGCTCCGTGCGTCTGAAAGAGGCAGAGCGCGCAGTGTAAAATCTCAGCGCTCTGACTGGGCACAGGAGATTAACATCACAGTTGCTATCGGATGCTGGCAGAGCCGATAGGGAAATGACCTGCGCTCTGAACGGAGTACCAATCACCTTAGGGACTTTGGAGTCATTTGGCCCGAACTCAAGACACGCAGCACTGACAGACAGCGCGTGAAGGTCCCCCACACGTTTGACTGATGACAGGGCTGTCAGAAAAACAGTTTTAAGTGATAGGCATTTCATGTCCACGGATTCTAGTGGTCAAAGGGAAAAGCTTTCATGGCCTCGAGGACCAAAGAAAGATCCCACATAGGAACCGACGGGGGGCGCGGAGGGTTCATCCTTCTAGCTCCTCTAAGGAAGCGGATGACAAGCTCGTTTTTCCCTAGTGACCGGCCGTACGTTGGTTCTGTGAACGCTGCGACGGCCGCCACATAAACTTTAAGTGTGGATGGGGATCTGCCCTTATCCAACAGCTCTTGTAGGAACACGAGCAGCCACGAAACCCCACATTTCCGTGGGTCCAGATCTTTGTCGGTGCACCATTTAGAAAACACAGACCATTTAGACGCATAGAGCTTTCTAGTAGAGTCAGCTCTTGATTGCGCGATCGTGTTCACTACTCCTTCTGGCAAGGCAACTGGTATTCGTTGATCACCCACGCATGCAGCGACCAGCTCTCTGGGTGGGGATGCCAGATCGAGCCGCGAGCCTGAGAGAGGAGATCTGTTCTCACCAGAATGGGCCACGGAGCCGTCTGTGACAGCTGCGTTAGCTCCGGGAACCAAATCTGAAGGCGTTTCTCAATGTCAAGGAAGGATCCTCGGAAGCCGTTATTTCGAGGATGCTACGTCATCGACATCCGTCGAAGCACTGTCGAGGATCCTTAGAATTTCGACCAAGGACTGAGTCCTTCGTTCGGCAAATATCCCATACACAGGAAAGGATGCATATGTGTAGCCTTCGCGCTCTCAAAACACCGACAATCCTATGCGCAGCTTTGCTATCTTGTTCAAAAAATAAAAAATGTCGGACGTTAGCGGAGTCGGAGTGATAACGGGGCAATATTCAAATGTAAGGTTTAAGTATAATTTCAGTTTTGCCATTTATTTAATGTTTGTTAAACTTTTAAACATATCGGCTCAACTGATTTGCAGAGGGGGATTTAAAGCTGTTATCTTTTACTGGCGATTCACCTTGTAATTTTTACGTCATATAGCATTTTCTGTTGATCACATATTTTACCATTGCATGTGTTTAGCTAACAGCTGTTGCTATGGACGCAGTTCTGTTCACTATAAGCAATATAATCGTTTTTAAATAAACACCTTTTAAAATCAATATTTTGTGTCAAATTATTGATTTATTTGCTAGGTAGCCATGTTATAAGCGGGAAATGTAACTGTTATAGCGAGGCAGTTGTGTAGCGAATACAAACCCTTAAGGCTGATTCAAGACCCCTCCGCTTTGCGTTAGAGTTCGCGGGGTTGTATTCGCTACAACCGCCTCGCTATACATTATCCCTAACTTAATTTATTTATTTATTTCTATGAGGGCTGACAAGACAAAATAAGGACTGTCAAGTGTGTTTAAACAGCGCTTAATGACGCAACGACGTGCACTTGCTAGGCTGTTCCATTTACGTGTTCTCCGAATGCTAAAGAGGAGCCTCGCCTAGCCTCTGAAGGAAATGACTTGGAAGGACCCGTCCTGCCAAGGAAGTATCCTTGACATTGAGAAACACCTTGATTCTCCCAACGCGGGGCTATGAGGAGCACCGAGTGGCGCGTTTCCCTGATTCTCTTTATTACCTGTGGCAACAGTGAGATCGGTGGGAAAGCATAAAGCGGGCGGCTGGGCCAGTTCTGGGCCAGCGCATCCTCGTTCTTCGAAAAGAACACTGGGCAGTGAGCGTTGTCTTTGGACGCAAAGAGGTCTACTTCCGCTCTGCCGAATAGGCGCCATAGTTTCTGGACTGTTTGGGGGTGCAGGGACCATTTCCCTGGGGGAACGTTGTCCCTGGACAGTCTGTCTGGGCCGTCGTTCAGGTGGCCTGGCACGTGCGCCGCTCTCAGCGAGCGCAGGTGACACTGGGACCAAACTAGAAGGCGCTCTGCCAGATCGCAGAGATTCCTGGATCTGACTCCGCCCTGACGGTTCAGGTAGGATACCACCGACATGTCCGAACGGACTAGAACATGGTGGTCCCGGATGACAGGGAGAAAGCGCGTAAGCGCGTTCTCAACCGCTATCATTTCCAGACTGTTTATGTGAAGGAGCTTCTCTCGGTCTGACCACAGACCAAACACCGGTTGCCTTCGCAGATCGCGCCCCAACCTGTGTTGAACGCGTCTGTCGAAATGACTTTTCGGTGTGAGATCGCACCCATCATCACTCCCCGCTGATACCAATCGGCCACTTTCCAGTGCTGCAGAGCTGTAATGCAGGTCTGAATCACTCTGATTAGTTGGCGGCTGGCGGCCCAAGCCCGGCGAGATGCGCGAGCATTCAGCCAGCGCTGTAGCGGGCGCATGCGCAGTAAACCCAGCTGGAGTACTGCTGCAGCTGAAGCCATACAGCCTAGCATTCTCTGAAACGTTTTCAAAGGGATGAGGCTGCCCTTCTGGAAAGACGCGGCTAAGCGCTGAACACGGCGCGTGCGCTGTGTTGACAAGCGCGCTGTCATAGCCACCGAGTCTAGTTCTATTCCTAAAAAGGAAATTGACTGACTGGGCCGTAATGAGCTCTTGGTCCAGTTGACCGAGAGACCCAAGCTTTCCAGATGACTGAGGAGCACTGTCTTGTGAGATAAGAGTTCCATCTCCGACTGTGCTAAAATCAGCCAATCGTCCAGATAGTTCATAATTCGCAAGCCCCGATTTCACAGGGGGGCGAGCGCCGCATCCATGCACTTCGTAAATGTACGGGGTGCTAGGGACAGGCTGAACGGAAGGACGGTGTATTGATAAAGCCGGCCGTCGAAGGCGAATCTCAAGAATGGCCTGTGACGGGGAATTACCTGAATCTGAAAATAAGCATCTTTCAGATCGAGAGATATAAACCGGTCCTTCTGGCGCACCTGCGCGAGAAGTTTCCTGATTGTCAGCATTTTGAACGGTCTTTTCACAAGCACTCTGTTCAAATGTCTCAGATCTAAGATGGGTCTGAGGCCACCGTCTTTCTTTGGTACAAGAAAATAACGGCTGTAAAACCCCGACTCGCTCAGAGAAGGCGGCACCATCTCTATGGCCCTTTTGCACAACAGATTCGCTATTTCTGTGCGAAGTAGATGTGCTACTTCTGTATTCACAGTTGTTTCAAACCGCGCTCGAAAGTGTGGAGGGCGGCGATCGAATTGGAGCGAATAGCCCTGTTTTATTGTGTTTAAC
The DNA here is from genome assembly GCA_036326025.1 of Chrosomus eos. Taxonomy (NCBI): domain Eukaryota; kingdom Metazoa; phylum Chordata; class Actinopteri; order Cypriniformes; family Leuciscidae; genus Chrosomus; species Chrosomus eos. Next base: position 12,549,262 of record CM070819.1, on the reverse strand, counting down.
ACCCATTCTGATACCCCTGGGATATGATTTATGTCTGCTTTGTGGTTCGCGAGCAGCGCCCTGTGCGAGGTGCTTAACTGTAAGCGTGAACGCTTGTGAGCGGGCACGAGACTTACATATTTTTGCGACGCCCCAATCTCTAGAGATGGGGAACGTGTTATTGCAGCCTTGTGGCAAACAGGCGACGCTTTGTGAGAAGCGTTTACTCGTAAGCGTGCACGCTTTGTAGTGGGCACTAGACTTACGTCCATATGAGTGTTTGCTGGCCGTGTGACAGAGCGGGCAAGGGGTGGTCGTGTGCACGGGCTCGTGGGCACGTTTACCATGTTTAACACTCGAGCGGCTTGTGACCGCTTTATGGGAGTGGGCTCTGTGAGTGACACGGGAAGTGTAATGCTTGTGTGTAGGGGTGAGCACTGTGGTGTGGGCACATTTTCTACACATAAAGCACCGTCGGCGTAAGCCGGACAACCAGACATTATACTCTTTTTGAGATTTCTCTGGGTCGCCGTGAAAACGGCGGTTGTGTGCAGGCGAGAAGGTAGTGTTACCGGCTCGTTGGCTGCTAAATACACCGCTGCAGTAGCCTGTATGAAGGGGACTGACAGGGGGAGGAATTTTGACGGTGGCCCGGCCGCGGCGGGGCTCGACCGTCTCTTCCTTGATGCTGCTAGGAGGGCTTTGCGTGCTCTGGCTTCAGCGTGATCCTAGGCCGAGGCCTACGGGGGGGCGGCGGTCTGCGCAGCTGTCCGAGCGCGATCTAGGGTGGCCGCCCTGTCGTCGCTGCGAAGGCTGGCTAGGCTGAGCTGGGCGCTGTGTTGTGGCTCGTGCAGGAGGCTGGTCACGTGAGCGGCCTGCAGAGGAGCTGGAGCGTCGAGGCAGGAATAAGCTCATAGCCTGCGTGGTCTTTTGAACTTCGGAGAACCGGTCGACGATACCGTTCACAGCCGGGCCGAAGAGACCAGTGGGAGAGAGTGGCGCGTTGAGAAACGTGGCGCGTTCAGCTTCTCCCATGTCCGCGAGTGTCAGCCAGAGGTGCCTCTCTGTGACAGTCAGAGCGGCCATACATTTTCCCAGAGCTTGAGCTGCAGACTTTGTGGCGCGAAGGGAGAGATCCGTCGCACTCCTCAGATCCGTAACAGCCTCTGGGTTTCTGCCTTTCTCGTCCCACTCACGAAGAAGGTCAGTCTGGAGGATTTGGAGGACGGCCATGGAATGCAGAGCAGACGCGGCCTGGCCGGCGGCGGCATAGGCGCGGCCAACACAGGCGGATGTTGTTCTGCAGGCTTTAGACGGGAGCGCGGACCTTGAGCGCCATCTCGCAGAGGGCGGGCAAAGGTGCGCTGCGACCGCTTCCTCAACACGGGAAATGGCCGTGTATCCCCTCTCGGCGGCGCCGTCCACTTGTGAGAGCGACGTGGAGACGTGAGACTGAATCCTGGCCGAGAAAGGCGAATTCCACGACTTGGAGAGCTCAGCGTGGAGTTCAGGCAGGAAAGGCGCGGCCCGGGCCGCGGGCGCTGGGCGGCGGTGACCTTGTAGAAAGCAGCCGTCGAGCCTATTAGGCGCGGACTCAGCAGGCGGGCCCGAGGCGGTCAACGGCCTGAGTGAGGAGGCGCAAAAGCTCGGATTCCACTCCAGCGCGGGAAGTGTCGCAAAGGCGAACACGCTCAATACAGTGTAAAAAGGATACGTCGCCGGATGGCGTAGCTCGCACGGATGGCTGAAGGTGGCGAAGACGGCCGGCTTCTTCAAGCGCTGTCCTAAGCTTGCTAGTTGCCCCTCAGACGGCGACGCGGCTTCTTGTAGTCCAGCGATGCGGAAAGCTTCGCTGAAGAGATGAAAAGCAGGGAGCAGCCTCTGAACCGTGCTTATATACACTAAGCCACGCCCCTTTTGGCGGGCTGTGTAGCCATGAGGGCGCGAGCGCCTCTCATTGGGCGTGACGTCACGCCAGGTTCACTGGTAGGCTGCTGCAGTTGCCGCAGGGCAGCCAATGAGCTCGCTAGATAGCCCGCTCTAGGTCTGGCAGCTGCTGCACTGCGTTGACAATAAATACAAAATTAAGGATAATTTTTGGCTTCAATGTCTCGAGAAAGATGAATCTTCCCGTAGCGTAAGCTAACTTACGCAATACGAGAGAACCTCTCGTAAGAGAACTGCACATTTTAGAGTGGCCTTTTATTGTGGACACTGGTTTTCAGACTGCACCCCCCCCCCCTTCCCCCCGCAATAGTCATGCTGTCTAATCAGCATCTTGATATGCCATACCTGTGAGGTGGATGGATTCTCTCTGCAAGGGAGAAGTGCTCACTAACACAGATTAGACAGATTTGTGAACAATATTTGAGAGAAATAGGCCTTTTGTGTACATAGAAAAAGTCTTAGATCTTTGAGTTCAGCTCATGAAAAATGAGGGCAAAAACAAAAGTGTTGCGTTTATAATTTTGTACAGTTTATATACACAACTCCAAATCAAGAATCGGTGATTTGTTAATTCTCTTTAACTGACTAAAGTACAAAGAAAAGATTTTCAAAGTTTTCACTGTTGGGACAGAGGCATGTTTATCAATGTGTCAACATCATCTTTCCTTTTATTAACAATTTTTAAATGTTTGGGAATTGAGGATACAAATTGTTGAAGTTTTGCAAGTGGAATTTTTGTACCTGCAATTTTTGTAACTGTTCTTTTGTACCCATTGCTGATGAAAGTTTGGAACTGTCCCCCTTCTTTGGGACTGAGAACTCGATATCTGTTTTCCCCCAAAACAAGCTGAAACATGGACTCATCTGACCACAGCACACATTTCCACTGTGTTTTAAACCATCTGAGATGAGCTCAGACCAAGAGAACTTGGCAGCATCTCTGCAAAGAATTGATGTATAACTTTCTCTGTGCTTAACAGAGATTCAAGTGGCATTCCTTGATGCAGACTGTTAAGTGACAATATTATGTATGGTAGAAGTAGGTCAGTAAAAACTTTAAAAATCTTTTCTTTGTACTTTGTCAGTTAAATAAAGGTTAACAAATCACAAATTCTTGATTTTATCTCCCAACTTTTCTGGTTTTGGGGTTGTATACACACACAAACACACACACACACATGTACATATATATATATATATATATATATATATATATATATATATATATATATATATATATATATACACACACACACACATATACATACACACACACAGATTTACATAGATATTTAAATGGAACGTTTAAAAAGTTCATTTTCATTCAAGTTTTAAAAAAAGTGTATAATGCTGTGTGTTTTTATTCTGTTCTATCAACTGCTGCCAAATTAGTAACATATGAGAATATTTTCTCATTGTTCGGTCAAATTTGTGAATGACTCGTTTACCCCTTTCCACGGTGTCCTTATTTGGCTCTCTGCGCACCAGTATCGGCTCAGCACCTTCTTGCTTCAGTAGAAAGTATCCTGGTGCGTAGTTGTCGCATTCAGTCTCACGAGGCTAAAGACACAGAACAATCATAATGCATTAAAATATTATCCACTTTCTAAAGATCAAATATATATGAACATAAGATTTAGAAATGAAACTAAACTCTAAGTGACAAAGAATGAAGTCTAACCTCACTTAACATTTTGATATTCAATCAAACTCTTACATAGAAGGAATATGACCTCAGTCTGTGTGAACTTTATTTGATATGCAAAACAGAAAAGTGGGAGGAAGAAAGAGAAAGAGAACCAGAATGAGTAAACACTAGTCTATCGTTTCTTACCTCTTGTTTGATGAGGAGCAATGCAAGCTGTCTGCTCCCATCCTCACTGGCACAAAGATCTGTGAGTTTATCACTCGTAATGTCTCCCACACGAAGATGTTGCCCTATAAACTGAGGGCTGCATCCCTGGTCAACCAAAATGGGCTTTTCTAACAAATGAAAATGAGAAAAAAGACCAACAAAAAAAGTAATTCTTTGGAAACTGTTAACCCCTTTGAAGAAAACCCTATAGAAAAGTGCACAAAACCCATAGTCAAACCATCTTAGTCAAGTTTTTTTTCTTCTAGATTTTATTTTTTTAAGCAGGACATAGCCTACATTACAAATGATTATATAAGATAATTCCATAGAGAGTTAAAAAAAAGTACGAAATTCGGGCTTTAATGCATTTAACATCTGACTTCGTCTAAGCCGTTAAATGTCGTTATAAGTTTCCAGGAAGTGTTTATTGAACGCCATAACGCCACACATCGTTACAAGAAAAAGACCTACCGCACTGCACGCCAATATCACGATGTTTAGGGACATCGGCACTCCTCTGACTCCCATTTTCAGTGAATCTCTTTGTGTTTTGGCTGGATGAATCACCTGTCTTCGTTTTGACATTCTCTTGTCTCAGCTGCACCAATTCCGCTTTCAAGCGCTGCAAAGTGCCATCATAAAGTTTTGTCGCTTCCCTGACAGCGGTCAGTAATATTGTTTCCATTATGTGTGTGAACTGGGTCTGAAACCCGTCATAATCTTCAGGGCTAGCCTCAGGCATGGCGCGATTCGGATTAGTTGAATTTTATGGAGCAGACTTTATATGGTCCCTTTGATAGAATCAACAACGAGGATTACACGTCCAGGGGAGGGCGGTATACTTCCGCAATGAATGTTAAAAACTTTTATTTATAGACTGCAGGTTTGCGGTCTGCTTGCTTTTAAAACGACACTGTAACACATTGTGAAGCACTGAACACTATGTTGATTTCGTCAAAAAAAAATAATAAAAAAATAATAATAAAGAGAAACAAAACTAGCCTATTGATATGCATTATTTGCATAATGCATAATGCATATATGCATAATTTTTCCAAATCTATCATCTTACCGGTAGGTGTTCAAGTCTATGAATCAATCAATAAAAATGCATGAGGCCTACCTATATTAAATATAAATAGGCACTGAAAGGCAATCTTGTTACTATCCTATGCAAAGTCAACAATAGCCTAGTGTCACAAGTGCATTTTAGGCTTTTTAAAATTGCATATTTAAAAATTTGTCAGTTTAATGTTGTGCATCTTAATTTTTAGCATTATAATTAAGATTGTCAATATAACTAAATTGAATGATTTTAAGATGTATTTGTGCCCCCTGGAAGTTAGCTGAGGAGGCACCCAGTTTAAGAAGTATTGCCATAGAGTGGTAGGCCTATAGAATGCAGTCAATGCCTTCCTCGACCCTCCAGTGTTGCGCACATTGGCCTCTTCGGTACAGTAGTACATTAAGCGTTTTATTATTACGGTTTTCTAAGAAAATGCTTAATGTGTAATTAAACGCGTTGCGTTCATATTCTAGGCTCATCTGGTTTTTTATACATAGTATGGTTTATTAATATGGTGTTTACTGAGTTTGGTCTTTTAATATCACTGTCTTTTAATAACTCCATGTTAAGCGTTTTAGAATGTCCCAAGGTCCCCAGCCTAAGATAACGCTGGATCCTGCGCCTCAGAATTCGTCCATGATCGTCCATGAAGGAATGTCTCGCCGCGCCGGACCACCCCCCAAACTGCCTCAAAGCTGCTCCCTAACACCCCCTTCATTTCTGGGTGTTGGAAGCAGTGTGTTTGTTGTAAGCACTGGGCCTGTTCATGTTCATGTCCCTGTGCTGTTAAACGCTGTTACAGCAAACATAATAAAAACAAACATTTTCAAAAACAGAAAAAATGTCCTCTTCCAGCTACCACAAGTGTCAGTTCCCTGCACTGCTCGAACCACTCCACCTGGGCCGGGGCTTGGGAAGCAATCCCCAGTGTGTCAACATGGGTGTAGAACACTGTAAAATGACTACAATTCGGAGTGGGGGTTCATTCTTCAGCCGGCTGGCAGCAGGTGTCGCCACTAGCATGTCACGTGACCTGTCAGTGGCTGACTGGCAATCTGCCCTGGCAAGTTTCGGAAAAAAATATTTTTGGCAGTTTTTGTGCTTTGTGTTCCTCCCTCTCTAGCTCATTTAATATGCATCTGTTGATATGATTATGTTCTTTTGTATGATTGATGTATTTGGGCCCGGTTTTCCCAATTAAAGCAGTCAAAGGGCCGTGATCACAACTGGTTGCTTATGACGCGGCTGGGGGGTGCGACACGTGTTGCCCCGCCACATTGTCCAGACTGGAACGCAGCCCAGATCACTTTAGGCCAGGAGCGAGGTCCACTACTCAGGATGTTTTTTGCTACCTTTTTTTCACTAGTCTATTATTTCCTATTATCTTATTCCTTGGTCTATCACAAGTTGATAATGACCACCAAAAAACAACCCTTTTTTTTGGGAAAAGATTTTGGCAGAATGATGTAATTGGGTAATTCTTCAACTATGGTACTCTTTGAGCTAGACAGTTTCAGAAAATAAAAACATTTCTACAAACAGTTTTTTGGTATCAGTTGGTTTCTCAATCTGTCTAGAAACCTTCCTTTAAGTTGACTGTGTGATCACATAGCAAAACATGTCTTTTGAAGAGAAAATAATTAAATATCTTCTGTAATAAATATATTTGATTAAATAGCACACACATCTCTGATCAAATTTGTAATTTATTTATTTTTCAGAAATGTAACTGTAAAGATTTTACAATGTTTACTCTAAAAACACCTAAAACTAGATCACTGGAACATTTCATTTACTTATCATAGCTCAAAATCATGTGTATACACATATCTTACCCATAACTGCACAATTATCAACACCACTGAATATAATTGGTATATAAATGTTTTTTTTTATATGATTTACTTTAAAATATGTGTTGTGGTGGAAATGACATGGCGTGGCGGAAGAGACAGTGTGTGGCGGAAATGACATACATAGGCAACTTCCAATTAAAAACTATGTTTCTACTGCTCTATGTGTTGAACCAGAGCAAATCAATAAGCAACAGCATTAGTAAACAAAAACATTTCAATATTTTTAAATGAAAAACAATCCAAAAAATTAAAAAACATGAATTTGTGTTAAAAATCAGCAAATCATTTATTCACTGCTTTCTACATGCTGAACTTGGACAAACTAGCTCAAATTAGAGCAAACCCTTTATGACATCATTACCTTAATATAACCTTAATATACACAATACACAACATTCAGGGTCCACATCCAGTATAATGCCAGGATAAGGATCCCCATCCGTACCACACACCAACTTCCAATCAGTCCCTCACACTGTAAAAAAATGCTGTACAAAAAACGGAAAAATTTTCACAGTAACATGCTGTTTTCCATTAAAACAGAAATATACCGTAGAAAAAATGCATTCTGGGTGATATATGTAATTTTCGAGAAAGTAGCCTACAGGAATACTGTGTATTAAAAGCGCTCAAAGTCAACACTCTGAGTGATTAAAAACAAGTGAGTTAATTCAGACACTGATGAACACCTGCTGTTAACAAGCAGAATCACTGAAGGAAAGAGGAACGAGAAACAAAAAAAAGATGAAATCATCTGAAGATAAAAGACATTAAGGCTACGTTTACACAGCCGGGTATTTAGAGAAACAAATATCTTCACAGCGACGAATGGGCGGCCACCTTAGATCGCACTCATCCAGCCATCACAGGCAGCCTCCCCGCGGGTACCTCGGCCTAAGATCACGCTGAAACCCGAGCACGCGAAGTCCTCCTAGCGGCAGCAAGGAGGAAAAGATGGTTGAGTCCCGCCGCGGCCGGACCACCGTCGAAATATCTCGCCCTGTCAGTCCCCTTAGAAAAGGCTACTGCAGCGGTGTATTTGGCAGCCAACGAGCCGGTAATGCCTGCACACAACCGCCGTTTTTACATCGACCCAGAGAAATCTCAAAAAGAGGATAATGTCTGGTCATCCGGCTCACGCCATTGGTGTCCTAAGTGTAGGAAATGTGCCCACATCTCAGTGTTCACCCCTACACGCAAGCACGATACCTCCCGAGTCTCTCACACTCACAGAGCCCACTCTCAGCTGACAAATGCCGCTCGAGTGTTAGATGTAGGAAATGAGCCCACAACTCCGTGCCCACGCCTACTAACAAACACTTCGCCCCCGGCGCTGCTCGCGCATCACAGTTATCACAAAACGTTCCCCGTTCAAAGCAATGGGGACGCCACATGTCAAACAGCCAGCCATCGCTGTCACCGAGCCGCCGTATTCAAGCACAGAGGGCGCGTGCATCGCACCCATACCTCCGGTTCAGTTTTTCGAGCCCACGAAGTGCGGCGATTGGAACCCAGAGGCCATTCTGCCCCAAGCTGTACATGTAGAAGCATGGGAAGCGATTCCAGGGGTATCAGAATGGGTGCTGAGCACAATAAGACAGGGCTATTCGCTACAGTTCGCTCGGCGTTCCCCACGCTTTCGAGCACAGACTGCGACGAAAATGAGTGTGGAAGTAGCACATCTACTCCGCGCAGAAATAGCGAATCTGCTGTGCAAAGGGGCCATAGAACCGGTTCCTCCTTCTCTGAGTGAGTCAGGCTTTTACAGCCGTTATTTTCTTGTACCCAAGAAGGACGGCGCTCTCAGACCTATCTTTGATCGGAGATATTTGAACCATGCTCTCATGATAAGACCGTTCAAAATGCTCACGACCAGACAAATTCTCACGCAAATTCATCCGAGGGACTGGTTTATATCTCTCGATCTGAAAGATGCCTACATTCAGATTCGGATAATACCCCGTCACAGGCCATTCTTGAGATTCGCCTTCCGTTCGGCCTGTCTTTAGCACCCCGTACATTCACGAGGTGCATGGACGTGGCTCTCGCCCCCTTGAGAAATCAGGGCATGCGGATTCTGAACTATTTGGACGATTGGCTGATTCTGGCACAGTCAGAGATGGAACTCTTATCTCACAGAACAGTGCTCCTCAGTCATCTGGAAAGCCTGGGTCTCATGGTCAACTGGACTAAGAGCTCATTACTGCCCAGTCAGTCAGTCTCCTTTCTGGGAATAGAACTGGACTCGGTGGCTATGGCGGCTCGTTTATTGGCACAGCGAGCGTGCCATGTTCGACACCTGGCCGCGTCTTTCCAGAAGGGCAACATCGCTTCAACATTTCAGAGAATGCTGGGCTGTTTGGTTTCAGCTGCAGCAGTGCTTCAGCTGGGCTTATTGCGTATGCGCCCGCTACAACGCTGGCTTAATGCTCAGCTCTGCAGCCCTGGTTAGCGGCTGACATTTACCAGCGGGGGGTGACGATGGGAGCTGTCTCATACCGAAAGGTCATCTCGACGGACGCCTCCAACTTTGGCCTGTGGTCAGACAGAGAGAAATGCCTTCATATAAACTGTCTGGAGATGATAGTGGTCGTACGGGACATACGGGATGTGGCCCAGATCTGGGCCCAAATCTGGCCCAGCCGCCCGCTGTATGCTTTCCCTCTGATCTCACTGTTGCCACAGGTAATCAAGAGAATCAAGAGAAAGCGAGGAGAGATCTCCTCTCTCAAGCCTGCGGCTCTAATATGGCATCCCCATCCAGAGCGCTGGTCTCTGCACATATGGTCGATCAACGGATACCCGTTGTCCTGCCAGAAGGGGTTATGAACACGATCACGCAGTCTAGAGCGTGTCTAAATGGTCTGTGTTCTCCAAATGGTGCGCTGACAGAAATTTGGACCCACGAACGTGTGGGGTCTCGCGGTTGCTTGGCTTCCTTCAAGAGCTGTTGGACAAGGGCAGTTCCCCCTCCACGCTTAAAGTATATGTGGCGGCCGTTGCAGCGTTCGCTGAGTCGACGCGCGGCCAGTCAATAGGAAGGAATGAGCTTGTCATCCGCTTCCTTAGATGAGCCAGGAGGATGAATCCCCAGCGGCCCCCGTCGGTTCCTATGTGGGATCTTTCTTTGGTCCTAGAGGCCCTGAAAACATACCCCTTTGAAGCGTTAGATTCCGTGGATCTAACAGCTCTGTCATCAGTCAAACGTGTGGGGGATTTACACGCGCTATCCATTAGCGCTGCGTGTCTTGAGTTTGGACCAAATGACTCTAAAGTCATCCTCAAGCCAAGACATGGCTATGTCCCTAAGGTGATTGGCACTCCCTTCAGAGCGCAGGTCATTTCTCTATCGGCTCTGCCAGCATCCGATAGCGGGAGCGATGTTAATCTCCTCTGCCCTGTCAGGGCACTGAGGGTTTAGATTACATGCTCCGCCCCTTTCAGGCGCTCGGAGCAGCTCTTTGTTTCATTTGGTGGGCGCACCAAGGGTCTCGCCGCCTCGAAACAGAGCCTGTCCAGATGGATAGTGGACGCTATCGCAGCTGCTTATGCGTCTAAAAGTCTGCAATGCCCTTTGGGCATCAGGGCTCATTCCACTAGAGCAGAGGTCTTCACTCCTGCTCCTGGAGAGCCACTGTCCTGCAAAGTTTAGTTCCAACCCTAATCAAACACACCTGAATCAGCTCATCAAGCACTTCAGAATCGCTTGAGTATTCAAAGGCAGGTGTGGTGAAGCAGGTTGGAACTAAACTCTGCAGGACAGTGGCTCTCCAGGAGCAGGAGTGAAGACCTCTGCACTAGAGGCATAGCCTCGTCGTGGGCCTGGTCCAGCAGGATTTCAATTCATGACATTTGTGTGGCGGTGGGCTGGGCCTCCCCGTCTACATTTGTTAGGTTTTATAACCTGGAAGTTCCCGCCTTGAAGGCTAAACTTCTGTCAGTATAAGTGGGATGTATGTTCTGCCCAGATTTCATCGTGCGCAGGCCACTCTCACGTGACTTTAGCTCTCCTGGTTGAGCTGCACTGTATGGGTTGATATGCTTTATATAGACGGCAACACCGCTCTGTATTCCCTATGGGTGCTTATGTACATGTGCCTGCCCGCGTTGCTAGCTGCCTGATTTCCACTTATTTGTGTTCCCCGGGATCCCCTGGGACTCATGAAGTGGATGCTTGGCGCACAACGTTGACAAGGGGTTCCCATAGAGTAAGCAACTTACGCAATACGAGATAACCTCTCGTAAGAGAACATACTCGGTTACCTAATGTAACCTCGGTTCTCTCTAGAAGAGGGAACGAGTATTGCGTAACCTGGCGTGCTCGCACCACGAGCGACTTTCACTTCAGTCGATGAAAACCAGGGAAGCAGCCTCCGAGCCGTTCTTTTATACGCTAAGCCACACCCATTCTGGTGGGATGTGATGCGTAGTGGGCGCGACGCCACGCGGGGCTCAGTGGTATAGGCTGCTGCAGTAGCCGAAGGGCAGCCAATGAGCACGCTAGATAGCCTGCTTTAGGTCTGCTAGCTGCTGCACTGCGTTGACAATAAATACAAAATTAAGGATAATTTTTTGGCTTCATATCTCGAGAAAAGATGACTTTACCCATAGCGTAAGCAACTTACACAATACTCGTTCCCTTTTCTAGAGAGAGCCAAGGTTACATTAGGTAACCGAGTAGGTTTTTATTTGGCAGTGGTAACTGTGTTTTTTGAATACATTTGCTATTGCAAAAAAACTGAAAGAAAACAGGATTAGATGACAGTGACTATTTGTTAGAGCTGTAACGATACACCAAACCCACGATTCGGTTCGTATCACGTTTTTGACCCACGATTCGTGTTAGTGAGCTCATCAAGTAGGGCTAGTTCATCAAAGTTTTCAGCGAATAAACAGGATGGTGTATCGGTCAGGACACAGGAATAAAGACGAGATGTAGTGATTTCTTTTTCCTTTAACTGTATTGAGCTTCTGCTTCAGCAATACTCATCAGAACTTTCCAATATCCAGTATTGTCATTATAGTCTGATAAAAAACAAATAAATCAAAATTAGTTACTGTAATTTAAACAGTTAGGCTACAGTACTTAAATCACTATGCAACTTGAATAATAAATCCACACACACAGAATGCAAACAATAAATCCACACACACACAGAATACAAATCAGGATCATCAAACATAAATATCTCAATAAACATTGTTATACCCCTTTAAATATCTCTTTCCAAAAAGGGATATCCTCATTTATGTAATTGTAGATTATAAGGAGCTTCACCTATCTCACTGACTAGTTTACATTACAAACTGTATTAAGGGGTTAACAGAAGGAGCAATGGTGACACCCTCAGGCCAGACAAGGCTACTACACAATAGCGTCCGCACATTGGTCTCCTGAGCACGATATTAAATCTTAACTCAACGTTATAAATGTTACTACGTAATTTAGGCATCAGAAAACTCACAACATGTAACTTATTATTTCCTGCAGTTTTTTTACAGCATGAACATTGTTCTTACACTAGAAATATCACTCATCACGCTGGGAACATGTTAATGCGGGGTAACTTGACAATTCAGAAACATAAATACAACAAAGTGACAGTCACTTACTTCTTTGTCATTCACTCAACACCTGGAATATTGAAAGCTGGAATATTCCGGAGGAACTAAAGTTAAACTATACTATTGAACTTGAACGCATTTGTGTTTGCGTTCCCACTATAGCCAATACACTAACTACGCACTTCCTCTACCGTAACCACAGAAGAAGTGTCTTAAAGCGGCAGGCACCCAGAAATGTCAAAGCCTTTTATACAGCCGCCCCCAAATGTGTATGAACATTTGTGACCAAACATGGAAAGTAGGGACACAAGTCTCTCTGCTGCTGGGAGTGACAATAGGGCTCATTAACATCTCATTTAGATAAGCCATACCCCCTGTAAAGCTCCCCCCCTGTGCGTTACAGCTTTTTTTTTCTTTCCTGCTAGCTAATAACAATAGTAGGTATGGGAAGGTCTAAACAGACTAAACATGAGATAACGTGTACGTGTTCTTAGAATGAACACAAAACGACAAACTTTAATGTTTATGGAAACTCACCCCCAGGACTGGCGAATGCACTTCTGCCGCTCTAGGCGAAAAACAATTGTGCTGCCCCTCTATTTGAAACGTATACCAGCAACAACACTCAAAGACCAATATGCCATACATATAATGCAAAACCAACAGCAACACACAAAGACCAATATGCCATACATATAACGCAAAACCAGCAACAACACACAAAGACCAATAACGTTATGCCATACATATAACGCAAAACCAGCAACAACACACAAAGACCAATATGCCATACATATAACGCAAAACCAGCAACAACACACAAAGACAAATATGCCATACATATAACGCAAAACCAGCAACAACACACAAAGACCAATAACGTTATGCCATACATATAACGCAAAACCAGCAACAACACACAAAGACCAATATGCCATACATATAACGCAAAACCAGCAACACACAAAGACTAATATCGTATATGCCATATATATAACGCAAAACCAGCAACAACACACAAAGACCAATATGCCATAACGCAAAACCAGCAACAACACACAAAGACCAATAAGCCATAGGCCTACATATAACGCAAATAGTGCGCAACGCGCGTGTGCCCAAAATGTCAACAATATTAAAGTTTATGCAGGAGGCAAATGCCTGCTGGCATTTTTCTTTAAGCAGTCATGACAGGAATTTTCAAAATAATCACATTTCACCTGCTCAAATTACTGTTACAAATCTCTTTACATCACTTTCTTATGTGCATATACACACACAAATGAAATGTCCACAAGCACATTATATCATCAGCAGGTTCAGCATCTTAAATAACGACTAAAGAGCAAATGAATCTTAACTTACGTTTCAGAAACGCGCACGACAGGCCTTCATCGCAGCAAAGGTCTTAACTGCATCCTCTATTTCGATTCTCTGTGCCAGTTCATGTTCTATGGAGATTGTTGCCAGTCCATTAAGTCTGTTCCCTGTTCACAAAACGTATCCCCATTCAAAGCAATCGGGATGTCACATGAAACAGAGAGCCACAGCTGTCAGCGAGCCGAGCCGCCGTATTCAAGCACCGAGGGCGCGCGCCGCGCTCATACCTCCGGTTCAGTTTCCCGAGCCCACAAAGTGCGGCGAAAACATTTTCGATGTAACTGCCACGGTTCAGCTCGTCTGCGACAATCTGTGCGGCGTCCATCTTCATTGAATTCTGATATCAGTAAGAGCAGGAGCAGAGCGCTGCATAATAAGTAGCCACGCTGTTGGTGGGCGGGGGCAAAAACGCAGGCGGCTATTCAGTATTGAAATACACACAGACAATGACACGCCCCTACTGCATACTAGAATCTCCGAAAAACAAGCCGATTTCAACCTCAAAATGTACGCTTTTAAATATACCAATACTGTTATCTCAAACATGGAGAGGCTTCTTCATGATCTCAACTAACAGATTCTGCAAAAAAGAGGAAAACACCAATTTTGGGAAAAAAAGCTTCTTTCTCATTTTGCTGCCGACTTGTGTCCCTGGATTCCGTAACGGGTCACATTTGCTTCCATTAAAAGTCTTATCATTCAGGCTGAGGGGGGCTCACAGAGGCATCTTCCTCCCCAGACGGGAGAGCTGGCAACATCACCAACCGAGCTACCGGTCGGGTGTAGACATGTCCTCTGATGTCCACATCAGCGGATCTAATGCACCCATCGTCGCTGCGGTGAATCTTGGTTACATGCCCAATGGGCCACAGGGCTCGAGGTAGCTGCGGGTCCACCAGCATGACAACAGCCTTATCCAGTAGTTCAGGAGAAGAGGAGTGCCATTTCTGTCTGGTCTGTAGCCCAGGGAGATATTCTCTGATGAATCTGCACCAGAATTGGTCAGCGAGAACTTGTGAATGCCGCCAACGTCTGCGGCTCAGGAGCTCCGTCTCAGGATAGACCACTTGGGGGAGGGATCCATCAGGCCGCCCCATAAGCAGACTATTGGGTGTCAGAGGGTCGATATCCGCAATGTCGGCAGATACATAACCCAATGGTTTAGAGTTGAGAATTGCCTCAACTTCCAGGAGAACTGTGAGAAGGACGTCTTCATGAACAGGTTGAGGCCCCACACAGGTGTAAAGTGCAGACTTGACAGAGCGGATCTCTCTCTCCCACACACCACCAAAGTGCGGAGCTGCTCGGGGTTAAACTGGAACTTATTCCTCTGACGTGCGAGTCGTTCCCGCAAGATTGGCTCCATACTGGCAAAAGCCTCTCTAAGTTCCCGTTCTCCTCCTTTAAAATTGGTCCCCTGGTCTGGTCTGTGTCCCTCTTCTGGCAATGAACCGTCTTAGGGCCATCAAGTAAGCATCCGCATCCATATTTCTGAGGAGATCCAAGTGTACTGCCCTGGTTGTTTAACACTTAAATATTATTCCCCAGCGTTTCTCCTGGCGTCTGCCCATCTTCACAAACATGGGGCCAAAACAATCCACGCCAGTGGAGTGGAAGGCTGGTTTGTGTAATCGGAGACGAGCAGCGGGAAGGTCCGCCATTCGGGGAATGGAAGGCTGAGCTCTCCAGCGCTGACATTCGGCACAAGAACGTTGGTATCTGCGAATCGCCTCCCTTCCATGGATTATCCAGAATGACCTCTGCATCTCTGCAAAGACTTGCTCTGGACCAGGGTGATGCAGGTTGCTTTCGTACCTTTGGATAAGCAAGCGTGTAACTGGGTGTGAGGCATCCAGAACAACAGGATGTAATATCAAGTCTTCTTGACCTTCCAATCGTCGGAGCCGACCTCCTACTCTTATGAGGTCCGTGGATTTATCTAACTCTGGAGCCAAGGTAAGTAATCTGCTCCCAGGTGAAACGGGTTTCCCTGCTGCAAGGAGTTTGTAGTCCTCTGGAAATTACTGTTGTTGGGCTCGCTGGAGAACGATCATCTGTGCCCGTTGGTGCTCTTCAGCATTAGGCGGTGAACTGGAAGGGGTTTGTCCTAGGATTTTTTTGAGCAGTGGTATCTATGAGCTCCTGCCAGGTGTGATACACCTTGTCATCCCGGCTGATCGACATTGGTGAGGTAACTGTTACTCCACAAAAGGTGGCCTTCCGGAGTTCCGCCCTGTCCTCAAATGGCTCGGTGCTGGATCTTTCTGGCCAGGTGGCTGGGTTCTGGAGAAGGAAGTGAGGTCCTTGAGACCATCGGTTGGGATCTATTAGGGCCTCCAGGGTCTTCCCTCTCGTCGGATCATCAGCAGGATTGTTCACAGAGTCCACGTAGCGCCAAGTGCACTTCTCTGTTAACTCCTGTATTTCAGCTATTCTGGCACCCACGAAGACCTTGTAGCGGCAAGACTGGGAGTGTAGCCAGGTTAGTACTGTAGTGGAGTCTGACCACAACACAGTTTGAGCCACTGTCAAGGTAAGTTCCCTTTCGAGGACACGAGCCAGCTGCGCTGCAACCAGAGCTCCACAAAGCTCCAGGCGTGGGATGAAATGCAGATGTCTTGGAGCCACTCGTGAACGAGCAAGGATGAAAGACAGGTGGATCTGGCCTTCCTTATCCTCAATTCTCATGTAGGCTACGGCTCCATAAGCTAGTTCAGAGGCATCTGCGAAGATGTGCACCTCACGGGTAGCACCCTCAAGGTTGGCGTCCACAGAAACTATGCACGCGGAAAGGTGAGAAGAGGTAAGTTCAGCCTTCCAGCTGGACCAGGCTTGCAGGAGTTCGGCCGGTAAGTTAGGATCATCCCAACCTCGATCTTATCCCACAGCTGCCTGATGATGAGCTTTGCTCGGGTGGAGAAAGGTAACATGTAACCCAAGGGATCATATTGAGTAGCTAGAACTCTGTAAATGTTCCTCAGGGTTGGTACCTCGTAGGCCACAGGTCTATGTTTGTAGCTCAAAGAGTCGGTTGCCCAATTCCAGCTGAGACTGAATGTTGACTCCAGAGGGTTGGACTTATCCTGTGCCAGCCACACATCCAGGCTTTCAGATCTGGCCTCTTTAGGCAAGTGGCTCAGGATGCTTGGATCATTGCAAGCCCATTGACGCAACTCAAAGCCTGCAGAAGTCAGAAGATCCCTGAGCCGATCCACCAGCAGTTTGGCTTCACCCGGCGTACGCATGCTCTGCAGGCAATTATCGACGTAAAAACAGTTCTCAACCGAGAATCTCAGGTCATCGTCCAGCTTGCAGTGGTCAACAACGTGGCGCTGCAGGGCGTATGTCGCACAGCACGGGCTGCAGGTTGTGCCGAAAGGCAAAACTTGCCACTCAAATGTGACCCGTCACGGAATCCAGTGACAAAATTCGGCAGCACAACTTGCGAGCAAAATGAGAAAGAAGCTTTTTTTTTCCCAAAATTGGTGATTTCTGCTTTTTTGCAGAATCTGTTAGTTGAGATCACGAAGAAGCCTCTCCATGTTTGAGATACCAGTATTGGCATATTTAAAAGCGTACATTTTGAGGTTGAAATCGGCTTGTTTTTCGGAGATTCTAGCATGCAGTAGGGGCGTGTCATTGTCTGTGTGTATTTCCATACTGAATAGCCATCGGCGCTTTTGCCCCCGCCCCCCAACAGCGTGGCTACTTATTATGCAGCGCTCTGCTCCTGCTCTATCTGATATCAAAATTCAATGAAGATGGACGCCGCAAAGATTGTCGCAGACGAGCTGAACCGTGGCAGTTACATCGAAAATGTTTTCGCCGCACTTTGCGGGCTCGGGAAACTGAACCGGAGGTATCGGGCGCGGCGCGCACGCCCTCGGTGCTTGAATACGGCGGCTCGGCTTGCTGACAACGGTGGCTGCTGTTTCATATGTGACATCCCGATTGCTTTGAATGGGGAACGTTTTGTGAACAGGGAACAGACTTAATGGACTGGCAACAATCTCCATAGAACATGAACTGGTACAGAGAATCAAAATGGAGGATGCAGTTAAGACCTTTGCTGCGATGAAGGCCTGTCGTGCGCGTTTCTGAAACATAAGTTAAGCTTCATTTGCTCTTTAGTCGTTATTTAAGATGCTGAACCTGCTGATGATATAATGTGCTTGCGGACATTTCATTTGTGTGTGTATACGCACATAAGAAAGTGATGTAAAGAGATTTGCAACAGTAATTTGAGGAGGTGAAATGTGATTATTTGGAAAATTCCTGTCATGACTGCTTAAAGAAAAATGCCAGCAGGCATTTGCCTCCTGCATAAACTTTAATACTTGCTGGTTTTGCGTTATATGTATGGCATATTGGTCTTTGTGTGTTGTTGCTGGTAGGCTATACGTTGCAAATAGAGGGGCAGCACAATTGTTTTTTCGCCTAGAGCGGCAGAAGTGCATTCGCCGGTCCTGGGGGTGAGTTTCCATAAACATTAAAGTTTGTCATTTTGTGTTCATTCTAAGAACACGTAGGCTACACGTTATCTCATGTTTAGTCTGTTTAGACCTTCCCAATACCTACCTGTTGTTATTAGCTAGCTCAGGAAAGAAAAAAAAGCTGTAAACACAGGGGGGAGCTTTACAGGGGTATGGCTTATCTAAATGAGATGTAAATGAGCCCTATTGTCACTCCCAGCAGCAGAGAGAGGTGAAAACTGCACATCTTTAGAGGCTGTTATCTTAACTTTTAGTTATTTTAATTGCCTACCTTCAAATGGCCACAACTTCTCCAAATATTATCAGATTTCCACGTGTTACACATCGTTGGAAAGCTTGGAGACTACACTTTCAGAATCTATGAATAACTCAAAATGCCCCAGAACCGACTTGTGTCCCTAGTTTCCGTAACTGGTCACAAATGTTCTTGGGGGCCCTTCCACCTTCAGGTCCCGCCACAGGAACCTTAGAAGAGGGCGATCTTCAGGGATAAGGCGGACTTGATGAAACATCCCCTTAATGTCTCCACTAATCGCAATGGGATGTTCACGAAATCCCACTAAGACTCCCAGCAAGGGGACACCAAGGGTAGGGCCAGGTAGCAGGTACTGGTTCAGGGTCTGCCCAAAGTACTGGTGAGAGCAGTTGAAAACAAGGCGGTTCTTTCCGTTGTGGCTGATGAGATAATGTGAGATATACCATCCTTCTTTGGTAGAGGTCTCCTCAGTAACTTCCCTCACAGCACCTGCTTCAATGAGCTTCTGCATTTCCATCTTGTATGCTTCTGCTCGCTTTGGGTCCTTTAAGAGTCGCCTCTCAGTACTACGTAACATGGGCATAACAGACTCGTTTGGTGAGTGCAAAGGTGGCATGTTTGCATGGCGCAGCAATGGTGTGGCTTACCTGAGAATTCCATCTACATTAATACGGACTGTCTTGGCTTCAAGCAATGGTACAGCCTGCTGATCCTGCTTTGACCGAGTCACCTCTCTTTCGTGTCGGTAAGGTACAGTGTCTACTTGCCAGAGTCGCTCAAAATTCTTGTAAAGCTCATCCATTGGTGGCGTAGATGAAGTAAACAGACACTGTGCAGGTTGGATTTGCCGCCCCATGAAAGGGGTAGGGCCTTGAAGAGTCCACCCAAGCCTGGTGCGGACTGCGGCTGGGCCACCTGGTGGACCAAGTCTGACTGGCTCGACAGGTATTATCAGCTGAGGGTTGGCGGAGCCTACAAGAAGTGTTGGCTGAGCATCTCTTAAGGCAGGTAGGGGAATGCCACTTAGGTGTTTATATTTCCTCTGCAGGCGGTCAATAGGGTAAGTATGCTGTGCTAGGCTTAGGCGGCGAGCTGTGAAGGCACCATTGATCTTATAGGTGCTGCAGCACCCCCTGTTGGCAAACTGTGATGACAATAAAATTATAGCTTATAAATATATCTTTGGTTATTGTTTCTGTTCCACAACATTTTGCATGCCATGTTTGGGGTGTGGGATGAAGAGAGGGATATTTTTAGTAATTATTTAATTAAAAATTATTTAATTTATCTTCAGTGTGTATTATTAGCCAATCAGGTGTCTTGACGCGAATCACGCGATTACGATTCAGCCTACGCAGCACAAAAAAAACAAACAAAAAAATACCTAGTCTAAAAAACTGCTAGTAGTAGTGATATTACCTTAGTCTATAGCAGTATAATTAGCAATGTCACAAAAGAGAATTTTGGATTTTTTTCAATCCAACCCCAAAAACCAGAGGCCGAGGACTAGCGAGAATTCTCCAACTGACTCCTCATCCAGAGGTAACGTTACAGCCCCTACGCCCGAGCAGGACAAGCTAGCTTCTGTCGTTCCCGGTGCTAGCCAATACGACCAGGCTGCTGGTGACACTAACGCTAAAACTTCATATTCAAAAAATTCTCAGTCTGCCCCCGACAAGAGTGAGACTGCTGCAGCAGGGACATCACCTTTACCATCTGAGCCATTTCAGCCAAGGAATTTCGACTTCCCCACTAAGCGTTTTGGGACTGAAGGTTTTTCAAGATCGTTTAAATCAGCTTGGTTTGAAAGATGGAAATGGCTCCATTATGTCAATGACACTGACAAAGCACTGTGTTTTATTTGTTGTTCTGTGGTAGCCAAAAAGTTGGTACATGACTTTTACAGAGCTGACGCCGTATTCATCAGAGGGGGATTTTCGAATTGGCGTAAAGCCACAGAAAAATTCAGAGATCACGAAAAGTCATTATTCCACCTTGAAGCTGTGAACAAAATCGCTGCGCTAAATAGTACACCGATCAGTGCCCTGCTCTCAGACGCGGTTGCGAAGGAGCAGAATACTGGCAGAGCTCTTCTCCAAGATGCCTTCAAGTCAGTACGCTATTTGGTCCGACAGGGCTTACCTCTCCGAGGCCGCGATCACCGTGAAGGACATTTCTGGCGTATGATGATTGACCGCACCGAGTCGCTTCCCGCAGCTCGCCAGTGGATGCTCCGCAGGGATAACTGGCTGTCAGATACGATCCAAAATGAGATCATAGAACTGCTTGCACATGCTGTGCAGCGAAGGTTGGTTTCTGGGGCAATGGTTTCTCATTACTTTGGACTGACGGCTGATGGCACTACAGACATAAGCTCATCCGAGCAGTTTTCCTGCCATGTGCATTATGTGGATGCTGATTTGTGTCAACAGAGTGTGTTTTGGGATTTTACAGCGCACCAGATTCTAAAGCAGACACTCTATTCAGGTGCATCACTGACATATTTTTGCGCTTGCACCTGCCGATTGAAAAGCTTCAAGGCTACTGTTTTGACGGGGCAAGTAATATGTCTGGACGTTTCACCGGCGTACGTGCGCGTCTTGCAGAAGTCTGCCCTGGCTCCTTGTTTGTCCATTGTTGCAATCACTCGTTGGATCTTGCTTTGCAAGAGGTGGCCCGGGATGTGGCTCTCGTCGCAGACGTATTTAACTTTGTACAGAACACCTCCAACCTCATCCGAGAGTCAGCAAAACGCAAGAGTTTGTATCAGTCTTTTTTCCCCGACGGAGAACCCGTGTCCAATGTCGCAGCTCTGTGTCCGACAAGATGGTGCGTAAGGACCAAGGCGATATCCAGACTCCTGCAAGGATATGGGCCGCTGTTGGAGACCCTACGAGCTCTCGAAAAGGACCGGAGTGTTCGTGGGGAGACAAGGTCTAAAATATCAGGACTTCTCAAGCAAGCTATGAAGGGCAGAACTGTCTTCGGGCTGTTGTGCTGTGAGGCTATGTTTGGACCTTGTGAGGCTGTGGCAAGAAGTTTGCAGAAGGCTGATGCAAGCGTTTCTGGTGCACTTGAGTGCATTAAAGTTCTCAAAGAGCGCATAGGTAAGCTTTATTCGTTGCTTTTGTTACCTATAATTGCTATTTTTTGTGGACGATTTGCATGTCAATGTCTTTTGCGTGCGTTGGTGTGGTCAAATTAAAACTAATTTTACGCGCGTTGGCGTGGTTTAAAAAAAAAAGTTCAGACGGGGAGGAAGAAAGCACACCCTGTTTATTTTCTTTATTTAACAAAAGCACAATGTTTTGATTTGATTGTAAGTGGACACATAAAAAAGTAGAAATATCACAGATAATTGTTTCATAATTATTTATTTTTTCTGTATGAGCATAAATGACGAATTAATTTAAGTTTATTGTGCTACAATGTGAAGAAAATCCAGCAAAACGCGCTGGCGACCTCAGAGGGTTAAACGTAAATAATAACATGTATTATTATTATTATAGATGCACTGAGGGGAGAAGGAGTTGTGGACACAATTTTGTTGAAAGCAAAAGCGTCTGCATCAGCTCTCAGCCTGAAGTGGCCAAAAGATTCCAGGGTCAGCAGAACACCAAATCGTTTTCGGGACACCACTGCGCTGGAGGATTTAGCAGACAGTGGTGAATTAAAGTGGCGACGGGACTTTTTTGAGGCCGTGGATTTAATGAATTCGGAAATGGAGCGCAGATTCGATCAAGCTGGCTTGTCAACAGCTGCAAAGAGGGAGAGAGTGCTGCTGGATTCTGCAAAGGGCCTTGTTTCAGATGATGACTTGAGTAACCTTCAGCTTCCACAGATGGACATTGCGTCCCTAGGCCTGCAACTGAGGATGCTGGGTGGCCTCACCAAACAACATGCAATCCACTCAGTCCAAGAACTTGCTCGCTTTGTATCAGCTCTACATCCACAAACAAGAGGACTTTTCACCGAGGTGGAACGGCTGATCCACTTGTGCCTTTGTTTACCAGTGTCTACTGCTGGCTCCGAAAGGTCTTTCTCAGCTCTTCGCCGCCTGAAAACCTGGCTCCGTAGCACTATCACTCAGAGTAGACTTTCTCACATGGCACTGCTTCACATCCACAAAAACATTTTGGATGATCTGGATATTCAGGGTCTCATGGCAGAGTTTATCAGCCGAACTCCAGAGCGCAAATCTACTTTTGGTGTTCCGAAATCATCGTAAGGTAGAAACACGGTGTCTCACATCTCTGCGTCTTTTTCCTGCCGCCGTGCAGGCTCAGATGGTATAATTGTGAATAGCATGACAATAAAGAAACGAATAGTCTGTAACTTTTTAGAATTCTATTTAATTTAGAATCACATATTACTGTCGGATAAAAACTGATTTTGCATAGTCTGTTACTTTGTGGCACTAGGCCTTTTTTTGGCTGTTACGCGGTTTATGAACACAATTACTTGTGGTTTTTTTAAAATAAACATACATTGTCATCTAGAAAACCGATCCTGGTGTCGACCTCCTTGTTTTTAGACATTTTGATTATGCATGTATTGCTAATAATATATAATATCATCACATACATTTATACATTGGTTATAAATGACATTTTAGTTTATATGCAAGCGGCAACATATTTAGATAGGCCTACTAGACTTTTTTTTTTTGTGTGTGTATTTGTTTTCTGATTTTAACTATAAAGATCGTTGCCGTGCTTGCATCACTCCCTTACTCCTATATCCCCTATGGCCACTTGGCCTGCGTGAATGCAAATGGGAAAAAAAAGGTTTTGAGGGAGAATATTAATAATCCGTTACATATAGCGCTTTTCTAGGTACCAGTAATACCTTTAAAACCCTTCTAAACTTCTAACCCCCCCCCCCCCCCCACACACACACACACACACACACCCAGCACCCCCTGTCGAAAATGACTTCCCGCGTCTCTGGGTCTGTCCAGGTAGAGCGAGTCAGCTGCAGAGCTGATTAAGCAGCTCTCTTCTTTAACAGCTACCTCTTTATTGCCCCTCTCTGCTCTTGTATTTATCTCGTGAAGGGCCAGTAGGTGTTTTCCCTGACAGATGTTGCAGGGTTTCTTCAATGTGCACTGAGCTGCTTGATGAGTTCGTGCACAGCACCAGCACTGCTTGTTAACCCGTATCCACTCTCTAAGCTGATCTTTGGAGAGTTTGGCGACAGCATTGCATTGACTGAGATAATGCTCATTACTATCACAGTAGGCACAGTAGGCTCTACTCTTGGCTGCTCTGTTGGCTGAACTCTCTTTGTGATACAAAGGGGCTGTCTCTGCAGACTCACCAGCTCCATGTAGGACGGTCACCGTTTGTCAGCAGACGAGCAACATGTGATCCACAGTTGAGTTCGATTTCCCCTTCAGGACCCAGAGTCTGCAACAAGCCCACTAAAGATTGAATCTGGAGAGAGAACTTCTGGAATGCCATAGTATCACCACGCTTAACTTCAGGGGTTTCTAGTACACTTGCTATCTTCTTTAAGGCAAGTTGATGAGGCTGACCAAATTTATCATGGAGGGCTGACATAGTGTCACTATAGGGGGTTGGTGAGTTTAGATAGGCATCAGCTATAAGCCTAGCTTCCTCCAGCTTTAAATGATCCACAAGTATTTGATACTTAAAGAGTTCGGTAGCATTAGATGGGAGTAGGTTCTCTAGAGCTATGCGAAGCCGTGCAAACTCACTGGGATCCGGGTGAATAAACTTTGGGATTGTGGGTTGGGGCCCTCGATACACTTGTTCATTCCCTGGTGGCTGCATAGACTGTTTAGGTGGCGGCATGCCATGTACCGCTCCAGTGGCTGCTAAGTGATGGTAGGCTTGGGTAGGCGCTGATTGCATTAAAGGTGCTGGTCCAGGATGTGTGAGCAGCTGAGAGGGTCGTGTAAGCAGCTGAGAGGGTCGTGTAAAGAGGTATGGTGATATCCCTTTGCCGGAAGCAGGAATGGGATGCTGAGGAGGCAGTGGAGGCTTACAAGGCATACATATACTCTAGCTTCAGAGGCAAAGTCGAGTTGGCTACTTTCTAGCCCTTGTTTCTTCGACCCTGAGATTGCACATGCCTCTCGACAGGTTCTCATCAGGTTCAGGCCAGGGTGGAGGATCAAGCCATTCCTCCTCCTCCATTTCCTTTGAATGTGCTGCAACAGTGAAACTCCTTGAGGCTACAGCAGCGGCTTGTGGAGATCTGGGGTTACTGTAGTTTGAGGCTGAGCTATTAACTTGGGCCAGGTCTGCTCTGAGTGAGCAGGCTACCTCCAGTAATTCTTTCATCTCATGCCGTGCTTCATTGAGTTCCTTTATGCCAGTCTGGAAGGCCTGTTGTGTTTGGAGCAGCTTAGTATTCTCCTCTCGAATAGCTCTGATTTCCTCTGGGAAACGAGAATCCAAATATGGGCTCTAATGGGATGAGGGTGTTCGCGCAGGCTGAATAAACCCATCCAAATCTCTCCTCTGGCTGTGGTCTGGGGCTAGCTGAGGAATCTCAGGGTAAGCAGCATTCCCAGGGAAGCCACTAGAGTGAGGGTAGGCTGTCTGGAAGGGAGTCATCTGGTCTGGACCCTCCCGAGTGAGGAACACCCTCCTATCCGAGGCAGAAGATGGCGGACCCCATTGTAACTGATCTCGTTGACTATATCCCATATAGTCCACTTCAGAGTCCTGAAGTCTGGCAGGTCGACACATTTGACGTTTAGGTCTCACACCAGGATACATCTCTTCATCTGACTCCATCCTGAATACTGCTATCAGGCTCGAAGGACCAATGTTAGTGAGCTCATCAAGTAGGGCTAGTTCGTCAAAGTTTTCAGCGAATAAACAGGACGGTGTATCGGTCAGGACACAGGAATAAAGACGAGATGAAGTAATTTCTTTTTCCTTTAACTGTATTGAGCTTCAGCAATACTCATCAGAACTTTCCAATATCCAGTATTGTCATTATAGGCTGATAAAAAAATAAATAAATCAAAATTAGTTACTGTAATTTAAACAGTTAGGCTACAGTACTTAATTCACTACTAATCGCAACGTGAATAATAAATCCACACACACAGAATACAAATAATAAATCCACACACACACACACACACACACACACACAGAATACAAATAAGGATCATCAAACATAAATATCTCAATAAACATTGTTATACCCCTTTAAACATCTCTTTCCAAACAGGGATATCCTCATTTTTGTAATTGTAGATTATAAGGAGCTTCACCTATCTCACTGACTAGTTTACATTACAAACTGTATTACGGGGTTAACAGAAGGAGCAATGGTGACACCCTCAGGCCAGACAAGGCTACTACACAATAGCGTCCGCACATTGGTCTCCTGAGCACGATATCAAATCTTAACTCAACGTTATTTGTTAATACGTAACTTAGACATCAGAAAAATCACAAAATGTAACTTATTATTACCTGCAGTTTTTTACAGCATGAACATTGTTCTTACACTAGAAATATTAATCATCACGCTGGGAACATGTTAATGCGGGGTAACTCGACAATTCAGAAACATAAATACAACAAAGTGACAGTCACTTACTTCTTTGTCATTCACTCAACACCTGGAATATTGAAAGCTGGAATATTCCGGAGGAACTAAAGTTAAACTATACTATTGAACTTGAACGCGTTTGCGTTCCCACTATAGCCAATACACTAACTACGCACTTCCTCTACCGCAACCACAGAAGAAGCGTCTTAAAGCGGCAGGCACCCACAAATGGCAAAGCCTTTTATACAATGGGCTCCTTGCACGTAACTACTTCCTTACCGGAAATGCGGCCTCGTCTTTTCCGGCGCTATTCTACACTATGAGATGAGATGTTTAAAAGAGTTGCCGAAACTTACAATAACGGACGTACATCGCCTTTGTAAGTCCTCCTCCAAATCACCTACCAGCAAATTAGAGAGAAGGGCTTTAAAATGTATGCCTCTTCATATATCCACGGATATGAAGGTAAGTATATCTCAAACTTTATGGCTTATGTTAGTTTGCTAGCTTACATTAGGCTAATAAACAACCCCGGGCTGACAGAATATGCGTGTTATAATGTTGTACTGTTTTCTAGTATTAGGCGGAAAATGTCTACGTTGTGTATGTACGCCTTCAAACAGGAAGAGAGCGAGCCGTATTTACCCGTTGCGGATATGACGTCAGGTTGCTATGTGCAAGGAGCCTATTCGGTTAGTATCACGATTCTATAATGGAGGCGGGGCTTGGGGGTGAAAAAAAAGAGATTTTGAGAAAAAAAAATATGTTTATTAAATAACATTTGAAAACCCTGTATTTAACACCAAAGAACAATATTAACTATGCAAATTATTATATTAAACTAAGCAGTGTAGGCTGCTGCTTTTGGGTTGTTTTCTGTGCTCCAACAAAATTGATTTCGGGATGGTGCCGTAGGATATGCATCTGCATGTTGGACGTGTTGCCGGTCATTTGAGGAAGCTTCTTAAAACACTTACGGCAAATTGTGTGGGTCTTGTCAGTAGATCCAATGCTACCACATCTTTGAATTACTATTAGTATTATTTGAAGTTAACATTATAAAATACGTAGACCTACACCACAAAACTATTGAGGATCAATTAAAATTGGGCAATTTCAGCATTATGGACGTGACATTTGCAGTCAAAACTTGAAAAATAAATTCTCAGAAAATGCATTTAATACCAATATATTGAAACTTCTGTTTATATAGCCATACTCCCTTAACCTCCTGAGACCCGAGAGTTTGCCTGGTGTGCATTTTATAATTTTTCTTGCTATTTGGGATAAGTAGGACCTAATAAGTGTAATAACTAAAATTTGTTTTTGTACAGGAAGTAGTTTTTGCATAAAATGATGTCCTCATGCGAGGACAGTGGGTCTATCTTAACTTTATCCTCCTGAGACCTGAGTTTTGGTTTGGCGGGGGATTGAACTCACTCCCCAGCCAGAGTGCACTCTCTCAGGCTTGGGTCAATGCCTTGAAGGCCCTGGAGCTTTGAGACCACCGCAACTTTTTGGACTTTGTCATTATTAAGAGCTTGGCTTCAGAGTCAACATCACCATGGGCTTTATTTGTAACCAGGAGAAGTGTGCCATGCCTGGGATGCACTTTTCAAAAAAATCAGCCCGTCTTTTCCTGGAGGTTTCATGTTTTTCAGAGCTCCACCACGGTGGAGATTGAACTCACTCCCCAGCCAGAGTGCACTCTCCGGCCTGGGTCACAGCCATTGACGCCCTGGAGGTTTGAACATGTGTAACAGAGCATGTGTGTGTGTGTGTGTGTGTGTGTGTGTGTGTGTGTGTGTGTGTGTGTGTGTGTTGTGTGTGTGTGTGTGTGTGTGTGTGTGTGTGTGTGTGGTGTGTGTGGCGCGCGCGATCGCGAGTGAGCAAGTGTGTGTGTGTGTGTGTGTGTGTGTGTGTGTGTGTGATCGCGATCGAGCAAGAGAGAGTGTGTGTGTGCGCACGATCGCGAGTGAGCAAGAGAGAGAGAGAGAGAGAGAGAGAGAGAGAGAGAGAGAGAGAGAGAGAGAGAGTGAGTGTGTGTGTGTGTGTGTGTGTGTGTGTGTGTGTGTGTGTGTGTGTGTGTGTGTGTGTGTGTGTGTGTGTGTGTGTGTGTGTGTGTGAGTGAGTGAGCAAAGTGTGTGTGTGTGTGTGTGTAAGCGATCGCGACGAGCAAGAGAGAGACAGTGTGTGTGTGTGTGTGTGTGTGTGTGTGTGTGTGTGTGTGTGGGGCGCGCGCGATCGCGAGTGAGCAAGTGTGTGTGTGTGTGTGTGTGTGTGTGTGTGTGTGTGTGTGATCGCGATCGAGCAAGAGAGAGTGTGTGTGTGCGCACGATCGCGAGTGAGCAAGAGAGAGAGAGAGAGAGAGAGAGAGAGAGAGAGAGAGAGAGAGAGAGAGAGAGAGAGATGAGAGAGAGAGTTGTGTGTGTGTGTGTGGTGTGTGTGGTGTGTGTGTGTGTGTGTGTGTGTGTGTGTGTGTGTGTGTGTGTGTGTGTGTGAGTGAGTGAGCAAAGTGTGTGTGTGTGTGTGTGTAAGCGATCGCGACGAGCAAGAGAGAGACAGTGTGTTGTGTGTGTGTGTGTGTGTGTGTGTGTGTGTGTGTGTGTGTGCGCGCGCGCTCGAGTGAGTGAGCGTGCGTCACGAAGCTCAATGCAACTACAAATTTTTTTTTTTTTTGCTAACATCTTATACAGTTTTAACGAAGCTAAGTCCCATTGTCCTCATGTGGACATCAACTTTAGCAGCAGAGTAAATCTTTATTTTTACAAAAGTTTGTCAAATGTGCATGCCATTGTAATCATACAACACTTCTATGCATAACTTAACAAGAATCAACAATGAAATGTTTTTAGATTTTTATCTTGTGGACGTTTGTGGCTGCATGACATGTGACCTGTTTTCTCCGCCATATTTAAATTATTTATGTTAATTTTTTTTCTCTTCTGACATGGCGCCTAAGAAACATAAGTGTTCTGCTATGGGATGTAATAATGTACATAGTAGTTTTCACTCACTTCCGACATCAGAGCCACTGAAAACGCAGTGGATGGATTTTATTTACGAAGGGGCGCCACTTAAACTTCCAAAATACGTTTATGTTTGCGCAAATCATTTTCTGACTGACTGTTTTGTGAACGAGGGTCAATTCAAAGCCGGTCTTGCTTTAAAGTTAATCATCAAGTGTGGATTGTAGCCTACTTTTCGCGATCCAACGTCACCTCCAGAAGAAGTAAGTGTATATGATTTTTTAGCAAATAGTCATTTCAGTCGATGTCAGCCAATTCAACAACAAACGTCTAAAGTTGTTGTCGTCGTCGTAGGATGTCTGTGTATGTATATAATTTAAACCTAGTTTGTATAGTGTGTAACCACACGTTTATATATTTTTAAAGATATTGTATTAAAGAGGTCATATAATGCCATTTTTGTACAAGTTAATATGAATCTTTAGGGTCTAAATGAAAACTTTGTAATATACTTTTATTAAAGATTTTAAGAAAACACTAATTTCACCTGCACAAAAACAGCTCTGTTTTCAGCACGCCGTTTCAGTGCATAATACCTTTAAATGATAATGAGCTTTGCTCACCCCGCCCCTCTGTTCTTTGGGTCGTTTTTGACACAACGCACGTGGAGTGTTGCCTTGGCAACAGTTGATGGTGTATTTTGGCGAAAGAATGGCAGCTGGAGTCTCTGAGGACACATCTGTAGTGCAACCATATCAATTTGAACTGGAGTCGGACCCGGAACAAGATGACGGCCCCGAAGAAGTTCTACAATTAAAGGTTGTGTAGGTAAGAAATTTATAAAAAACTTTTTTCCAAATTTGTTTAAACTTTTTTATATATATCAATGCATAATTAAAATCTAAGTACTCTGAAAAAAAGAGTATAAAAATCGATTGACTCTAGACCGTTTAATCTGCATTAAACACAGCTCATTATTTCGAACCGGGACGAAGGCGACTGTCACTCTCTCGCAACCATGGCAACCACCCCTTCGCCACACAGGACCTGCCCTTTTGCGCGCACTCGTTTGGTTTGTGTAATTCAAGAGCCACGGAACCTAGGATTACCAAAACAATGGCAGAGAAAGACCAATCTAAGTCCACATTTGCAGTTCACGAAGGCAACCCAGTCAAAAAAAGGAAGTCATTTACATTACAAGAAAAGGTAATGAACAAAAAGTTGTTGGATAAACAAAGAAATAAAACTCGGGTGAATATCGGCGTGGCTTTCCAGCGTTGGCGAGAACTGAGGGACCTCAAGGGGCTGAAAAGTGACGCCTTGATGGCTTCATTTCTGCTGGACAGGTAAATCTTTCTTTTTGTATTTAGATCATACAGATTTTTTTGTTTATCTTTTCAAGAAGCATGCGTCATTAGCACACGTAGCTGCCTAATATAGCTAACATAGCATTACTCAGCGAGCCGTAGTAGAGACGGTAAATAATAGACTTAGCTCAAGATGATAGCTGTAGTGTTGAATTGTGCATAATTTTGTGTAGATAACTAAATGTAGGTTTAACAGATAGTAAACGTTACTCCGCATCCTGGTATTTTTCTTAGTATTATATTTATCCTCTAACTCTTTTAACATGTTTACCATGATTTATCATTTTTTTCATCTTTGTTTTGTTTTTATATTCTAGACCTCTGACCCTACACTGTAAAAACTGGGAATGTCGTCAATTAATATTTAATAATCAAACATTAGTAACATATACATAATAAAAAAGACTATTTGTAGTTTGGAATCACACTGAGCTGACTTCAACAAATTCTAGTTATTTATTAATAACATTTTACTCAGTTTTGTTTGAATAAAATCAGCTGTGAATCGTTGAGTAGAATTTAATTATATTTTTTCAGGAAAGTCAACGATGCAGAAAATTAGTAAATGTTACTCATTGGGAGGTCGTTGGATTTAATCACCTTACACTTCCGCTCCAGCTATTTTCAGCCACATGGATCGTCAACATTTCAGAGACTGCCATTTTCCCAAAGGTAAGACTTGTATAAGTTAATAATCATTTTACAAGGAGTTGCTGTAACAGTTAGCAGTTGAACATTGTTTTGCATTGCTGCAAGTTATCCAACATTCCAACTTTATTGGTTGAAAGTAAAAATAAATGTAACTTAACAGTGATTCTGCCAACTGTTTCAACTAAAAGCGTGGTAATTAATGACTGAAAAAGTAACTTAGTCGTTTAAATATCACTTTTTTTTTTCAAAGTATAATGTTATAGATATGGCCTTTAAGATACCAGCTAACTTAATCAACTTTTGCCAAATTTCCTGGCATCGGCCTGCACCTCCACCCCTCCCCCACCCCAAGCTAGCTAACGTTAGTCTGTTTTGCGCACGCCTGGATGGTGTCCTAATCCCAAGTTCACAGAGGCTCCATGTTAAGCAATGTTAGCCACACAGTTTCAAGTCACAATTCACGGTAACATACAATGAGGCACAACGGGAGATGGCAAAAAGTTTTTCTCTGTCGGAGTATGCATTGAAGCCGGTTTCAGCACGTGCTGACAGATTACACCGGCGAGCTACGTCTGAGGTCAGTAAATTAGAGCATGATGTGGACTTGCGCTGCCAGAGAGAGAGAGAGGCATCGTCCGTCTGTTTGCAACAACAGATTTAACACTATTATGTTAGCATTTCATGCTCAGTATATCCTCATTCTGTCATGAACGTGTCTCCACAAAACAGAGTAAATAACTAATTTAGGCGATGGACCTTGTAGAATATATAACACCCTTGTAGGTTTAAAAGACAAATTATTAAAACGTCACATCACTCTATATTAGGAATTTTCTTTGTCAGGTTCACTCTTCATTCTTATTTGCATAGTACATGTTTCAGTGTTCTTAAGCTTTAATAATTACTCTTGCAAACCATTTTGGTTTTTGGTTTGACATATTTTATGTAAGTAAATGTCCTGTTAGTTCTTCTGTAATAGTGACTATGTTTGAATAAGAATAAAAAATAAGATTTTATTCATATGTAGATAAACTTTTGGTGTTTGTTTAGTTACTCCTTATGTTTCCTCTTATGTATGTGTAAAATACAATTTCAAATTAAATCTAAGCTCATTTATCATTTATTTTCAGATGCATGAAGAAACTTTGACTGAAATGTATCAACAGGTATGTATTTGACTTGTATGAAAAACACAAAAAGCTGTGATACCACATTTCACATGTTGATTATTACTATTTCTTGTATCAACATTTCCTGGTTAAAAGCAGATTTCCTGCAGTTTTTTTTAAAATTATTCAATTTAAATGTTTGTCATTTCAGGCTCCAAGCAACCCTAGCATCAGCATGACCAGAGATGTTGTCATTCGGTGTTTGATGGTGTATCTTGGGGAATCCACAGATCATGATGTAAGTTGACGAACATGTTAAAATATAAAGAAGGTGATCTGTCTCATCTCTAGGGCTGGGTGTCGACAGCCAAATTGCTTCGACAAGTATTAAAAAGTGCCTGGTCATTCTGTACCAAATTTGATAAGGAGTAAATCTCATCAGCCAAGCCAATATGCATGCAGCATGCTTGTACTACCAAGATCTACCAAAATGCTGCTCATTGGCTGGCTAAGGTTAACTTAACATCATAGATGTGCACCAGGAAAAAGACTACAGTATAATACTCCCAGAGGCTCACTACGTGACCAGCCTGTGTCCGTGAATGTAGAATAATATGTGTGCAATAGATCACAAAGTGCACAGACAAGTGCTGGGAAGAAATTCATTTATGTAGCAACGAATGGATTTAATTTAGCCGATTTAACTGTGACTAAATTAAGACCATCATCTCTGGTGTCATTGAATTGTTTTCATGTGGTGGTCATCTGATTAGATCCTTTTTAACTTACCTGGCATGAAAATATGTTTATGGAAGTACATTATCTCTGATTTTTTTCTGTAACTGAAGTAAATCATGTGCAACAGCCATGATAGCCACAGGTTTTCTTGTCCAAAGGGTTGAAAACAATTTGGGAGTTGTTGAATTAGAATCTTCTCCTTTGGTGGTGCAGTCTGAAATACCCAATGTTGTTGCTTTTTCAGGACGCTGATAAAGACAGTGTGTCACAGGACCTTGCTGTACAAAGGATTAAAATCTACAACATCAAGCCTACTACGCCAGAGGATCCTGATGACATCGGTATTGTAGTAGAGGGCGTGAAAGTTCTGACTGCTCTTGGTAACTTTCCAAGGGCTTGCTCCATGGTCATTGGCTTGGCATATGCAGTGAATCTTGCCTATCCCAAGGAGCTCAGGTACACGCTTGAAGTCTTCCAGAAACTCCTCCTTGAGCTGGATTGTTCAAAGCTGTCCCCAAAAGTGAACAGCCTCAAGAATAAGCTACTAGCTTAAGAAAAGGGACCCTCACAGAATGAAAGGGGACAATTAAGTCAATGTCAAAACTGTCACACGGTTACCCACTCACTGTGAAGGAACTGCAGACTGTTACTGAAGGAGACCTTTGGACTTTCTGATGAGTTCAGTGTTCGGACTTGGAATTTGAAGATTACTTTACTCTTCATAAAAGTGACCAATGCACTAACAGGACTAGACTAAACGACTACACTAGACTAAACCTTAAATCACATCACAAATCACTGGAAAATTTAAGCCAATGATGTAGCAGAAATTAAACACCATTAAATGAACAAACATTTATTAACATCCCAATCCCCAATGCCATTATAATGTCCCTATTGTACCCATACATGGTTTCTGCCTTTGTTTTCTTATAGCCTCTTTCTGTGTTTTATTGTTGTATTTTGACATTTTGCACTAAACAACTTGAAAAATGTCAATTTGTCAAATCAAATGTCAAATTGACAAATAAATGTTTACCTGCTGTTATGCATGATGATTTATTTACCCAATTTAAGTTGGCACCAAGAAGGCATGATATTGAGTGTATTATACATAGAAAAATTATGGCAACAAAGTGACATCCAATATAATTGAATAGATTTAAAGCAATGTGATACCAATTAAAACTTCAATTTAAACAATTCATTTAGGTACGGATAAATATGAAACGCAGAATAAATGTGTTGAATTAGGCAAAAATGTGCTAAAATATTAGTTAATATAGCTTATTTTTATCCAGATATTTAGTAAATCTAAATTCACTTCTAGATATTTTAGTAAATCTAAACCAATTTCTCCTAGATATTTAGTAAATCTAAATTACATTTGCTCAGATATTTATTAAACATAAATTACTTTTCCTTGTGAAACTGATTTGGATTTACTAATAATATTTTGGCTTAAAATTTTGCATTCTATTACTAAATTCAACACATTTTAATTGTTGCTTTTATGAACATGTACTCATTTTTTTTGCTCTAAATTTAGTTAATTTATTCAATACTTTTTAATCAAAGATGTAGAACTTAAAATCTATTCAATTATATTACGTGTCACTTTGTTGCCATAATTTTTTTAAGTAACCATTGGTCACATTTTTTACAGTGTAGTAGCACGACCTCTTGCACGACCTCCTCTGCTTCGCCCTCGACCACGGTTCTGTCCTCGAGCTGACGATGTGGTACTTGTCTCGGGAGTGTAGTCCTCATCAGAATCAACTATGCTTTCATCAAGCAAACTCTTACATGCAGAACATCATATATATGTTATAAATCTTACACGAAATTCATCTACATCACAGTGTAAATGATGGCAATGGAACAACGTGTTATAGATAACTAGCTCGTTAGCGAATCAATAAATATATATTGTAAAGTTTACCAATATCAATATGCTAGTTTGATAGTGAGTAATAAAATACAACTTATTTGTTTAACTTCATAATGATAAAGTTAGATTTTTTTATTTACATGTGTGTCTGACATGATGTCACTACATGCACTCGTTCCTCTACTCTTCGCTCGTCTCAGGTAAATAATGCGTCTTCAGCTCAGCTGTCAGAGTTGCGCGTTCATGTGTTTTGGGGGTGTGGCTTTGGAAGGAGACCAGAAGGGAGGGGGTGAAGTGAATGGAAATAATGAGCTGTCTTTAAAACAGTCGTGAGAGGTCTACAGACACTCGATTTTTATACTTTCTTTTTCAGAGTACTTAGATTTTAATTATGCATTGATATATATAGAAAGTCTAAACAAATTTTGAATTTTTTTTTTTATAAATTTCTTACCTACACAACCTTTAAGGCTTGAACAGGACGTTTCTGAATGGTTGGTTAACAATGTCACTTTGATCTATTTTTGTATGGCAGGGTAACGTTATGTTGTGAGATACAAACGCTATGTGTTTAACGTTGCTAATGTAAGTTATAGGTTATAGTTCGTTGACAGATTTATGTTGAAAAACTTTTTTTTTTTTGTAGGTCAGTGATGCGTGACGTTATCTCAGTGTTAGGTACAACCAGAGTCGTACAGAGAGAGAGTCGCGACACGCTTTGATGTCGCCGCGACGGCTGTCACGTGGTTCATGGAAGCCCCAATAGTTCCAAAACATACGCGGGCTGTCATGTTCTTCTATGGACAGACAGCAGCGATTGCATTAAATATAACATAAAACACACACCCACGTACTTTTTAAGCTGTTATTGCATTTTGTTAATGTCAGTTTTGCATTGGAGAGGCAGGGTGACAACTTAGATAAGTTTTAGGCTATGTTTTTGGAAGGAAAAGCTTAGTGTTCGTATGGGTAGTAGCACTGGCTTTAGCGGCTCTAACTTAACTTTTCCATGTCATTCATCTGATGATGGACGTCTCATGATATTTATTTTAGCACAACTGGGCTGTATTAGGCTATTGATTCCCGTGATCTTGCGTATAAATTCCGATTCAGCCATTATAGCCTACCTTCGTGATCACGCAAAGACGTCTGCAGTCTGTTCAGAATTCCAACCAGCATAAAATATAAATAATTACGCTGTGTATGTACAAATTAATGATTTAGGAGGGAAATAGACTGCTCCCATAACGTAGAAAGCAATGACTATATTTACAGCAATGTTCGGTAAATATTAACTTCATAAAATGAAACCGGAGAGATTAAACAACCAGTTAAACAGTTAATGAGTGAATCTTAGACTACCATTCTTCAGAAAACACAAATACATGTATGTACAGTGTACAGTACACATGTTAATCACACATAACTAACCCTAACCCACACACACACATATATGCATGTGTATTTATGAAGTACTATATGTATTACACAAACACATATGCATTACCCTAACCCAATTAAATAAATAAATTGTGTGTGTGTCTTCTTGAGAAAAGAAATAAGGATGGATTTTGTGTAAAAAATTATCAGTTTTGGTGAAGCCTATAATGCTTTTTTTCCCGTGGTGAATATAATTTTCTTCTTAATTTTTCTTTTAAACTTATGACCGAAACTTATTTTTTTTAAACATATTGTGACGTCTGAAAAGGGACTATTGTAACCCTTGAACGTCAAGATAAGGGAGGCTCCGTTTATGACAGAGGTCTTCACTCCTTCTCCTGGAGAGCCACTGTCCTGCAGAGCTCAGTTCCAACCTGCTTCACCACACCTGCCTTTGAATACTCAAGCGATTCTGAAGTGCTTGATGAGCTGATTCAGGTGTGTTTGATTAGGGTTGGAACTAAACTTTGCAGGACAGTGGCTCTTGAAGTGGATTCAACTCTTCTGTAAATAACTTTGCAGAGATCTTTGGCCATGTCCACACTAATACGTTTTCGTTTGAAAACGTATATTTTTTTCTCCGTTTTGGCCTTCCGTCCACACTGAAACGGCGTTTTAAGTCAACGAAAACGTAGCTTTTGAAAAACGCTCTCCAAAGTGGATAAATTTGAAAACGCCGTTTTCGCGTTGTAGTGTGGACTGTGAAGCCGGAGGTATTTGAAAACGATGACGTAAGTTTAGTCATGTGATCCATGTTGTACCAATAGATATTCATGTTTACCGGTATTGTGCCTGTTAATTATGTGCGATTCACTTTTACAATGTTGCTAAAATATGTTACTTTCCACACTCTTCATATCACAGTAGCCTACTGCAAAGATGACAGAAAATGTACTCACATTTGCTGTCCTGCGTCAATACAGGAGAGCAGTCGTGTTTTAGACCAAACATATGGTGACTGAGTGCGACCTGGACGCATCAGTGAATGGTGAGATATTTTGCTAAATAAAATTATCATGTTAGAAGAATTGCGCGATACCTTTATTATTTATTTTTCTATCTGTATCATCTCAGTGAGCTTTTGTGAGGTTTCACGCATGCGCATTAAGGTGAATTTATAAGTTTCTCATCCACACTGAAACGTCTGAAAACGCCTGAAAACGCTAGTGTGGACGGAGAGCGTTTTTAAACGAAAACTCCGTTTTCAAATTTATCCGGATTAATGTAGACGTAGCCTTTGATTCAGAAACAATTAGACTTTATTCTGGAACGCGGTTCCGTTCTATAGAACGGCGCTCCAACAAAGCCGAGCGCTCTGGCCATCCGGCCCACTGGCGCTCCCGAGTCTTTTTGGGTTCAGAGTTAAATACATACATCATCTTCCATAGAAGGTAACACATCCTATAGATGGGTGAAGGTCCTGTACCATGTGACATCTTAGAATAGAGTTGACTGCTGCCTCAACCTTTAAGGTCTTGTTACAGGCACACAGAGGAAATTCAAAGTCAAACACAGAGAAATAATTGTGTATTCTTATAAGGCTAAATTACTTGTTTTGTAAATAATAAAATCTTCAACATTCCCTCCTCTGGGGCTTACAAGCCCCACATTCACTATCCTTTTCCCGAGTGTAGTTTCAAAATCCAGCTCCTTCAGTTATGCTACCTAGTGACTCAATTTGAGTCACTCATTCTTCTTTCCAATGACTGGATTAAGCCATCACACTCCGGAGGAGCACTCAGAGCCAAACATCTTCTTCCATATATTTGTATTTCTTTTAGTCGTTCTTTCTTTCTTGTTTTACTGGAAGAAGTAAAAGACGTGAGTTCTCCTTAATCAATTAACCAGCAATTACAAGTGCGAGGATGAAATTGGTTCAGCATTGTCTGTTATTGCTACAGTTATGTAGAATATGTCACACATAAAAGTCTCTTATACTATTAAAAGTGTTCTTGCAGTGTAGACTTTTTCGACCCAGACACTTTACGCATCATCATCTTCTTCGTCCTCCTTCTCGAGGTACTTGAATCAACATCCAGGGTTGTAGATATCAATTTGGTTGCCCTCAAATTAGTTTTCATTATCTTTTTTCCGCATTTCCATTCGCTTAACCGTGAATTTCCAATTAGTGATCTTAATATACAAGTACACAACAGAATAATAACCCACTTTCAATATAACCATAATTTTCCCATCTTTAAATTGTTTTTCTTAAGTTCTGCTCTTAAATTTTCTTTAACTTAATCGTAATCGCTAAATTTTTCCTGCGCAATATTATTTAGTAAACTGCAACAATGATCTCCTAAAATAAGTCATTCTACTTTTTCACATAATTGTTTTTCTCCTAATTCAGACAAAGCAATATAATACATCTCTGCCTATTATAGTTGTCTAATTTATTCATTATGCATTTTTGTTTTGCATGATCCATATGACTTAATTCAAAATATGGCTGGGTAAAAATAACTCTTTCATTTTTATCACTTTTAATCAATTCTTAAATTCAAAGAATCCCTCTTTTAGTCAGTCATTTTTAGCTGATGAACGAACAGAACATTGAATAGACCTTTCTATTCAATAAATCACACTATGTTTCACGTTTTCAAAGTTTTACATTTCCCATTCTGTCTATTTTATTACCAAATTTAAACTTTGACTTTTTTAACCTCATGTGTTGCTTCCTATTCTCTTATGTAGCTCTTCAGTTCAAGACTCCCTTAACATTTTTTCTTCTTTTCTACTAATTTCTAAATAAACTATCATAATTATCGGTATGTCTCATGTACTCTAACTAAGAAAGCTTCAGAGCAATGTTACATTTACCTCAATAAACTCTTTAGACAATTAGAAAAATAACTCTAGAGAACAACTTTTTGCACTCTCACATATTCCTTATATGTACATTTCTTTTTCTGTATTTCTAACAATCTAAAAGTTTTTATATCAACCATTTGAACCATTAGCATTATAACTTAATTATTATTAAAACTTTTCTTTAATATCAAAACTTCCTTGTGTTCGTATGCAACTTATTTTTAATCTTCAATACTTCTGTTTAGCTGACCCATTATCTAACCTTATTATTGATAGACTTCCAATCTAAGGATCACTTCTCGGTTAGAGATTTAATTTCTGTTCCTGACCCTCCTCTGTTGATTTCATTGCTTTTACCCATCTATATCATGATACATATTCCTTTCTGTCACGGACATGTTCAGGAAAAAGGACCCAAATGCAATCTGCGAGACAACAGTTCTTTTAATGATAAATGATGCAAGCTGCCTGGAGTATCAAACAGAAAAAGTCTCTTGTTGCAGGTAATCAGACAAACAGAAAGTCCCTTGTAGCAGGTAATCAGGTGAACAGAAAGTCTATTGCAATCAAATCAAACTGAGGAGTAATCCTGCAACGACACTCAGCATCCAGCAGCAGCGATACAAATCAGGGCCGGTGGTCCGTCAGACGCCCTCAGACACAGAGAAGCTGAGTAGAGAAAGACTCCAGTAATTTCCAGCACTGGCAGTGCAGAGGTTGCAAACATACGTCGACAAAACAAGACAAGATGCGAACAGGTAAGCTCTGTAACACATGTTAACATAGTCAATAATCTGGCAGAGGAAAGAGGAAAAAGAGAGCTAGAAGTAGGAACGCTAATTAGGAAGAAAGTGATAACAGGTGGAAAATGGAGATAGAGTAATGGAAAGGCAGATGGCAATCAGCTGGCGGAGAATGAATGAGCGTGATAGTAAGTGGGTGTGTCTAAGCAGGGGCGCCGTATAGACGAATCCGGCGAAACTACCGGAAGTAAGCGGGCGCCATAACTGAGCTGTTGCTGGGTAGCGTTGCGCCATTGCCTCCTATTGTTTTAGTTGCAACTTGCGTCCACTGGAATAAACAGCCCGCGATTTAAGACTGTCACTAACGTTATAACTTTTATAATGTCGAGTGGGAAAACATTTCAAAGAAAACAAAGCATTTTGTTGATCATCGGATGCCAGGCGAACGAGAAAATACTCTTGAATACCTTTAAAACAACAGAAGGGGCGCATTGGGGCAGTAACGTTAGTAACATTACTGTTATGTCTGTTGTTAACAGTGTTGGGAGTAACGCGTTACAAAAGTAATGCATTACAGTAACATATTACTTTTTGCTGTAACGCAGTAGTGTAAGGCATTACTAATCAATTTTCAGTAATATTTTACTCGGTACATGTCCAGTAAGGCTTGCGTTACAAGTTACAACAGACTTTTAGTTTTAATTGTAAAAAAAAAAAAAAAAAAAAAAAAGCCTACACAGCAAGACCGCGAGACAAGCAGGCTAAATTACCTGTTCGTGGTCAGTCAATAGTCGCGTGTGGTGTCCAAGTCTGTTAATAAAAACTATATGGCAGCGTCTGATATATTTGTATAGCGATTTATTTTTTACAGGAGTGCCGTGAGGTATGATCTCGGCCTCTGTGCTCGCGCTGGCCAGTGGAGAAGCGGCTAATGGTGAAGATGGCATGAAGAAGACTGTGCATTCGCGAGATGGACGTATGCGCAAAAGGCTATTCGTTCTGTGTTTTCTTTCTAAACAGTTAGGCTATGTTTATGTGGTATTTTTCATGTTTTCATCACGCAATCATGTTTTTGATGCGGTGGTGACGCGTTCATTTGGGGCAGCGGCGCTGCCGATAAAGCACCTAAGAGCTGTCACAAAGAACCGGCAAAAGCAATGATTATGAATATGTCAAATATAGCAAGGAGACATTTTACTTGTTTATTAATAAAGGCAGGATGAAGTTGACGATGCTGACTCGCGATCTTCGCAGTAGGAGTGCGCCAGAGAGAAATGCACATTTCATTTCATAAGCAGAGAGCAGTCTGTTTTCTTTCGTTTTGAATTGTTCTGTTTTACAAGTAGACATTTCAATATACATATATTTTTCAGGTCCGTGAATAGGCTAACTTATACGCTGAGTTTCGGTTCATTTATGAGTGAATTGTCCTCCGTGTCGTGATTATTTATAATCGTCTGCTATATTTAAAATCCATGCAATTGGTTGATGAAACATAGATTAAAATTAAGATACAATTAATACAAAACGAAATTCACTTTAAAGAAAGGCTTTGTGTCTTCTGTGTAAGGTCTTTGTAAAAGTTTTAAAGCAGTCTTTTAGTGCCGCTTCAGAGCGCTCGCGTCCGTAACGGAGAACTGTCACGTCTGTAACATTGTTTTTTCCTCATAAATGCGAACACGAAAAATAAAATAAAATAAATATTTTATGTTCTGTGGAGAGCCAACCCTTCTTCATCCGATTTGCGCAGTGTAATTCACAAAATTACAACAACAAAAATCGTTGCCTCCTAAAAGTTTAAGATTTTTTTTGTCACGCATGACTGTCTATTTCCCTAAATATAAAATGCATGTGTAGACTGATATTTTTCTAATGTCTGGACTCCTTTCAGGGAGTAGCCAATGGATAAACAGACGTTTTAATATTTTGGTATTAATGCATTTTCTGAGAATTTATTTTTCAAGTTTTGACAGTAAATGTCATGTCCATAACGCTGGAATTCCCAAATTTTAAATAATTTATCCTCAACTTGTTTTGTGGTGTAGGTCTACGTATTTTATAATGTTAAGTTAACTTCAAATAATACTAATAGTAATTTAAAGATGTGGTAGCATTGGATCTGGTATGGATAACACTGGAAGGGGTGTGTCGCGATTCTGCAGGTTTGTGGATCTGAGTGTCGCGATTTCGGTTTGCATACCGTTAAAGCCCTAGTCATTTTAGAATGTTAAGTTCTACTTCTGTATATTTATTTTGGTGAAAGTAACTCAAAAGTAATACAGGAGTAATGTAACGCATTACAATTCTGAGACAGTAATATTGTAAGGTAATGAATTACTTTTAAATAACAGTAACATGTAATATATAATGTATTCCAGTTTGGAAGTAACTTGCACAACACTGGTTGTTAATGTTTGATTTGCTTGACTGTGATTAACATGCTATGGTCATTAAATGGCTTTCCTGAGCTAAATGTAACGTTATGTGACATAATTGTTCTCCTGCTGTTATATTGACCTCTTTCCATGGTTTAAAAACACTAATTGGTCGATATTATGTATACTTTCTAGCTGTACTTTACCCTTGCCTTTTGCAATGTGAAAATGAGATAAATAATGGACACAAATTAAAAACATGAATTCGTATATTTGATGTCATTAATTTATTTATTGTTGCCAAATGGACAGATCTTTTTATAGTTTCCTCGTTAGCTAACGTTAGCCTAGCTAGCTTGCCAATCTATTTTCATAAATAATCTGTAAGATCGTTTGTACCTTCATCTGTGACTGGAGGCCACTGTCTAACATTATCAACCCAACAAGTCATTCTGTCTGGCTGTAGCTGTCATCGAGGGTGCGTTATCACGGAGGTTTGTTTACATAGCAGCTACCAAACAGCTCACAGGTAACAGCTCAGTAATGGCGTCGCCACAAGATGGCAGCCTACACAGAACGCTCGTCGGATTCGTCTATAGGGGGGGAAAGTTAGGACAATTCCAAGGGCCCCTGACTGAGAGGGGGCCCAGCAAATAGGTAAAAACTTTTATTTTTTATTTTTATATATATATATAAAACATCATCATGTATATTTCAAATAATAATAAATTAAATGGTGTCTTTGATTTGACTTATTTTGGCAATAAAAGTTTTTATCCCATTGACCAAAAAGTAAATATCCATATTGACAGACCACCCCCATGTATCTGCATGAAATGGTTTGGTCCTGCCTAAGCACGCGCATCGTGACGGTGTTGTTTAGCTTTAGCAGACAGACAATCGCACAGTGAAGGCGCCGGCGCACTAGAAATACAGAGACTATAATGTCGATTTGTAAAATAAAATCTGGTTTCCAGAAAAGGAAAGAGAGAGAGGAAAGACTAAAGAAAGGCTGTCGTTCTGTATACCAGTTTTTCACAAAGAAAGGTGGGTAGCCTAATAGCCTTTAGACTGTGAGTGGTATT
The DNA here is from genome assembly GCA_036326025.1 of Chrosomus eos. Taxonomy (NCBI): domain Eukaryota; kingdom Metazoa; phylum Chordata; class Actinopteri; order Cypriniformes; family Leuciscidae; genus Chrosomus; species Chrosomus eos. The sequence goes on along the minus strand of CM070819.1, from coordinate 12,506,144 downwards.
AACCTGTTGTCCATAGTGAAATAAGCTAGCTAGCTGGCAGCTAGTAGCTGCAGGCTAGTGTTAGCCTACATTTCATCAACATTTAATAAGTGCAGGGAAACGTTTAGCAATATATTCATATTGAATCATCCATGCCCCTTTTAGCAGACTTAACAACAACAACAACAACAACAGATGAGTCAGTAGCACCCCAGTCTCCCCATACTAACTGCACCCCTCCCTGTCCCTGTCCCAGTGAAGAAGGTGAGCAACATTGTGTTAATGACTTAGCATCATTCCAGGGAGTCTGTGTGGGGTTCTCTGTCTCTCTTGCTCTTTTTTACCATAACAAAAAATTATGACATCAACAAAAAATATTTTTGCCCATTATGACAATTAAAAAAATAATACTAAAAACAATCTCCTGTCTGTACAGTAGATGCAGTTAGAAACAATAAGTAGCTTACCTCAACCTGCATGTAAGTTACAGACGGTATTAAAATAATCCAGTTTGATCCGTTCATTTAGACTGAATTTTGGCCGTAAATGACATCTATACAGACTTTATTATTTTCCATCATGAAGGGCAATTTGTTTGACACACACACACACACACACACACACACACACACACACACACACACACACACACACACACACATGTCTGGTGCGCTATCTTTATGAGGACTCATAATGGTTTTTATACTGTACAAACTGTATATTCTGTCCCCTTACACTAACCCTACCCCTAAACCTACCCATTACAGAAACCTTTCTGCATTTTTACATTTAAAAAAAAAAACTCATTTTGTATGATTTATAAGCTTTTGTGCCCATGGGGACCTCTATTTAGGTCCCCACAGTGACTCGAGTCCCCATGAGTCTGTGTGCATTCAGGTTTAAGTCCCCACCAGGATAGAAAAACATCAGTGGTGTAGTCTACGTGATACGCAGGTATACGCCGTATACCCACTAGAAAATGTCAAGGATTTCCGTATACCCACTAGGAAATGTCAAAGATCTCCGTATACCCACTTTAAAACGCGTGAGGATTCGTAACAACATCGTTTTGTGAAAGAATTTTCATTCATAAATTCACCCCGCCGTGACGTCTGTGTTTGCGCAGCGACACGGATCGAATCGCGGAAGCCAGCAACAAATGTAGCTAACAAATAACCTAGGCTACTGTAAAGCGGAACGTCACGCAATTTAGCTATTTTTGAATGAATAAATCAAAAGTAGGCTAATGATAGAATCAAATCTCGATATTTACTAAGTGTCTATGAATATTAAAGCTCAAAAAGACTGCTATTGAAATAAACTCTGAATGTTCTGCGTGTTTCTGTGAATGAGCGCTCAATGTGTGCTCTAGCCTACTACACACTGAACACTACACACTGAACACTACACACTGAACACTACACACTGACGCGCGCGTGACACTCGTGGTGTTTTCAGCGTCTATGAGGAGAAAATGCACACATTTGAACTTCATTGCAGAGCTTTTATGAGAGTCACTTCACAAGAATTTTACCATTTCATTTGATAAAACTACCGTCGTTCATTCGTATCATATACACACTCACAAACTTTAAAGTCTTCATGACAACCTTTCAAAATCAAAGTTTTGTATAACTTAAAATATAAAATATAACAGAAATATTTTACTATTGCACAGTAGAGTATACTTCAAGTAGGCCTAATAATAATAATAATAGTTTATTAAAACACAGAAGCTCAAATGTCTTTAATTTACAACCCACCAAAATAAAAGTTTGTAGATAAATTAAGTAACTAGAGGGAATTATGAAAGAAATTGCATAGTAAGATGTACTTTTTAAAATAATAATAATAAAATCTATTAAAACACAATTTTAAAGGAATATCACACAAGTTTTTAAAAAGTACATTTTTATTTGTGCTTACAATGTTTAAGTATTGTAATTGTCAGCTGATAAAACCTGTGCTTCAGGGACCTTCAGGGGGGGGGGTTGGTTGGGGCTGGTATATCACAGTATACTCACTACAAAAAACTAGACTACACCACTGAAAAACATGTCCACACACACACACACACACACACACACACACACACACCACACACACACACACACACACACACACACACACACACACACACACACCACACACACACACACACACCACACACACACACACACACACACACACACACACACACACGTATCTAATGTATTTGTGTCAATGTTCTGTAGTGTTAGTGTTATTTATTGGTGTATGGCACAAAAATATTGAAATGCATACTGTATGCAGACTTGCATTTATAAATCACCAGCAGTAAATATTGTGCTAGTACTAGTATTGAACTACAAGAAGCAAGACAGTTGCAAGCCTTTGATTAGAGTTATGTAAAGCTTTTGATGGGACAGTTAGGTCCTAGAGATGTGGTGACAACAGCTGCGCAGAGGGGGCCCAATGTGATTTTTTGTCATGGGGCCCAAAATTCCTGGCGGCGCCCCTGTGTCTAAGCGAGGTGTGTGTGTGTATGAAGGGAGCGCGTGAGAATGGTGGGTGTGTCAGTGTGTAGGTGAATGAATGAAGAACACAAGGGGGAGACAGAGACAGGAGAGAATACCGGGATCGTGACACTTACCACATGTTTTAATAGTTCTTCTGATACTGCATATGGCCTATTTTTGTCACTGTTCTTTGTTTTTGCCACAAATGTCACAATACTTTAACTTAAATTAAATGCCTTTAATTTAAAATGCCTTTAATTTTGCCTTAATTTTAATTTCCTTAATTTAATTTTGCCTTCTTAATTTAATTAATTTGCCTTTATTTTAATTCCTTATCTTACTTAATTCCTTATCTTACTCTTCCCCCCTATGCGCAATACCATTGCGCATTTGGATTGAGACTATTCAAAAGTATTGTTGGTTCAATAATCTATGCTTCATGTGAATGCCAAATATTCATTTTTTGGACCCCCCTCTGGTGCAATTTAAATTCTTTAGAAGGTCCTGTTTGTTATTGTTTCAATAACTTCCTGTAAGTCTATAAACTTTCTATGAACACTATTTGATTTAATTTTATAATTAGTCAATAGCATATTGAATCAATTCATAATCTTTCAAATTAAAATTTCATCATTTTTAATACCCAATGTTAATACTTGCTTCAATTTCAACTGTAGTCTTAAATTAATTTCGTATACCCTTGTATTGCCCAATTGCACCTTAATACCCATTAAGATTTATTTCAAAGTTCTTTTTACTTGAAACTATTTTTTTTTTTTCCTTCTCATGAATTGTCTTAATTCCCAGCCCATTCTCACCCCAAGGCGTCATCTAACTGACGCCTTGGGAATCAGTTTGACCATGCTTCAATATTCGACGCTAAAGGTACCCTTTAGCGTCAGTTAGTTGACGCGATCCCAGGGCGTCATCTAACTGACGCGTTACCCTTAGCGTCAGTTAGATGACGCCCTTCTACCCAGACCTAAACCTACCCGCGTCATCTAACTGACGCGTTACCCTTAGCGTCAGTTAGATGACGCCCTGGGATTGCGTCAACTAACTGACGCTAAAGGGTACCTTTAGCGTCGAATATTGAAGCATGGTCAAAATTGTCAGTTAGATGACGCCTTGGGGTGAGAATGCGTTGCAATTCCCACTATGCTATATCACTTTCTTAAATTAAACGTTATCATTATTTTAGTTTCTTTTCTTAACTTGTCATTATCATTGTTTTTAACTTGCTTTAATATGTTTCTCTTCAATCATTTTTATTCTGGTGGGGTTATTATTAAGTTGTTACTGACTTTATTCAAGGGCTTAACATTCAATCACAGGAAAGTTTGGTTGATGTTGACTTTTGTTTGAGGTTTTACTCATCTCTGTTGCATCTTCTTTTCACAGCTCTTCTCATTCCTGCGTTTCTGGTCAAGTTTTTCTTCTTTTTCCATTCATGATTTGATTTCTCTGTTGGCTCTCTTGTAGCCAAACATCTTTCATCAGGATGATTCTTGGGTCAATGGACTTTTTCAGTCATTGTCAGCACCCTTGATCCCTCACTTCAGTTGTGGGGGTTTCTGAAGCCGGTTGGTGTATTTTAAGTCGAGAGGTCGAAGTGTCACCTGTTGATCACTGCACAAGCTTCTTCTGAAATTGCAAAGCACAGTTAATGGTTCTTTTTATTTATTACTTTTTAGCCTTGTCCCAGAAACCGGCCTGGAATTGAGTTGCTGCTATCTGTAAATTAAAGCTTAATTATTTTTGTAAGTGACAACAACATATAATTTCAATCATCAGCTCATCTGTCCCATTCTTCTTCTTGGTGTTCCCTGTAGAAAAGTTCATGTGGGCTGAGTGGTGTCCTTTCTGCTTTCATTAACAGCAGTGCTTTAATCCATATATTCCTATTGTTTTTCATATAGTTCAGCTTTTTATCATTATAATTGCAATTTCTTTACATTTTTCTCACAATAAATTTCCTATGTACTTTTACAATTAGTTAATTCACTTCAGTTATCTCTTTGTCTTGAGTTCCACTATCAGCACACTGTTTATTATGCATCTGGATACACTCAACCCACTTTGATAAAAGACAAAAGTTATCAGACAATATTTCATACTTTTTTACAAAGATCAGCTCTTCTTGATATGCTGTAAAGAAAGTCAGATATGTTATGCTGCAAAGACAGTCAAATATTATGCTGCAAAGAAAGTCAAATGTTATGCGCTGCGCAATTGTGGCACTGGTTTTCAATTTTTTTTTTCCTTTTTCATCTTTCTTTTTCATTCTTTCTTTGTTTTTTTCATATTGCCATTATAGTTCCAACCAGGACATTTAACCAAATTCATCCATGGTCATTATTTTATTGGGCATATTTTGCCCTGTGGGCCCACATATTAAAGTTTCAATACAGCTGTTGGCAAATAATTGATTTGCCTTGGTCTTTCTTTCATACCATCTCTCATTCCGTCACACATTCTCACACACACTGTCATACGAGCTGGCCAGCATTCTTTCAGGTTGTGGTCTAAATTTTGCCACAAGGTCCAGTCAGGTCACCATAGCTATGTCATCCACAAAAATGTCAGCGCTGAGAAGTGTCTTTGGGTTTAGTTAAAACATTTTTTCTTTTACAAATTCTAATAGACTAAGTGATTTAGATTAATAGGCCTGTCAATTGTATTTTTTCAAATGCATTTGTTCTTTTCTCATTTGTTGGTCTAATTTTTTCCTATTCTTTTTGGTTTTTTGCTCATGAGCTGTTTTAAGAAGAAAATAGGAGATCTCTTCATAGTCTTGGATCCATGGCCAACAACATTTGCCTTCTCATTATCCCAGTTTTTACAACGTTTGTGATTTCATATTATTGGACTTTTGGAGTAATTTTTTCTCCTATCTATCTCTAGAAAGTTACCAAAACAAAATGGAGTGACCAGTATCATTGTTTTGCCATGAATAAGTATCGTTCTTTGACATTTTTTTTTTCTTTCTTTTCTTTGCCATATGATAATTATATCATGCTTTTTGCCCTATACTTGTTTAATCTAATAGCCCTCAATACCAAATCCAGCCTCAGTTTTAACTGTTCGATAATTTTAGCACACACTTTTCTCTTTCAGAAAGCTTTCTTTTTCTTTTTTATAGGGCTGGAATTAACCTACTGAGAGAGTAGAGAGGGTTAGTTTTAGCAGAGAATATAAAGAATTGCTTATGAGACCAGTGAATAATCAGAATGAATAAAGTTAATCAAATAATTAACTAAATTTGAAGCAGTCTCTTATTGAGTGATCATTGGAGTTTGACACACCTGTGTTGTTGGTACGGCAAGGGTGTCAGTCAGTTTCTCTGTTTTTAGAATCTCAGTCTCTTAAAGCTCCATGGCTGCATGTGTCATCAGCCTAGCTGTCACTCAAAGTCTTTGGTGTTGTAGACTGGAATTTAGGCTCTGCTGTTTCTCTGCCTCTTCTGAGTTCAGGCTTTTGGTACATTTTGCCACAGCTTTGCATCTCAGGATTTTCCTCTTTGTCCTGAGGAAAAAGTCTTTAGTGAAATACCTTTTCCAGTTTTAATCAGTCTTTTCTCCATGTTGAGTTTGCAGAAAGTTTCTTCAGGAGGGAGATGAAACCCCTCACCCACTCTTCTTCTCTCTGCAGGTTCTCTTTCTGTGTCTCTGACCTTTGCCCTCTTGTTGCTTCCATTCGACACTGTCACTGAAGCCATCTGTAATTTGAACACTCAGAGATCTGCATGAATCAAATTGAACTTTTACAAATAATAATTCAAACTGTCCTTGAGCTATTAGCTCTATCTATATTCCCAAAAATTATCCAAAAGATTTAACCATCTTTTTCACTAGTTATTTATAAAAATCACTGGTTGACAACCGCAGTTCCTCTATTCTGTTTTTTAATAAAGCAAGTTCTTCGTTGCAGCAGGAAAATTTCTTCTTGGCAATATCAGCAATAATCTAACTTTAATTATCTGAGTATAATCCAATTAAATAATTTTTCCTATCATAAAATCAGCCTTCAATCTTTCTCCTATATGCATGCTGCTTAAAATAATCTCACATGGTGAACAAACTTTTTCCTCAGCCATTTTCAACAATTCCCATTTACTACAGTTCTAAGATTGCTGTAAATTATTTATGACTGAAACTTTTGAAACTTGGTCACCCAATCTTGTTCACTGTACAAGTTATTTTTTCTTAGCACAAACTTAATCTACAATGGAAGCATTTTTTCTCACTTTGTCTTCAGGGATAATGAGATACAAATTTTAGACGTCTTCAGATATAAGATATAATATATTAAGCAGGTGCATTTTTATCTTTCTTTTATCTATTAATATCTTTCATTATATTTATTCATTAAATATATATATATATATATATATATATATATATATATATATATATATATATATATCGTCGCTGTCCGATGAAAACGACACTCGGTTACTAACGTAACCTCGGTTCTCTCTAGAAGAGGGAACGAGTGTTGCGTAAGCTAGCTTACGCTACGGGAAAACTCCTTTTCTCGAGAATACTGAAGCCAAAAAATTATCCTTTAATTTTCTCATATTTAAAACGCATGCTTGCACAGAGCAGACCTAGAATAGGCAGCTCGTGCGCCTATTGGCTGCTCTGCGGCAAGATGCTGCAACCTATCGGTGGACTGGGAGTGACGTCAGCACCAATAGCAGCGCGGGTGCCCGAGTGCGTCACGTCCCGCCAGAATAGGCGTGGCTTACCTCTACATAAGCCGGTCCAGATAGGGTGTTCTTTGGTTTTTCACACTGAAGCGAAATAAGAACGCAGCATTAACACGGCCGGGTTACGCAACACTCGTTCCCTCTTCTAGAGAGAACCGAGGTTACGTTAGTAACCGAGTGTCGTTCTCTTACGAGAGTACTCTCGTGTTGCGTAAGCTAGCTTACGCTACGGGAACCCAGTTTAAAGCGCCGTGTATGCTGAGACCATTCACATTAAGTCCAAGGGCCAGTGCCCGGGGAACACGTAATAGTGAAGATATGTGGGCCGACACAAAGTGAGCCCTAACACATATTGACCATATGGTGACGCCTCATATGTATAAGGGAGTGCATAACACAGTATAACAGTCAGCGTGTATGACAATCTCATACAGATAACACTTTGGCCTGCAAAGCAGGGACCTCCAGGTTATAAAACCTTATAAATGTAGACAGAGAGGCCCAGCCTGCCGCTCTACAAATATCATGGAGTGAAACACCACTAGTCCAAGCCCATGATGAGGCCATACTTCTAGTGGAATGGGCTCGAACACCTAAAGGGCATTGAAGGCCTTTAGACTTGTAAGCCAAGGCGATAGCATCAACTATCCATCTGGAAAAGCTCTGTTTCGAGGTAGCTAGCCCCTTCGTGCGGCCACCAAACGAAACGAACAGCTGTTCTGACTGCCTGAAGGCAGCGGTTTGTTGAACGTAAACTCTTAAAGCCCTGACCGGGCAAAGGAAGTTTACATCGCTGTCACTGTCGGTTCCCGGAAGGGCCGGCAGAGAAATGACTTGCGCTCTGAACGGAGTAGAGAGCACTTTGGGGACATAACCGTGTATTGGTTTGAGCGTAACTTTAGAATCATTAGGCCCAAATTCCAAACATGACGCTCTCACAGAGAGCTCGTCGCGGGACTCGTGTTTTCAGCCAGCGCTGGAGGGGGTGCATGCGCAGCAGACCCAACCGAAGCACTGCAGAGGCCGCATACGAACCGACGGGGGGCGCGGCGGATTCATCCTTCTAGCTCCCCTAAGGAAGCGGATGACCAGCTCATGTCTTCCCGGTGACTGACCGTGCGTCGATTCTGCGAACGCCGCCACGGCCACCACATAAACTTTGAGCGTGGATGGGGACCTCCCCTTATCCATCAGCTCTGGTAGGAAAGTGAGCAAATGCGCAACCTCACACGACCGTGCATCCAGATCTCTGTCGGTGCACCACTTGGAGAACACTGACCATTTAGACGCGTAGAGCCGTCCCGTGGAAGGAGCTCTAGACTGCGTGATCGTGCTCATCACTCTTTCTGGCAGGGTAACGAGTACCCGTTGATCAATCATGCGTGCAGAGACCAGCGCTCTGGATGGGGATGCCAGATCTAGCCGCGAGCCTGAGAGAGGAGATCTGCCCTCACCGGAATAGGCCACGTAGCTGCATGTGACAGCCGTACTAGTTCCGGAAACCAATTCTGATTCTCTCAGTGCGGAGCTATGAGGAGCACCGAGTGGCGCGTTTCCCTGACTCTCTTGATTACCTGTGGTAACAGAGAGACCGGAGGGAAAGCATACAGAGGGAGGCTGGGCCAGACCTGGGCCAGGGTGTCCTGGTTCTTCAAAAAGAACATCGGGCAATGAGCATTGTCTTTTGACGCAAATAGGCCGACTTCCGCTCTGCCTAATAGGCGCCACAGTTTCTGGACCGTTTGGGGGTGCAGGGACCATTCCCCCAGGGGAACGTTGTCCCTGGACAGTTTGTCTGGACCGTCATTCGAATGGCCAGGCACATGCGCCGCCCTCAGCGAGCACAGGTGCATCTGGGACCAAACAAGGATGCGTTCCGTCAGATTGCAGGGGTTCCTGGATCTGACACCACCCTGACGGTTTACATAGGAAACCACAGACATGTTGTCCGAGCGAACGAGAACGTGTTGGTCCTGTATGAACGGGAGGAAGCGCTTCAGCGCGTTTTCGACCGCTATCATCTCAAGACAGTTTATGTGAAAACACTTCTCTTGGTCTGACCACTGGCCAAAGGCCGGTCTGCCTTCGAACAGCGCGCCCCAACTCGAGTTGGACACATCTGTCGAAACTACTTTCCAATGAGAGAAGGTTCCCATCGTCACTCCCTGCTGGTACCAGTCGGCTACTAACCAGGGCTGCAGAGCCGCTATGCAGGTCTGAGTCACTCTGATTTTCTGGCCGCCAGAAACCCAGGCTCGGCGAGACGCGCAAGCATTCAACCAGTGATGGAGCGGGCGCATACGCAATAGGCCCAGCTGGAGCACCGCTGCAGCTGATGCCATACAGCCCAGCATCCGTTGAAACGTTTTCAAAGGGAGAAAGCTGCCCTTCTGGAAAAACACGGCTAGGTGGCGAACACAGCCAATATCAGCCAGTCGTCCAGATAGTTCATTATTCGCAGCCCCTGAGTTCTCAGGGGGGCGAGCGCTGCGTCCATGCACTTCGTAAATGTATGGGGTGCTAGAGACAGGCCGAGCGACAGGACGGTGTATTGATATACCTGACCGTCGAAGGCGAATCTCAAAAATTGCCTGTGACGGGGTGATATCTGAAACAGAAAATAGGCATCCTCCAGATCTAGAGAAATAAACCAGTCCCTCGGGCAAACGTGCGCGAGGATTTTCCTGGTTGTAAGCATTTGAACGGTCTTTTGCAAGCACCTTGTTCAAATGTCTCAGATCTAGGATGGGCCTGAAAGCTCCGTTCTTCTTGGGTACAAGAAAATATCGGCTGTAAAAGCCTGACTCGCTAAGAGAAGGCGGTACTTTTTCTATAGCCCCTTTGCACAGCAGTATTGCTATTTCTGCGTGAAGTAGGTGTGCTACTTCCGCATTCACTATCGTCGCGGACCGGGCTCGAAAGCGCGGGGGAGGGCGAATGAATTGAAGTGTATAGCCCTGCTTTATTGTGCTGAGAACCCATTCTGAAATCCCTGGGATAATTTCCCACGCAGCTATGTGAGCCGCTAGGGGGCGAATGGCCTCCGGGTTCAGATCGCAGCCGTTTGCGGGCTTGTGAAACTGAACCGGAGCCGAAAGCGCGGCGCGCGCGCTCTCGGTTCTGGGCAATGGCTGCTCACTGAAAGCCGAGACCGGCTGATTTATGTGAGGAGTCCCAATCATAAGGGATGGGGAGCATTTTATTCTCACTTTTTGACGCGCGAGCAGCACTTTGGGCGGAAAAGCTTTCTGTAAGCGTGAGCGCGTGTGCGCGGGCACGAGACTTGCAAGTGTATGTGACGCCCCGATCATAACGGATAGGGAGCGTCATATCAATGCCCTGTGTTTCGTTTTAACACGCGGGCGGCGCCCGGGGGGAGGTGTGTGTTAGTAAGCGTGAACGCTCTCCGGCGGGCACGAGACTTACATTCATAACCTGTTTTATTGAACGTGTAACAGAGCGGCCAGATAGTGGGCACGGACCTGTGGACACATTTCTTATATTCAACACTCGAGCGGCTTCTCTGCGCTTTATGAGAGTGTGCTCTGTGAGTGACACGAGATTTGATGTGCTTGTGTGTAGGGGTGAACACTGGGGCGTGGGCACTTGCACTACACTTAAACACCAACGGCGTGAGCCGGATAACCAGACAGTATACTCCTTTGAGATTTCTCTGGGTCGCCGTGAAAACGGCGTATGTGTGCAGGCGAGAGGGTAAATGAACCGGCTCGTTGGCTGCTAAATGGACCACTGCAGTAGCCTTTTTGAAGGGGACTGACAGGGAAATAAACTTTGACTGTGGTCCAGCCGTGAGTCTTTAGTGATAGAGCGGGCAGAAAAATAGGCATGGACGCGAACTCGCGGACACATTTCCTACGTTCAACACTCGAGCTGTTGCCCGCTTTAAGGGAGTGGGCTCTGTGAATAACACGAGCGTGCTTGCGTGTAGGGGTGAACACTGAGATGTGGGCACCTTTCTACACTAAAACACCATCGGCGTGAGCCGGATCTGCATAAATGTTATCTGCTGCGGGAGCCGGGATCGAACACGGGTCTCCGGCGCGAAAGCTTAGGGTTTAGCCACTGAGCCACAGGGAAAACAACGTAAGCTTTAGTTGCCGCGAGCAGATAAGAGAGAGAGAGAGCGTCATCACAGTTTTCGTGTGTGTGTCGGCACTGTTTACAGGCGTGCGTGTATTACAGGCACACTACTGCAGTATAGACATTACCGGCCGCTCGTACTAGGAGGAGCTGGAAAATGTTTGAGAAGAAGAGGGAGTTTGTCAGGCCTCGGCGGGACAAAAAACCACACTTTCTTTCGACGGTGACGTCTCGGTTCGCGCGCTCGCTTCCTGTACGTAAGAAAGCTGGTCGCGAGCTCAGAGAGGAGAGCTGCATAAATTTTTTCTACTGCGAGAGCCGGGATCGAACACGGGTCTCTGGCGCGAAAGCTTAGAGTTTAGCCACTGAGCCACGGGGGAAACAACATAAGCTTGAGTAGCGCGAGCAGCCACGGTAGCTCCCTTGTAACGTAAAGGAAGCTAGCCGCGGTTAGAACAGCAGTCCATTGATGCGTGTCCCTCAACCTCAGACGCGACGGCAGTGAGGCTCGTGAGCGGCAGCTGCGCGTCGGTGAAGGGAGGCGCGGAAGGTGAAAAAGCGAGGCTCGAGGGAGGCTTTCCGGCGAGCGCGTCGCTGTGGCTATAGGCTCCGGCAGCCCTTGGGAACGGCGCTTATCACTGCGCGGTCCCACAAGGGGCAGAGTGACTGCTTCTGCGGGGGCGCGCTAGCTTCCTTGTAACGTAAAGGAAGCTACGCGCGATTAGAACAGCAGTCTATTGATGCGTGTCCCTCAACCTCAAACGCGACGGCAGTGAGGCTCGTGAGCGGCAGCTGCGCGTCGGTGAAGGGAGGCGGGGAAGGTGAAAAAGCGAGGCTCTAAAGGAAGCTACGCGCGGTTTCGTCCCAGGCGGGAAGCGCACACTTTTTTTTTTTTTTTTTTTTTTTTTTTTTTTTTTTTTTTTTTTGGGTAGCCGTGAAAACGGCTTTTGTGTGCAGGCGAGCGGGTAACGTAACGGGCTCGTTGGCTGCGAAATACACTACTCCAGCCGCCTCCGTCGAGGGAGCTGTGAGAGCGATGCGTGCTGCTTTCAATGGCGGTCCGGCCGCGGCGAGACTCGCGCATTGTCGCTGAGAGGGGCTCGACACGAGCCGCATTTGGAAACTCGAGGCATTTGAAACAACGCCTCTTGCTCTTTTAGAATACTAGAGAAGGATATGGGCGCCGGATAGCGCATATGAAAAGGATATATAATATGAAAAGGATATGGGCGCGGATAGCGCAGCAGGTACGGCGATGAAGCGGCGAAGGCGGCTTCCAACTGCAGTGCAGAGGGCTCGTCCCGCTGAGGTGCTTGTTTCGACGGCGCGGCTTCTCTGGAGAGTCAGCGATGTGAATACTTCGCTGAAGTGGAGAAAAATCAAAGAACACCCTATCTGGACCGGCTTATGTAGAGGTAAGCCACGCCTATTCTGGCGGGACGTGACGCACTCGGGCACCCGCGCTGCTATTGGTGCTGACGTCACTCCCAGTCCACCGATAGGTTGCAGCATCTTGCCGCAGAGCAGCCAATAGGCGCACGAGCTGCCTATTCTAGGTCTGCTCTGTGCAAGCATGCGTTTTAAATATGAGAAAATTAAAGGATAATTTTTTGGCTTCAGTATTCTCGAGAAAAGGAGTTTTCCCGTAGCGTAAGCTAGCTTACGCAACACGAGAGTACTCTCGTAAGAGAACCACGTATGTCCGTTTTGCAGATTTTGAGATTTTTCGACGGATAGAATGTCCAAGCTCATTTCCGTATACAGTATGCGTCACATGTCTAAATGTCCAATGAAAAGTTGTGAAATCATGTCATCTGATTTTCACGTATATCCATTTGGTGTCAAAGCTGTCAATCACGCCGCGTATCTCCCGCCCTGTGGAGGCGTCTCGCAGTTCTAAGCGTCTCTGGAATAGCCGAATAACTCTGTGAGGTAAAGTAAGCAAATGTTTGTTTTTGACAACACTGTTCAAGTTTATTATATTCGCAATATATTCACAACTGTTATTTACCGGTAAATGGTAGAGGAAGTAATTGTCACTGTTTATTGTGGAGAAGTTAGCGCACGGGTCTGTTAACAATAGTAAGGTAATCTAATATTTTTCTGACTAATAAATTACTGACACAGTAAAGGGTAGATTTAAATAAAGAATAACGAATAAAGAAAAAAGAAAAACTAAATTTAAATAAAGAAAAAACTAAATTTAAATAAAGAAAAATTACATTTAAATAAAGAAAAAAATAAATTTAAATAAATAAAAATTACATTTAAAGAAAAAAACGAAAATTGAATAAAGAAAAAAAACGAAATTTAAATAAAGAAACGAAATTAAGTTAAATTAAAAATGAGATTAATTTAGATTTTTCGTTCATTTCGGAATGAAAGATGAAATGTAAAAAAAGGGTGCAGCTTGTTTTTTTGTTTAAAAGAACAAAACAGAAATGGCTGTATTTTTTTGTAGGCTACATAGCATAGACTTTGTTATTGTTTTAGTATCATAATGATTAATGCACGCACAATTATCGTGAACATGATTTGAAGCCTTTCAACTTGTGTGCAAAATTCAGAATTAAATGAATGTGCAGCAATTTGTACAAATAGAGTCTGTAGGTCTATACTGTTGTAGCCATTAAATGAGCACATTTAGTTTCATATTTGTTAAAATATCATGTTTTTTTTTTTCTTCCATTTTTGTTGATTTATGAAAAATGAACAGCACGAGATGCACAATTTGAGACATGAGCTGTGTCTGAAATCGCTCCCTATCCACTATATAGTGCACTATATCGGGTGTCGGCCATTTTGTAGTGGTGTCCGAATTCTGAGTGAACGACATCATTCCCTACATTCATTCCCTACTTTTACCCACAATCCTCTCTGAATTTGAGTGTACATTCGATGTACACTTGCTGAAGCACTATTTCCCACAATCCAATGCGGAGAGAACTGAGAGAGCAAATTTAAACCAGAGATTATATTACAGCTTTCTTATTCCTGCTAATTTTATTTTTGTATTAATCATTACTTGAATATAACATATTAAAACATTGAGACAATATTATATAGATGAATTGTAAAATTAAATTATATTTATATCGTTTTTTTTTTATTAAAATATATTATTTAGGCATTAACACAATTGTGTTATTAGTGTTTTACTAATGTGTTTTTATAATTTGTGGCATTGTTAACTCGTTAAACTGTAAAGGGAGAGATGATAATTTGGTGGATGATTTAAAAATATCCGTTAATGGTCGTTAGGAAGCGTATTCATTCGAATATAATAACGGTCGCCTGAGGGCGCTCAAGGACCACGTCATCTGTGAGCGTGAGAGTTACAATTTCAGTCGATGAAACTACAAAGCTGGCACTAAGGTATATATAATTACAAAATAAAGTCATTATGATTGTTATCGTTGTTAATATTATTTTATAAAGTAAGTAACGTAAGATAAAATGAGTTTTATCAGTACGTGTGTGACGAAGCCTTTTCTGCGACAGTTCTAACTCTCCGACGCACAGTGTAAACGTCAGCGTCCGAATTCACTCACTTCATTTCTTTCACTCCTTGCAGATATAGTGCACTCAACTGCCATTCACTATAGAGAGCCTAAGTCCCTCCCCTTCCGGTTGGCCACCATGGGACCTAAACTCGGAAAAATATTGTATGGTAGTCAATGGCGAGAGACAACAAAATTTTTGATCTCGTTTGAATTGTGCCCTGAATTACACATATGATGTTTGGCAATTTAAACGATACATTTTAAAGTAAAAAAAAGTTGCAGTTTGATGTAAAACTGTTGCGATATAAGACTGTGAAAATACGTAATTACAAAGACTACAAAACCCAAAAGGCGCGCATGAGACGGCATACCTTTTCTCTCAATGAATGAAGCTAACTTTACTGAAGGTAACATCTGTCATGTGTTCTATAGTCTTACCTTATAATCGTAACGTTTCGCCGTCATGTTTTGTACCAGACTGCACACACACGAGCTTAGTGACGAGACGAGAGATGTAGTTCATTGCGCGATTTTCACATAAATCTAAATGTTACTCTTCTGTTTTATGACAAACTGCGACTTTCTTGACTTTCATAATTATCTTTTAAATTGACAAACATCATATGTGTAATTCAGGGCACAGTTCAGACGGAATAAAAAGATAACTTGTCTCTCCCCATTGACTTCCATGCATATTTTTTCCGAAACAAGGTCCCATGAGCCGGAAGCGGAGGGGCGGGACTTAGGCTCTCTATATAGGGATTAGTGAAGGAGTGAACGAGTGAGCGATTTCAGACACAGCTATGGAGTGTCAGACATGATTTTGACCACTTCATTAAGTTTTATTTTGTAGAAAACCTTTCTTTAAAGTGAATTTCGTTTTGTATAAATTGTATCTTAATTTTAATTCATTTTTCATCAACCAATTGCCTGGAGTGGATTTAATATAAATAAGAAGAAAATATATAGCAGACAATATAATCATGGAGGCGCCCTCGTGGTCACTTGCATTGCACTTTAACTGGAGCGCATCTCATCCTTAAGCCGTGTGTCCACCAAAGCGTTTTTTCACGCAGCTGGCGTATATTTCCAATTGTTTTCAATGGGAGCGCCGCGTTTTTTAAACGCCATGAGCGTAACGAGGCGCTGAGCGTTTTTTTCACGCTGAAGCGCCGAGCGCCCGGCGTTTTTACTGGTCGCCGAGAGTTGAAAAATGTTCAACTTTGGATAAAACGCAGCGCTCATCACTGTCACTTTTTACCCAGCTGTCCAATCACAGTGGAGGAGGGGCGGGACTAATATCACACCGACCAACTGTCACATATCTGCTTGTCAACAGATGACGACAACAAGCATTAAGTCAAGTCAAGTCAAGTCACCTTTATTTATATAGCGCTTTTTACAATACAAATTGTTTCAAAGCAGCTTTACAGAGATAACAGGAAAACAATGTTGTAATAGTATTGTTCAATTGAAAATTAAATGTCCCCAACTAAGCAAGCCAAAAGGCGAAGGCAACAGTGGCAAGGAACCAAAACTCCATCAGGTGACAGAATGGAGAAAAAAACCTTGGGAGAACCCAGGCTCAGTCGGGGGGCCAGTCCTCCTTTGGCCAACGAATGAACAGTGTATGATTATGAGTTAGGCAGCATAATGCCAGGAGTCAGATGGGATCAGAACTTTCACGATATTATCCAGTTCATCTGGTTGGGTTGGGTCATCCGGCCGGTGAGGAGATGAGTGGTGAGTTGTCCATGGGCCTTCACAGCCCTGATAATGCGTGTCGACGTGTCCATGTGATGGTCCTTCATCAGATATGGATATGCCCTGGATCCGGCGGTCTGCGGTAAACCTCGGGATAAACAGAGAGACTAATATTAGCGTAGACGCCATCCTTCTTATGATGTACAAAGTACATCAGGAATTATGGGAAGTGTTCCCGGTTCCGGCTGATCTAATCTATGCAGCCTAACATTGAATTATAGAAATCTATAATGTGTTATGTGTATGCTAAGCCAAAGAGATGTGTTTTTAGTCTAGATTTAAACTGACAGACTGTATCTGCTTCCCGGACCGTGTTAGGAAGATTGTTCCAAAGTTTTGGTGCTAAATAGGAAAAGGATCTACCGCCAGCAGTCGATTTTGATATTTTAGGTATTATCAACTGGCCAGAATTTTGAGATCGCAATAGACGTGAAGGACTATAATGCGTTAAGAGCTCGCTCAAGTACTGGGGAGCTAAACCATTTAGTGCTTTGTAAGTAATCAGCAATATTTTAAAATTTATACGATGTTTAATAGGCAGCCAATGCAGTGTTGACAGAACCGGGCTAATATGGTCATACTTCCTGGTTCTGGTAAGAACTCTAGCGGCTGCGTTTTGAACTAGCTGTAGTTTGTTTAATAAGCGTGCAGGGCAACCACCCAGTAGAGCATTACAATAATCTAGCCTTGAGGTCATGAACGCATGAACTAATTGTTCCGCATTTGTCAGTGAGAGCATATGACGTAATTTAGATATATTTTTAAGATGGAAAAATGCGGTTTTACAAATACTAGACACGTGACTTTCAAATGAAAGATTGGTATCAAAGAGCACACCCAGGTTCCTAACTAACGTCGAAGACTTAACAGAGCAGCCATCAAGTGTTAGACAGTATTCTAGGTTATTAGGTGAGGAAGTTTTTTGTCCAATGATTAGAATCTCTGTTTTTTCAGAATTTAGTAATAGGAAATTACTGGTCATCCAATTTTTTATATCAGCTATGCATTCTGTTAATTTTGTGAATTGGTAAGTTTCGTTAGGTTTTGAAGAAATATACAGCTGAGTATCATCAGCATAACAGTGAAAGCTAATTCCATATTTCCTAATTATATCTCCTAATGGTAGCATGTAGCATGTACAGAGTGAAGAGCAGCGGTCCTAGTACTGAGCCTTGTGGTACGCCATACTGAACTTGTGATCGATAAGACATCTCTTCATTTACTGCTACAAACTGATATCGGTCAGATAAGTATGATTTAAACCATGCTAGTGCAATTCCGCTAATGCCAACATAGTTTTCTAGTCTATTTAAAAGAATGTTGTGGTCGATAGTATCAAATGCCGCACTAAGATCAAGTAACACTAATAGAGAGATACAACCACGATCGGATGATAGGAGCAAATCATTTGTGACTTTAATGAGAGCAGTCTCAGTACTATGGTACGGTCTAAATCCGGACTGAAAATCCTCGCAGATATTATTTCTTTCTAAAAAGGAACACAGTTGTGAGGATACTGCTTTTTCTAGTATCTTTGACAGAAAAGGCAGATTCGAGATCGGCCTGTAATTGACTAATTCTGTAGGATCAAGTTGCGGTTTTTTAACAAGCGGTTTAATCATAGCCAACTTAAAGGTTTTTGGTACGTATCCTAATGACAAAGATGAATTAATGATATCTAGAAGAGGATCTATGACCTCTGGAAGCATCTCTTTCAGTAGCTTAGTCGGTATAGGGTCTAGCATACAAGTTGTCGATTTAGATGAATTAACAATTTTGCAAAATTCTTCCTCTCCTATAGCAACAAATGAATCAAAATGCTCCTCACGGAGACTACAATATACTCCCTGATGCGATACTGTAGTAGACGGTTGCATAGTTATAATTTTGTCCCTGATATTATCAATCTTATAAGTGAAGAAGTTCATAAAGTCATTACTGCTGTGTTTCTTATAAACTTCTGGGCTTGAAGCTTTCTTTTTCGTTAGTTTAGTCACTTGTTCAAATAAATACCTAGGATTATGTTTATTTTCTTCTAATAGGGTTGAAAAATAATTAGTTCTAGCATCTTTTAAGGCCTCTCTGTAAGCAATCGAGCTCTCCTTCCATGAAATCCGAAATACCTCTAGTTTTGTTTTCTTCCAGTTTCGCTCCATTTTTCTGGCTGCTCTCTTAAGGGCCCGGGTGTGCTCATTGTACCACGGCGTTGGACTATTTTCTTTGATTTTCTTTAAGCGCAGCGGAGCAACTGTGTCTAAAGTGCTGGAAAAGAGAGAGTTAAAAGTTTCTGTTGCAATATCAAGTTCTTCTAAGCTATCTGGGATGCTGAGATTATGAAACTGATTTGGAAGATTATTGATAAAGCAATCTTTAGTGGCAGAAGTGATAGGTCTAACATATTTATAAAATGGAGTCGGCTTTGCAGCCTTGGCTAAATGTAATTTACACGAGACTAGATAGTGATCGGAGATGTCGTCGCTCTGCTGTAGAATTTCAACGCCATCAACATCTATTCCATGTGATAATATTAGATCAAGAGTATGATTACGACAATGAGTAGGTCCTGACACGTGCTGTCTCACTCCAATTGAGTTTATAATGTCTTTAAATGCCAATCCCAATGCATCTTTTTCATTATCTACATGTATATTAAAATCACCAACAATTAGGACTTTATCTGCAGCCAATACTAATTCTGATAGAAAGTCAGCAAATTCTTTGATAAAATCTTTATGGTGCCCTGGTGGCCTGTATACAGTAGCCAGCAGAATTCTCAAACGTGATTTATTGTTTACACTATATATATTTACATTAAGCACCAACACTTCAAAAGAAGTATATTTAAAACTAGATTTCTTAGTGGTTTTCAGAATATTACTATAAATTACAGCAACACCTCCCCCTTTGCCTTTCGGACGAGGCTCATGTTTATAAAAATAATCTTGCGGAGTGGACTCATTTAAAGTAATGTAATCGTTTGGTTTTAGCCAGGTTTCTGTCAAACACAGCACATCTAGGTTATAGTCTTTAATCTTATCATTAACTATGAGCGATTTTGAATTAAGGGATCGAATATTCAGCAACCCAAGCTTTATCGTTTGCTCATCTGTATTATATCTGTTTTTTATTTGTTGAACATCAATTAGATTTTTAACCTTAGAAAGGTTTGGCAGTTTTTTGGATTTCCAAATTCGGGGAACAGACACAGTCTCTATATGATGATATCTAGGTGAAAGAGTCTCTATGTGATGGGATTTATCTGACCTTGGTGACGTGAGGCCGCTAGCAGACGGTCGGTTTAGCCAGTTTGTCTGCTTCCTGACCTGAGCCCCAGATTGTCATGTTTTATCTCTAAGACTATGAGCCAAATTACTAGAGAGAAGAGCAGCACCATCCCAGGTGGGATGAATACCATCTCTTTTCAACAGGTCAGGCTTGCCCCAAAAACTTTTCCAATTGTCTATGAATTCTATATTATGTTGCGGACACCAATTAGACAACCAGCCATTGAGTGAACACAATCTACTAACTATCTCATCACTCCTTCGAACAGGAAGGGGGCCAGAGCAGATTACAGTGCCTGACATCGTACTTGCGAGTTCAAACACCTCTTTAATATTAATTTTGGTGATCTCCGACTGGCGAAGTCGAACATCATTAGTGCCGACGTGAATAACAATCTTAGAGAATTTACGATTAGCATTAGCCAGCACTTTTAAATTTGATTTGATGTCAGGCGCTCTGGCTCCCGGCAAACATGTGACTATGGTGGCTGGTGTCTCTATTTTCACGTTCCGTGTAATAGAATCGCCAATTACCAGGGCACAATCAACAGCATTTTCAGTGGGTGTTTCACTGAGAGGGGCAAATCGATTTGTTATGGTAACCGGAACAGAAGAGTGGTTTTTTGATCCGCTACTAGAGCGATTTCTCACCGTCACCCATCTGCCTGGCTGCACAGGCAATAACTCAGCCGGAACCGAATCATGTAAATGGTTCACTATGCTAGGCGCATCCAAAGTAGTATCTAAAGCTCGAGCACACTTACTATCCTCAATTAAAGTTTGGATGCGTGTCTCTAATTCTGAAATCTTCTCCGTCAGCCTGACTGTCTCCTTGCATTTATCACATATAAACCCTATGCCGACGGGGAAGGCTATGGTAAACATATGGCATGATGTGCAAGTGACAATAACAGGACAAGACATTACTCACCGTGTTTGTTGACTGATTCTTACTCACCTGGGCTTTTTATGAACTCAGATGTGCGGGCGCGCACGAGAAAAATAAATAAATAACTGAGCGCACGGGGGGCGCCTTAACAGGCTAGCGAGATACTAGCGTGTTGTGCTAACAATAACGGAAGCTAGCGATGTTAGGTAAGCTGTAATTAGTAGTATAAACAACTAGAAATGATAGTAAACGATGGTTCAAAACAGAAAGAAATGCGAGGCTTAGACGGAGCTAACAGCCTCGGAGCAAACACACTCACACACAACAGCAGGCAGCGAGGCAGACAGGAGCAATCGATCAAGGAGCAAACCAATCGATCAAGGAGCAAACCATAAAACAGAGAGACAGTGAGCATAACGCCACAGAAGAGTGACGACATTATAACGAAATCATTTAAAATAAGAGCCAGAGAAAATACATTACATTGTATCGACATTTTAATATAGAATCAACACAGAAACAAAATATGTGTGAAATGAGATACTAACATTTTCGAGGATATTCCGTATCATAACAAGCAAGCGTCTCAACTGAAAAAAAAAAATGCTGCGCTGCCAAAACGCTCTCAAGCGCCCACAGCTAGGCGTTTTCAGCTGGCTAAAAACGCTTTGGTGGACACACGGCCTAACTTAACAGTGTATGACTCACACAGACATGAGAAATACATCAAATGCACAAAGCTTGAAAAGTCTTTAAACGAAATAATTCAAAACGAAAAGAAAAAGGCTACTCTCTGATTATGTATGATTATATGAGTGTATTGATTCATTGTCCCTTCATAGTTTGCAAGAGACATTTAATAAACTGAGCGTAAACTGAGATGTATAGGCTATTTATTAAACTGAGCGTAGCCTATTCATCTGTCAATATGAAACGCGACTTGGCCATTCTAATTAACGATCGGAAGAACGCGTATCGACCATCGTTACTGTAAAATATGCACGTATGTCCATTTAAACTCGATTTTGGTCAAATGTGGATTATATCATTACACTGGCAATTATATGGTTACATTTAAAGATGCCATACCAAGTATGACAACGCTACGTTCAACTGCTTTTGAATTACGGTGTTTTTTTTCACTTCCTGAAAAGTAACCGTTCTGGACATAGGTGAGTTTCATCGGGCAGCGACGATATATATATATATATATATATATATATATATATATATATATATATATATATATATATATATATTTTATACCTTTAACTTATTTCATACTACAATAATCTGCCAGATTAATATCTTGAAACAATTGTTGTCCTTTTAATATTTCCTTTACTTTTAATATTTATCATTCATGCTTGTCCCTCAAGCTCACACACATTCCTTGTCACCTATTTTTACCCACAGTCACAATCAGACACACACACAACACAGGATCCTACAGACAGAGCTATGTACTTACAGTGTTTCTCACTGTTTTTACAAACAATACTTCACTGATGCACTTCCCCAACACAGTGAAAAACAACTTTAAACTATCACAGACCTCTGCGATTCATTTTAGCTCTCCTGAGCAACCCATTGTCATACCTATGACAACGCCTTATCTGTGTACATGCTATCCTATTATCCTTAATAAGAAACACAGATAAGTAACTGATAACCTTATCAGTAATGACATCCTTGTCATTAAACTTGCTAGCCTTAACAAGTAAACATAAATAACTGATTATCCTTAATCAGTAATGACATCCTTGTCAT
Source organism: Chrosomus eos (assembly GCA_036326025.1). Classification (NCBI taxonomy): domain Eukaryota; kingdom Metazoa; phylum Chordata; class Actinopteri; order Cypriniformes; family Leuciscidae; genus Chrosomus; species Chrosomus eos. The sequence continues at coordinate 12,483,645 of CM070819.1, read as the reverse complement.
TAAGTTAAACATAAACACTGATTATCCTTAATCAGAAAATGATAGCCTTATCATTAAACTCACATCCGTACGTACGTATGACAAAACCTTTTGCGCTAAATCAGCAGCACCAGTGATCATACAATCCACCCAGAATTATATGAGCACTAGCAAACACTATTGGGAGCTCCCCCGCGCTATTACACATTACTCGACATCAACAACAACAATGCATGCACTTGTTTCTGAAAATCAAAGATCAATTTTCTCAATTTTTTAGTTCTTTAAATTTGGAGAAGCTTTTAAAAGGGGCTTACCACTCTGGCTCACTGGTGACAACACACACTTTTTCCATAAGCAAAAATTTGCTCACCTCAAAGTTCAGTGGCCACTGTTGTCTGTGTCAGTCACCAGTGTCGCCGTTCGTGGTCCCTTCAGCTCCTAAGCCAGTCCTGCCGGGGTCGCCATTTTGAAGTGGATTCAACTTTTCTGTAAATAACTTTGCAGAGATCTTTGATTCAGAAACAATTAGACTTTATTCTGGAACGTCGTTCCGTTCCATAGAACGGCGCTCCAACAAAGCCGAGCGCTCTGGCCATCCGGCCCACTGGCGCCCCCGAGTCTTTTTGGGTTCAGAGTTAAATACATACATCATCTTCCATAGAAGGTAACACATCCTATAGATGGGTGAAGGTCCTGTACCATGTGACATCTTAGAATAGAGTTGACTGCTGCCTCAACCTTTAAGGTCTTGTTACAGGCACACAGAGGAAATTCAAAGTCAAACACAGAGAAATAATTGTGTATTCTTATAAGGCTAAATTACTTGTTTTGTAAATAATAAAATCTTCAACACTCTCCAGGAGCAGGAGTGAAGACCTCTGGTTTATGAACTTATAATCGGAACGCAAGAACCATCGTACACCAGCCGAACTCACGCGCTCGTTTCTCTCTACCGGCCTTTCCCGAACTCACCGCATTAACCCTATAACTGCCGGTGCAAAATAAAAACTACAATTATAGAGAGTTTTTGCGCTGCTAACCTATTAAAAGTTATTAATTCAGGTAGGACAGAAGGCCTAAGTGTGAAATGCACGGCCCGCCACTGATATATATATATATATATATATATATATATATATATATATATATATATATATATATATATATACATTATTAAAAATATTATATATTATTTTCATCAGGTTACCGTAAGTTAGCTACGTTAGTGAAGTGTTGGTCACGTAAGCTATCGCTGCAATTAACCTATTATCTTCCAATAAACATTTACTAAACCTGGCTACATAACATATCACTACAGACTAGATTCACGAGAGGTCGGCTAATGTCTGTAAAAGTAAAAAAAAATTCAGTAATTTCATTAATTTACCCGCGAGCATACTTCGGAAGCACTGAAAATGAATGGGGTTCAATGCTGGAACTATCATGCTGCGTCCCAATTCGCCTACTTATACTACGACCTAAAAGTATGTACTCTTTTTGTGAAGAAAAAGTACATACTTTTGAGTGTGTAGCAAAAGAGTAAGCAAGCTTTGGGACATACTACTTCCTGTCTTTAACGGACCTGTCGCGTGCATCCTATCACCGTAAAATGCCCTGTCAATCATCTTGTCACAGTTAAAATCCTCCATTCAATCTATTATAATTTCTTACCATTTCGGAGAGAAATGTTTTAGCACGTAACGTTCACCTGCCAGTCGTGGGTCTTTCATGAGGAGACTCAGTCTCCTCATGTGTTTGCAATTTGAATATAATGATGCATTTAAAAGTTAATGGCTAAACGTATCTTTACAAAAGATCACAATGCTGCTGCAGATGCAATATAATGTCGACAACATTGAATAAATACATTTTCGTCAGGTTAGATACTGATAATTAATCACTCAAACCACTTTATCTAAACCTCTCTACGTAACCGCCGGACTCGCGCGTCCTCCATGTGTCTGTAGTTTTTCAACACTTTTCACTCGTGTTTGTAGTTCTAACTGAATCCTCGTCCAGCGCGGGATGGGTTGTGGGCAATATCAGCCGTTAGAGTGCGCATCGATCTACACTTCGGATTCTGACCGGAAAAAGTAGACCATCCGGGTATCTTTGGAACACTCATTTCAACATACTACGATTTGGGACGTACTAATTATATTTTCAAATACTATTTAGGACGGATAGTATGCGAATTGGGACGCAGCATCAGTGTTTTGGAACTAACGGCTGCTCCACGACACGCGTTACTTCCGCATTCCTAAGTTACTATGGCGTCTCTCTCTCTCCATGGCTCTGGGTACAACTATCGTGACTGAAACACTGACATGAGGTCATGTCAGTAATGATTCTAGCAGTACGAAGGATACCTAAGAATTTGTTGTATGTTTATGTTTAGTGCAGTACGAAAATGTTTTATGTTTTAAGAAAACTTTTAAGTACATCTATAGTATTGTAACTGCATTGATATTCCTGTTACGTTAACTGTAACACCTGCGTAGCCTACACAGTTTTTAATAACACAATAACTATAACGCGTTTTTCATTATAAACGTGGGATTATGAATTTTATTGAGAACGTCGTAACGTTACATAGAATACATGCCGTAATGTACCCTGAGTGTAAACATTAGCCACAATCATTGTGAAGCCTGCAAGGGATTTGCAAAGATTAATATAAAGGTTAATAAAACGTTACACTCACTTCTTCTGGAGGTCCAGCAGGAACACGAATAGTTGGTACCGATTCCTTTTTCAGTAGCAGCTTCTTAGCAAAACCTGATTTATATTGACCCTCGTTTAAAAAGCAGTCTGGTGAGAAATGATTTGCGCAAACATGAGCGCATTGATGTTGCTCGTCGGGAATATTCCCATCGTAAACAAAACTCAGCCACTGCATGAGTCTGCGTCTTCAGCGGTTCGGATTTGGGAACATCAAAGGCTACGTTCACACTGCAGGCTGAAACGACCCAATTCCGATTTTTTTGCCCCTATGCGACCTGTATCCGATCTTTTCATGACAGTCTGAACGACACAGATCCGATCTTTTCAAATGCGACCCAGGCCACTTGGGTATGTGGTCCAAATCCGATACGTATCCGATCTTTTGAAATGCGACCTCAATCTGAACGGCCAGGTCGCATGTATCCGACCCGCACGCCGTTGATATGCGACAAACGTCATAATTCTGCGTTGAAGTAGGCAGGAATGAGAAGATAAACAAGTTAGCTATCGTACGATAGCACCGATAGCACGCACCTGTCAATACACTCCAACGCGTTGCACTGTTATGGTCCGCCGCAGACGTGTCTCTTCCCGTGAGTTAATCGAAGGCGCTCAAACGCTCTCCTCCTTCTTAATTTTCTTCTTAAAACGAAAAGATTGTAATTGTGCTGGCTCTGTTGGGAAAATAACTTTAATATTGCTAAACGAGCTCCACTGTTGACATTCATGTTTAGGTACTTCCGCAAACAGCAAGTGACGTCGTTGACCGTTGAGTACTCTTCTGCGCATGCGGGTCACTTCTGGGTCATTTCACGTTCACACAGGAGATCACTAAAGGTCGCATTTAATTGGAAATGTGAACGGCCTTGCAAAAAAATCGGATTTTTTCAAAAAATCGGAATTGAGCATTAAGCCCTGCAGTGTGAACGTAGCCAAAATGACTGCTGTGTTCGTTATTACACCCAAGAACAGAACGCCACAATTAGGCGCCATTCTGCTCCAGTGTATCAACAATGACGAACTATGATTGACATCTCACTCACGAGCGAGGGCGGGTCTGTGTTGAAACGCTGCTGTCAATCAACAATCATTGGAGGGGCATGCGAGCTTGTGACGTCACACGCTCGAACGGCTCGATTTGAGGCAGGGGAAAACATATAAGGATATTAAAACAAAACCACTGGATGGATTTTTATCAAATATGGTTGTGTACAGGCACTGCCAACACACATTTCAGGACAATCAACTTGTAAAAGTGCATGTACCATTATATGACCCCTTTAAAAACTGTGTATGTTTTCTGTAAAGACAAGACCTCAAAATTGGTATGTTTATACAAAGGCCAGCACATCGACACGAAGCTGTAGAACGAGGGAGTTTACAATGTAATGTAAATTGTAAATAAATGAGTCTGTTCTATCTCCCTGCAGCATATATTTTCTTGTTCTGTAGTCATCTTCTCACATTTGCCACAGAAGCAGCTGTACGACAAGTAGTGTAAACATGACGCAACAGGTCCCTCGCATAAATGTAATTTCGTTTGTAACAAACGTTATCGGTCAGGGGATCTCTGGATAATCCGTAATCCGTTTGTAATAATAAAACGAAAATACCGTTTTTCTGTTTCAAGGTCAGGGGATCTCTGGATAATCCGTAATTCATTTGTAATAATAAAACGAAAATACCGTTTTTCTGTTTTTTGTTTCAAAACGAAAAACCAAATAACCGTTTTTGGTGTCAGAATCAAAAAACGAAAAACCAATTAAAAACGGCCCGTTTTTCGTTTTTGGCCATCATTTTTATCGTTATTCCTTTTTGAACAAAAAATGAAGATAGTCTTTGAACTTCAGTCAATTCATTTTTCGTTTATAAACCAAAAACGGAAGTCACGTGGTCTATTCCTTTTTTGGAAGCGGTACTAACCGGAAACACTTTCAAAATAAAAGTAGCTATAGTTAGCGAGGTGATTGTAGACTAAAACTGAACTAATATAACGTTTTTTAGTACAACTAAAGTAGCACTGTGTGTGAAAAAAACACTTTAGTTAACTGAAATAAAAATTAAAACTAATAAAATAATAACTCTGGCTGCTAGGGAGAATTAAACATTTGTAAGACCATTGGTGACCTGTAACTTCAGATTAAGACAAGTGAACTCATTTTATATGTATCTTAGGATAGCAGGTAGCCTATTTATTTGTAAGTTTCTATTATTCAATTCACATTTTAGTTCTGTAACATATTTATAGCCCTTCTTGCTATGTGGAAGTTCAACCAGCAGAGGTCACTCTACCCCCCCCCCCCCCCCCTTCTGTGAACAACAGGCAACAAGGGTTTGACCTTTTGACTTGTGTTTATATCAAAACAAAACTCTTCCAAAACAAATGTATAAAGTTGTATACTTTTTATTTTCCTTTGCATTTTTCTCCAGTGTAAAGTAGATCAAATATTTTTTTATGCAGCTAGTAGTTGTCATTAGTTATGTAGACCGTGTAAAACCTAGCATTACCCAGTCAATATTTTCAGATCTTTTAGTGCTTTTTTTGGGTTTAATTCTGTTTGGTGAACCACCAGGGAAAGGCAGTGCTCTGTACTCTTGGTACTTGTGTAAAGTAAAATAAAAGTAAAGTTTTTGAAATTTGAACCATCATAATGGAAACTGATGAATTGCTTTACTCATGGCAGGGGCCTTGTCTGGACCACTTGCCATGAAGGTTCTTTAGTTAGTGCTGCACCACAGCCTGAGGAGCTGGATAACATGTTGCGCCAGACACATTTTACACTTAACAAGAGTATTACTATACTCATTTGTTTTATTATTTATTTAATTATAAATTGATTTGGGGATGCCACAGACACCATACAACAGAACAGACACCACAGAGAAAGGACAACACCAGTAAGAGAACGGGGATGGGGGCCTGAGGAAGAGAAAAGACAAACAAACACAAAACCAAGAGACAACCAGCCAAATAACAGCAATAAACAGCTAACGTAAGAAAACAACTGAGAGAGAATCAAAAGAAGAAACAGTCAAGCAAATTAAATAAACACAGCACAGCCATGAGAACTAGAATAACAACAATACATTTAAATAAATAACTTAACCCTCTAGGGTCCTTCGTTTCAGAGTCACACTCAGGACCTTCGGGTCTAAATGGGCCGGAAGGGTTGAATTCATATTTATTAAAACAAAATCATCATTTTTTTTTTTACTTGTTTTTTTAATATTTTTTTTCTTTTTGAGTTTTTGAATATTAATGATTTATAATTAATGAATTTATTGCAACAATTATGACCCATTTCCCCCCCATTGAATA
>CM070819.1:11851901-11877520 GCA_036326025.1 Chrosomus eos | reverse complement strand
GGCAAATTTGGCCATGATGAATAGAATTAGAAACTAGTATTGTCTTTGTTGCAGTCAATTAAAGGGTTAGTTCACCCAAAGATGAAAATTCTGTCAGTAATTACTCACCCTCATGTCGTTCCAACCCCGTAAGACCTTCGTTCATCTTCGGAACACAAATGAAGATATTTTTGATTAAATCTGAGAGCTGGATAACTCCTCCATAGGCTTCTAAGGGATTGAAACTTGACAGCCCCAAGAAGTTATTAAAAAAATTGTTAAAAGAGTCGAAGTGACTACAGTGGCTAGATCTTAAGTTTATCGAGCTACGGGAATACTTTTTGAGCGCAAAAAAACAAACAAAAATAGTGACTTTATTCAAGTATTCTCTTTGGGCCTGGAGATTTCACATAATGTTATTGCGCAACGCTTCTGGTTGAACGTCACACGCATCACACACAGGACCAGCGTTGGCCAATAGTGAGCCTACGTGTGACGTAGAACCCACAAGTGCTGCGTAGTGTAACAGCTTAGGAGAAAGACATGGAAGAGAAGAGATGGTTGAATAAAGTCGTTATTTTTGTTGTTTTTTGCACGCAAAAAATATTCTCGTCGCTTGATAAACTTACGATCTAGCCACTGTAGTAACTTTGACTATTTTAACAAATAACTTTTCGGGGCTGTCAAGTTTCAATCCCTTAGAAGCCTATGGAGGAGTGATCCAGTTCTCAGATTTAATCACAAATATCTTAATTTGTGTTCCGAAGATGAACGAAAGTCTTACAGGGTTGGAACGACATGAGGGTGAGTAATTACTGACAGAATATTCATTTTTGGGTAAACTAACCCTTTAAACTTGAAAAATAAGCTTTTCTGGCAGGCCTCATTGCATTATTTAACATTTCCAGATGAGTCTTATAGGTATCATGGTGAACTGTATCTGTGCGCTTCCATTGCCTTTCTGCTCTCCTGGAGTCTCTTCTTAATCTTATAATGGATGTACTATTCTCCATGGAGCTTTAATGGTCACAGCAGAGACAGAAGATGCAACAGGAGTTAATACATTCAGATAGCCTGGAACAAAAATTTTCAAGTCGTTATTCACTAAAAAATAGCTCTTAATTGTTATTTGCTTATATTTAATTGAATCAAAGATCACAGCAGGATGTGTGTTACGCCAATTGCAAGTTTGCTAAAACACGCCAGTAATTTCAGTTCACTTCATTATTGAACTTTGTTGTCAAAATATAGCTGTAATTAAATATCCTAAAAGATGCTTAACTGTTTTACTGGACTTTACATAGTCCTAAATCTGGCGATGTTATATTGTCTCTCATACTAGTTCCTGTATTGAACACTAGATGGCAGTAAGGTCTTCTACTAAAACTCCAAAATGCCAGCATAGCCTCTTGATTGAGACCCATATACGCACCAAACAAGATGAAATAATGAAAATTAGTTGTGGGGTAAACTGTCAATCCTGGATACTATATTACATAATCTAAACAAAGACAAAAATTAAATGGTCAACATATTAGACAGGATATGGAGATTAATTTGAGCTTTGTTTTAGGATCCTTTGAGATAACAAAGTCTATCTCAAAACAGCTCTTTGTGGAATCCACACATCACAAAAAGTTTGAAAAGCAACAACAGGGTTTTTTACTGAAAATATTGATATAATACTATAAGAAAATAGTATGATGATTACTGTTATTATTATACAATTGTTCATTTTTTTGGTGTGCGGATTTGAACTCATTCTGGCCCAGTCAGAGGCGGAACTGATCTCTCACAGATCTGTGCTCCTCAGCCATTTAGAATGCCTAGGACTCCGAATAAATACAGCCAAGAGCTATCTCCTTCCCAGTCAGAGGATCTCCTTCCTGGGTACAGTTATAGACTCAGCCCAAATGAGGATGTGGCTATCGAACGAACGCTCTCTGGCTATTTAGCGACTCGCGAGCTCATTCAGAGTGAGGACCAAGATACCCCCTATCCACATCATCAGTACTTCCACTGGGTATGCCAGACATGTGCCCCCTGCACTACTGGCTGAAACCACAGGTCCACCCCCCCCCCCCCCCCACCCAATCAACTGCCTCGAGATGCTGGTGGTTTTGCTGGCCCTCAAAACCTTCCTACCCCGTCTGACAGATCACTATGTCCTGGTCCGTACGGACAACACGACGATAGTGTCCTATATAAACTGCCAGGGCGGGCTCAGGTCGAGACGACTATACATACTGGCCAGGAGTCTCCTCTTATGGGCAGAAAGCAACCTGCGCTCGCTGAAAAGGACGCATGTGCCGTGCAAACTGAACCAGGGAGCAGACATGCTTTCCCGGGGCAACGTGTCCCTAGGGGAATGGACCCTCCATCCCCAAACAGTTTTGATCTAGAACGTCTTCGGGAGGGCAGAGGTCGACCTCTCCATCTCCGAAGACAATTCTCATTGGCCAATATTTTTCTCGAAGAGCAGGGATTTATGCCCCTTTATGCTTTTCCTCCAGTCTCGTTCCTCCCTCAGGTCATAAAAAGGATCAGGGAGGACAGACATTCAGTCCTACTATGGCGCTTTTCCACTGCATGGTACGGCTCAGTACGGTTCGGCTCGGCGCGGCACGGTTCGGCTCGCTTGCTTTTCCACTGCGTGGTACGACTCGGCTCGGCACGGCACGGTTCGGCTCTCTTAAGATCGGTTTGCTTTTCCACTGCAGTTAGTACCGCGCTTCAAAGTGGGTGGGGTTATAGACTGATCGTTATAGTTTATCCGCTCCTCGGCAACCAACGAGATGAACGTCTGCACTTCGTCCACTGAACACGATTCAGCCACTTCTTTTTTGGAAGTTTTTTTTCTTTATTTTTTCTTCAAGCAAGTAGTTTTAAAACAGGTGCTACAGCGGTGGCTGTTACTGGCTATTTAAATCCAGCGGGTTTGATGTCTCGCACGCAAAATACAATGACGCTGGTAGTGACGATTCTGTCTGACCAATCAGTGATCTGCAGTGTTTCACGTCACATTTTAGTACCGGTACGGTACGCTTGGAACCTCAACAGAGGTGGTACCATTTAAAGCGAGCCGAAGCGAGCCGTACCGTACCATGCAGTGGAAAAGCGCCAAAGCGTGCCGAACCGAACCGAACCGTGCCGTACCATGCAGTGGAAAAGCGACACTAGTGGCCCCTCTCTGACAGACCCAACCTTGGTTACCTGAGTTGATTCAGCTGCTCACAGCAGCCCCATGGCCAATACCCCTGAGGAAAGACCTTCTTTCCTAGGCGAACAGGACAATGTGGCACCCCCGTCCCAAACTACGGGCCCTCCATGTGTGGCCCCTCAACGGGAGCTAGAGGACCTCCCAGCGATTGTCCTAAGCACAATCAGCAAGGCTAGAGCTCTGTCTACAAGACGCCTCTTGCTCTTAATTGGTCTGTGTTCTCTGGCTGGTGCTCAGGCAGGAACCAGGACCCAGTCTCGTGTGAAGTATAACTGATGCTTTTGTTTTTTCAAGAGCTGCTGGATGCAGGCCATACTCCATCCACGCTCAAGGTCTACGTGGCAGCCATTGAGGCCTCCCATGCACCGGTGGCTGGCCAGTCAACAGGGAAAAGCGACATGATTGTCTGCTTCCTAAAGGAAGCAAGAAGGCTTAACCCTCCACGGCCTCCTACGGTGCCCTCCTGGGACCTATCAACAGTCCTTCGGGCCCTCAAGGGACCCCCATTCGAGCCCCGGTGAGCCCGGCCCATTATAATTAGGGTTTTTTTGCCCATTCAACATGCTTCGGACCCTTATACAAGCGTCCCAACTTGGGTATCTGAATGCCGTTGCACTTATCATAGCACGGCGTGATTGGATTGGTTCCCCATAGCGTATAGCTACGCAATACGACTGACCTTTCGAGAAGGGAACAGCTCAGTTACTAACGTAACCTCGGTTCCCTGAGATAAGGGAACGAGTATTGCGTATACAGCCGTGCTATGGCGCACACGACTTGGCGTTCGTCGCTTCAGTCGATAAACCTGAATCCATGGCAAAATCAAGCGTCTTTTATAGGCAGATGCCCCGTCCATTCTGGCAGGATCTGCGCTCAGCATGGCGGGCAGCATTGGTTTGCGCAGTTACGCTGCTCTGCCATAGGTTCGTGTGGTTACCACTGACCAGCCAATAGTGTGCGAGTAAGTCTCAGCACTGGTGGCTGTGCAGTAGCACTGCGTTATTATATAAAGGCCTTCAGTATTCGGAGAAAAGAAGTTTCCCCATAGCGTATAGCTTATCTCAGGGAACCGAGGTTACGTTAGTAACCAAGTCGTTTTTAAAGAACTTTGTGAAATTAAAAATGTTCACTTATGTGGTACCAGTTGTAGCGAACCTACATAATAATAATATACATAAAATGTATTTAAGGGGGCCGGAAGGCCAATTTAGCTCAAAGGGAATGATTCATCGATTTGCAATGAATCATTGACCGAATCACTATGGAACCGAGCAAATGACTCGTTTAGAGTTCATTTGAACGGGCCGTAATTTTAACCTTGGCAACAGATATTTATCCAATTTATAGTGAAACACTATGTATTAGCAAGGTAACTTTAGATCGGCAGTACAAGACATTAAATGTGTAAGCAAAACACAAGACAAATATCTTTTCAAATATATGGACGACTTTATTAACTATTCTAAACACATAAAACTAATGTCTAAACCCAATCACACACACACATTCATTCAAGGCGCAGAGGAAGAGAGAGAAAGAGTGAGTTTTCAGAGTGAGATGCACTTTGTAAGTCATAAACCTGAACGAACCACCAAGCATTAATTGAAACCTTCGTTTCTTAGAAAGGTTATTCAATTTAAATTAACAAACACCAGTTCAGCTAGAGTCTGGAGGTTACTTGCTTGTCCTTTGCGTTGCTTAGGCCAGGGAATTCCCTATTTGAGGTGCTTCGTCAGAGGGGTTTCCCGGCCGGGTCCGCGTGGCTGGTTGTCTTTGGAGTGCCTGGCTGGAGTTTCTGAACCGCCGGTCACGTGATGTGTTGGCGGATGGATGAACAAGAGTCTTTACAGTTCGAAGTGCGTTGCAGGAGAGACGTGTAAACGAACTTTACAGCAAAACTTAACTTAGAACGAGACTTTTAACGAGAAAATAAAATAAAGGAAGAAATGAAAGTAAGAGATGAGATGGCTTGAATGAAGCTGTTTAAACTCCGATCTTGATGGGTTTGTCTGCTGGCTTGGTCTAACTTGGTCTGGTCGATGTAGTGTACGAACATGAACACTCTCTTGCTGTTTTTTGATAGAGAGAGGCACCAACTTAATTTAACACAGAACCGACTCAAAACCGAACTGAACCGAACCGAAACTGAACTGCTCTCTGAACCGAACTGAACGTTCTGCTTTGTTCGGGTCTTTAACTTAAAGTTAGTCCAACCTCTTTTGGAGAATTCTGGCCAATTGGACAATGGCATCATCTTAGGAGGTGGACCTCGTTTCTTCTTATCATAAATCAGGCGTTATCTATGATCTGCTTGCTCTCCAACACTAGCAGAGAACAAGAGACCACAGTTTAACATTATAGATTATTATAATCATACAAAGCATTTTACACAGATTTCACTCAAGCCATCTTAAGAATTAAGAATATATGATCTCACTGATATCAAACAAGACACACTTTCATTCATCCATCTAAAGTAACAACATTTGCATGACTTGTATGCTATCTAGTATAATAGACACATACATAGCTACAATATAGGATTAGGTAGTGGAACAATGTTTGATTATAAGTTCGTCAAGAATTGTTCTGGGATGAGTTTATGCATTTTTATATGAGAAGTCTCTTGTCTCTGTGGGTTTTAAGAGGTCTCAACAATGAGGTCATTCAAAAGTCTTCACGCAGAGGGAAGTCTGTTTTACTTTTCGGTGTCATGTTCAGCAGTGGTCATGCTGAGGGAGGTCAAAGGTGGTCAGACCTTTCACCATTCTGGCAACGTTCTTCCTGTTTTAGGCTTATCTCTGAGGAGTCTTGGCCATAAAAATCTTCTCCGGAGGGGGTGCCTAGACTATCTGGCGTCAGTGTTGTGACTTAGGAATGTGGTGTTAAAATCCGTAATGTTGAATCACATTTTAATGAAGCCCATGAGAGATTAGAAAGATTAATTTGTGTTTGGTTCATGGTTCATTCTCTACATATTTCCCCCCTTCGATCAATGATGGGTTGATGAGAGAAGACATCATTGAACGCTGGAGAAACAGAAGAAGCAAACACACACAGCAAACAACAAGGCAAACACCGCCATGACTGGTCACTTTACTGGTGCAGGGCATTAGATTATCTAGGCCTAAAACAGGTTCACTCTCTCAATATAGTCAATCATGTGGAAAAAGTTTAGTTCAATTTTAGGACCGTTATTCTAGTTTGTTTTAAAACGGTGATTGATCAACTTTGTGACTAACTTTGATTTGTTTGTTTTATTCTCTTCTAAATTGTTCTAGGTTTAGACCAATTTACCTTTCAAATTTTGATTCGAATGATGCAGAGAGTTCTCTAGGCTAACATTCGTTTTAAGGTGACTTGCAAACATCAGGCGTGGTGCGTCAATCCTTATATGGTAACCTTGACCCTTATGGGGTAACAGGGATTTTACCTAATAAAAGAAGAAGAAAGGGAAGAGGTAAAGCAAAACAAAGCAGTTGAGTGACTCCTGTATGGCTACTGTTGTGCAGTGTCAGGTGTCACAATGTAATGAGAGGGTTACACTTGTTGGGTGTATTGCTACATGTTTCCTATGGAAAGGATAGCTAAGTCAGTGTTGCGATTTCAGTGTCTACCTGTGGGAAGAACATGTTTGTTGAATGTTTTTCATGGTAGCTGTGTTTAACTTGTGTATGTTAGTGGTACAGTGTAGTGTAGTGCAGGTACTGCATGTATACTGTATGTATGTCAGATCTGTCTCAGTCTGTTTTGCTCCCCCCTTTTGCTTGATGGCGTAGCTTTGATGGGCTTGTTGCATCTTTGCCTTGGAAAGGGATCTTCTGTGATCTGCTGGGGGTCAGTCCAGTAAGGCAGGAAGTTCTCTGGCAGACATTGGGAGATGGTTTGGCATGGATGCGTGAAGCTGTAGTGCAAAACGTGGTCTCCTTTGTTGCCTTCCTCTTGTGATGCCTTCTGGTTGTGACAGACTTTCTGACCTTCTGTGCTTACTGTCGTTGCTGTAGCACACACATGGTTCTTGAGTTTGGAGCTTGTGGTGTGATGGGTAACCAGGATGGTGTTTTCTGGTACCTCGGGGTGTTTGTCAGTGGTTGACTGTGAGAGACCACTTTGTTCTGGGTTGTTGTTGAACAGGTGGTTGTCTCAGGAAGGTGTACAAGGTGATCACTGGTCTTCTGTGTTCAGCTTGTCTTTGATGAGCACGTGCAGTTGCCTCCGTAGTTGCTCCATGTCTTCTGCGGGGAGACTGTCGTGTTCTTGGGCACACTCAGTGTGGTGTTTGGCTGAGTGGTGCGGAGGTGGGTGTCGTTGTCGCTTACCCACATAGAATGCTTTTGGATGCACTCGTTGATTCCAGTTGTTTCCTTCTGGTGGGTCCCATGACTTTTCCATGTGGTTGGAGTGGTAGAAGTCATCGGCATGGGAGTCACGTTCTCTGTGCTCCTTACGAAGGACTGTGGTGTTGTCATGCCACTGGGTGTCTTCCAGTGCAAGGCTTGTGTCTTGGCTGATGGAGTTTGACACTGTGGATGTTTTCAAACCTTTCTTTGAGGCCATCTTTTGTTTGATGTAGGCCTTGTGTGTCAGGTCACGTAGCTGTTGAATTGTCATTGTGCCTGGGCAGGCCATGATGCCAAGATGATGACTCAAACCAGGGTGCAGGTTTCTCAGGAAGAGGGTTTTGAAGTTCACATCCTCTTCAAGTTCAGGTTTGTTATGTCCACCTAAGTAGGCTTGTCGAAAGCGGTGATAAAAGCTTTGGGGAGTCTCTTGTCGACATTGTTTGGTTTCCAAGGCGATTAACACACCGTGTTCTGACTCTGGACCTGTAAATTCTTTAATCAGTGTCTCACGTAGCAGCTGGTAGTTTGACATGACATTAGCAGGTTGTCGGTCTAGGAAGCTTCGTACCTCTGGACTGGATGTGGATCTGAGGAGGTAAAACCTGTCTCTGTCAGTCATATGGGGTCTCACCTCGAGGTGGAAGTCGATATCTCGGAGGTAGGCCTGGATGTCGGGACCCTCTGTGGAGTTCGGGTTGAACTGAGTGATATTCTTAACCAGCTGGTTGAGATCTTTGATGGTCATCCCGTGTGCAGCTTTGGAGTCTGCCTGGATGAGCTCTCTTCGTTTGTTGGCAGTGAACAGTTCTGTGGTGAAGGCCGGTGACATTTTGGGTTGTGGCCATTCACTTCTTTCACTGTATGCCAGTTCTTGGATGGAGGACTCTGTTCTGCTCAGCAGGGGTGATGCTGAGGGAGGTCTCTCCCTTCTTGGCTCTGGTTTCTGTTGGACAATGTGCTGGAGTTCATCTCTGACCGCGTAGAGCTCGTTGTTGGCGTCGTCTCGCTGTTGGATCAGGTGGTCCAGTTCAACGCTGCACCTTTGCAGGTGGTCTTCCAGAGCAGTGATTTTAGAGTTCTTACTTTCAATGTCAGCTTTGGCTTTCTCTAGCTGATGTTCAACAGCCTGGAGTTGGTTCACCAGGTGTTTCTGGACAGTCTTTGACTCTTGTTTGTCACGTTCAGTGACTGCAAGGGCTTCTTGGAGCTTGTCAACTTGTGTCTTTGTTTCTTGCTCCGCTTCGTCAGACACTTTGAGTTTGTCTTGAGCTTTACCTTTGAGCTGGTCTTTGCAGTGTTGAGTGTGCATCAGCTCTCTCAGGAACTCGGTGGTCTTGGAGTCATCCTGGACTTTCACTTCCAGCTTGTCTATGCGGTTCTGGGCACGTGTCAGCTCCTCCTGTAGGTGGGTGACGTGCTGGTGGCTTAGGTTTAGCTGGGCTGTGAAGGCATTACTTAAGGAACAGGTTATCTTGGTTAATTCCACGTGGTTTTGGTTCTGGCTTGAATCATGTGTCAGGAATCTTCTCAGAATTATGATTATTATTAAAAATAATAACAGTTCAATTGTCTTTGGTGTGAGGCAGTCTGTAATGCCTCTGAGCCAGGCGTCCACGTCTTCCCGTTGGGCAGTGGGGTTTGTCGTCCACGACATGTTGGCACGCTTGGTGAAGAGACTGACACAGATCTGTGTGTATAAGCCTATATGTGGTTGAACGGCTAAGTGTCGTTTCAGTAATTGTACATCAATAGTGAAGTGTCGTGATGACTAAGTGTTGGTCTAAGTGTACACAGTGAGGCTAGTGATGCGAAGATCTCGTCACTCAACTGGGTAAATGAAAGAGAGAGAAAAAGGTTAAAACAAATCTCAATGGAAAGAAACCCCTTTTTTTTTCAATGGGAGAAATATTTTTATAAATATTTTCTATCAATGAAAAGCTGGTTTCAACTCGTGGTGTGAGGACTTAGTCGCTCAACTGAGTAAGGGAAAAAGAGAGAAAAGTTAACAACCAATTTCAATGAGGGGAAAAAAACAAAAAGAAAATTATTAACTAGGGGAAGTATTAATTTCTCATAAATGTTTTTATCAATGAAAATCTGTTTCCGGAAAGGTAAACAATATTATTGCTTATGTTTGCGAGGAAAAATAATACAATAATGATGTTGATACCTCTTCTCTGAGTTTGACAGGATTGACACACACACCTTCAGTTCGACCGCTTACAGCAGGGTTTACAGCAGGGATGCTGTGAAGGCGGAGTTTGCTCAGTACTTGTCTCTGTTACTTGATCTTGGATAAGATGTCAAAGTTTAAATTGCGTTACAAATGCAGGGAGAGTATGAAGAACACAAGAGGGTTTGATTAAAAATCAAATATCTAATAATCTGTTTGTTGGGACAGATTATATTTGTCTCTTTTAGAGTCGATTGGTGGTTCTTCCAGGTTTGTTCCTACAAATGTGAAGAATAAGATGGAATAAAGCAGGACAGAACAGGAAAGACGTGATGAGGAAGAAATGAAGCAAGGAGGTTGGATCCCGCTACCTTTACGTCTACCACGAGTATAAAATTGATAGTTGAGGAACAACTAAACACACAAATAAACTTTTGTAAAAGACGATTGTCTCTGGTTTATTTGAAACTCGTATGGAGGGGGTAATGTCCCCTATTGAAGCGTCCCGAAAATTAATTAATCAGAACAAATATAGTGGTTAAGTTTATAACCAACAGGACGAAAGGATAAAACGCAATGACAATAATGAGCAAGTCTGAGTCTAACACTATTTTTGTAATAGTAATAACAACTTTCAAATTTTAACTTTCAGAGTTCAAGACTTATTCACCTAAAGTGATTAGATCTCAACGAGAAATTTAGAAATTATGAAAATTATGAAATTAGAATTATTAAAAATAAATCTAGAAATCATTAAAAATGACCTGTCTAGAAAAATAGAATTTCAATTTTATTTTAACATTTCCTTGTTCTTCAAAACATATTCTAAATTTGACAATTAATAATCATAAACCAGCATTTTCTTTTTCAAGTAAAATGCAGGTAAAGTAATTAATAATTGTAAACCAATATTACCCTTTCTTTAAAATCAAATTCAAAATTGACAATTAATAATAGTTAACCAGCATTCTCTTTTTCAAGTAACATGCAGGTAAAGTAATTAATAATTGTAAACCAATATTTCCTTTTCCAGTAAAATATAGGTAAAGTAAAAGAGAGAGGTAAAAGAAAAACGAAGAAAAGAGGTCTAAAAGTCGAGGTGTTTAAATGGTTAAATCAATTTAACTTTGTTCAAACAGACACTGTAGTTAACTGCTGGGGTTAGTATTGATAACTGATGCTAAAGGCTTTAGCACAGACCTCAATGTGAACAACTGCTCAGGTTAGCTTAGCTTAGCTAGCGTTTGTTTACACCGAGGGTTGGGTCAAAGTTCACCCGGAAACGTTTGGCCAAGACTTCCGTGTCACGATCGTAACTATAGCGACCAAACGAACGCTAGTGGGCGAACCGGGAATTGCAGACAGTTGGAAAACAATTTGTTACAGTTCCATGCAATATGGGAGCATTTCAATGTCCACAGAACATGCATGTACAGTAACAATCGATCCTATTACGGGAAATGTCGGCGCATTTCACACTGTTCAAATAAGATACACCACTCGTAGGTGGGTTTACGACGTGGGGCTTCACTCAGTTTGTCAAGAGTGATATTAACTTTAAGCAAGCGACAGCTTTGCGTTATAATAGATGTAATTAGGACGACCTCGGCGGATCGTCTTTGTGCAAGTTTATCTAGGCACATAAAACAATAACTGTTGGTTCAGTTTCAATGGCAAGCTTTACTTGGTAACGAATTTAAATAACCACTATTCAAATTACACTCGGACATGCGCAATGTTACACGAGAATTATTTGAACGGACACAAACAGATAAGATTAGTTAAGCCTCGCTGTTTATCACGGGGATCAGTGGGACACGCACTGAACCAGATAAATAAATATAAGGCTTATGACTAACTTAGATGAGGAACACGCTCATCGCTCTGTGAGGAGAATATTAGTCCTTATAACGTTAGGGTTATTTTAATTACTGCAGTTTGATTTCGTTCAGTTCTCTAACTGATATAAACACACACACACAACGTTACAGCTTTCCTGAAAGACTCTGGAACACGCAGAAATCGAACAGCTCTAACGAGGTATTTCTGGAAATGAGGAACACGCTCAATTCTTACCTTATCGTAGTGTGAGGTTTCATATCTTATTTACTGCAGTTAACAAGAGAGCAAATAGGGCGGCAGACTAGACTTTTCAGCTTTCTCTGGGAGCTTCACTCACAGACAACAACAGCAGCAGCAGCATTCATTCAAACGGGGCGCGCGCTGCGCGCGTCACACACAGACTCTCAGAGAATCGGATCTCTCATCCGCACAATATGAAAAGATAAATCTTGATAATATTCTTACAATTTAGGTTGAACTGCCCACATTCTCCACCAAATAATGTAGCGAACCTACATAATAATAATATACATAAAATGTATTTAAGGGGGCCGGAAGGCCAATTTAGCTCAAAGGGAATGATTCATCGATTTGCAATGAATCATTGACCGAATCACTATGGAACCGAGCAAATGACTCGTTTAGAGTTCATTTGAACGGGCCGTAATTTTAACCTTGGCAACAGATATTTATCCAATTTATAGTGAAACACTATGTATTAGCAAGGTAACTTTAGATCGGCAGTACAAGACATTAAATGTGTAAGCAAAACACAAGACAAATATCTTTTCAAATATATGGACGACTTTATTAACTATTCTAAACACATAAAACTAATGTCTAAACCCAATCACACACACACATTCATTCAAGGCGCAGAGGAAGAGAGAGAAAGAGTGAGTTTTCAGAGTGAGATGCACTTTGTAAGTCATAAACCTGAACGAACCACCAAGCATTAATTGAAACCTTCGTTTCTTAGAAAGGTTATTCAATTTAAATTAACAAACACCAGTTCAGCTAGAGTCTGGAGGTTACTTGCTTGTCCTTTGCGTTGCTTAGGCCAGGGAATTCCCTATTTGAGGTGCTTCGTCAGAGGGGTTTCCCGGCCGGGTCCGCGTGGCTGGTTGTCTTTGGAGTGCCTGGCTGGAGTTTCTGAACCGCCGGTCACGTGATGTGTTGGCGGATGGATGAACAAGAGTCTTTACAGTTCGAAGTGCGTTGCAGGAGAGACGTGTAAACGAACTTTACAGCAAAACTTAACTTAGAACGAGACTTTTAACGAGAAAATAAAATAAAGGAAGAAATGAAAGTAAGAGATGAGATGGCTTGAATGAAGCTGTTTAAACTCCGATCTTGATGGGTTTGTCTGCTGGCTTGGTCTAACTTGGTCTGGTCGATGTAGTGTACGAACATGAACACTCTCTTGCTGTTTTTTGATAGAGAGAGGCACCAACTTAATTTAACACAGAACCGACTCAAAACCGAACTGAACCGAACCGAAACTGAACTGCTCTCTGAACCGAACTGAACGTTCTGCTTTGTTCGGGTCTTTAACTTAAAGTTAGTCCAACCTCTTTTGGAGAATTCTGGCCAATTGGACAATGGCATCATCTTAGGAGGTGGACCTCGTTTCTTCTTATCATAAATCAGGCGTTATCTATGATCTGCTTGCTCTCCAACACTAGCAGAGAACAAGAGACCACAGTTTAACATTATAGATTATTATAATCATACAAAGCATTTTACACAGATTTCACTCAAGCCATCTTAAGAATTAAGAATATATGATCTCACTGATATCAAACAAGACACACTTTCATTCATCCATCTAAAGTAACAACATTTGCATGACTTGTATGCTATCTAGTATAATAGACACATACATAGCTACAATATAGGATTAGGTAGTGGAACAATGTTTGATTATAAGTTCGTCAAGAATTGTTCTGGGATGAGTTTATGCATTTTTATATGAGAAGTCTCTTGTCTCTGTGGGTTTTAAGAGGTCTCAACAATGAGGTCATTCAAAAGTCTTCACGCAGAGGGAAGTCTGTTTTACTTTTCGGTGTCATGTTCAGCAGTGGTCATGCTGAGGGAGGTCAAAGGTGGTCAGACCTTTCACCATTCTGGCAACGTTCTTCCTGTTTTAGGCTTATCTCTGAGGAGTCTTGGCCATAAAAATCTTCTCCGGAGGGGGTGCCTAGACTATCTGGCGTCAGTGTTGTGACTTAGGAATGTGGTGTTAAAATCCGTAATGTTGAATCACATTTTAATGAAGCCCATGAGAGATTAGAAAGATTAATTTGTGTTTGGTTCATGGTTCATTCTCTACACAGTCTATAAACATTTTAATTAACTTCTTAATAACTTCATACTATATAATCGTACTATATCATATTAAAAAAGAAAGTGAAGACAATCATTTTTTTTAAGTAACTCTTTGTTCTCTGTAATAATTTTTAATGATTATTGGACATAAAAATAAACAATTAGAAAAAGACAATTTATATTACAAACAATTGTATCCAACACCTAAGCATTTTCACATGATTTAGACATTGATTTATGTTAATGTACTTAATAGGCTGATATAGGCTAATAGGCTTGATATTCTTATCTCATTATATAACTGAAGTTTCAACTCAACTAAAGTTTCTCCTATTCAGATAAAAAAAACAATTAAGTTGCAGAGCAAAACAGACATTGAGAAAGACACAAAGTAGCCTCTATTGGGTGTGGTTATTGTCGAAGGCTTATTAGTGATTGTTGAGGGCTCAACTGTGGTTGCAGTTAAAGAGGGACTCTTTATAGAAGTGAAACATGTGCCCACATTTCCCACCATGTCCACAACTACCAGCTCTACTTCCTGAGAACAACAGGAAGCATTGTAGGACGCCACAGTCACATTTGTGCCATCCTCACTTATCACAATGCTTAAGCTGAGAGAGCCGTTCCCACGGCTGAAAGACACACCGGATATGCCTGTACCATTCCTGTCCGTCAAGTTGGCGGAGAGTTCCCATGATGCTGTGCTGCATTCCACAGGACAGTCAGCTTTAATGCTCACTACCTGACAGACAGGGCTAAAAATATCAGTCACCTGCCAAAATAAAAATAATTGAGGTTAATCAGAGTCAATAAAGGGATCAAATGCTAATACTGTTTGCACCCAAAACAATGAGTCACGAAGAAAGCTATTCTATTCAATGGAGATTGGTTACAGTACAATGAAAATGCAACAAAAGTCAAACTGATGGTAATTATTAATAATGTCTACTCTAGCCGCTTTCATAACAGCTACCTTAGTCATGACACTGAACCGCAGTGCCACGTAATTTGAGTCACTGGACTCTGGATCTTCTGCTTCAATAGTGAGTGTGACATCCGACCCTGACTCTGTGTTGGAGGGTGCGGTCAGTGTTACAGTTCCCTGAGCGCGGCCCTCTGTCCCCATGCTCAGAGAACTGGGAAAAGACACGGTTAAAGCCGCGGTCAGTCCGGGCTCGGATATTGTAGTTGCTCCCTGTAGCATTATTGACCAATGTAAAGTTGAGATTGAAAGGAATTCCAGGCTCTATGGTACTATTTGGTTGGGCCTGAGAAGAAAATGGTTAATATTGTTAGAAATATTGTCAATGTAGTATTTTGCATATATTTAATTGAATATGTTGTGCTGCTCATACTAAACTTATAAAAACCATGTGTCAATGTTTTGCTTAAGCTCACCGTGATAGTAACTCTAGAGCCTTTTTGCTGTGTGGGTGACTGTCTCTGGAATTGACTAGGCAAAGATCGAGTTGAGTCATTCAACAGTCCTTTAAGTTGGACGACAAATGCCCCCTCTGGGATTCTGTCTACGTTCACCAGGAAGTCTGTTGCTCCCACTGCTTTGATGGTTCCATTAACAACATCAGATCCTGAAGCTTCAACTAGAAGCACGTCAGTCACTGTGACTGAAACTCCTCCGGTCACAGAGACAAACAGAGTAGCATTCCGACCTGATCAGCAAGCAAAGAAAACATTTTTTTATTCACATTGACGATACTAAAAAATAAAAATAGGCTAGTACTTCATGTTTATACACTCCTGTTTGGGGTCAGAAAGATTAAAAAAAACATTAGTAAAAACATTTACAATGAACTCTTTATTCATCAAATAATCCTAAAAAAAATGATAATGAAATCTAAAAAAATGTTAAGGAGCACAAATCAAACGTAGCGTCAGTTCTGGCAGGTCACATTAGTCAAGCTCGCATCAGCTGACTCTCAGCTGATCAATAGCCACGTTTCCACTGCCGGGCCGGGCCGAGCCGTGCTAGTGCGTGCCAGTCGCGTTTCCACTGTCACTTTCGGGGCTTAATCGGGGCTTACTCGGGGCCAACGGCCAGGATTTCTGGCCCATTACCTTGGGCTAAAGCGGGCCAGCTCGGGCTTAGGGTTGCCACCCGTCCCGGTTTTCCCGGGATTGTTCTCTTTTTTGAGCGACAGTCCTGGAAAATTTATATTCTTTCCCGGGACACGAATTGTCACGTTTTTTTGTGAAAATGTACTTCTAAAGTAGAATTTCCTGGTTTCAAATTAAACCGTTTCCTTCTACTGTTACTGTGTTGTCTTCATGGTTGTGTACATCCAATCCTGTGTCCGTAAATGGGTAAAAACGGGTAAAACAGTGGATTGGCCGATGCCAGGCGTTTACTTTTATTTGATTGGAAGCAGAAATACAAAGCTATCGTCTAGCAACTGCCTGTGCTGTCGGTCAGTCGCGTGCGTGCATTCACACATCCAGGATTAAACAGTGCGAGTTCAGATGCTAGCTAGCTTTTTTAAAACTTTCTATTTACCTAACGTTACTCAGTTTTGTGAAATGGGGGGAGAGACGGACGAGGAGGATAACACAACAAAATCGGATGAGCCACCAGTGTCAAATAAAAAACGATTTACAACGTACAACTCAACTCAAGAGAGGCAATAGGGAGTCCTACAACTGTTAACATAGTAGTATGCTACCATGTTAGTAGTATGTTACCCCCCCCCCCCCCATTTTCACAAATCAAAGGTGGCAACCCTACTCGTCCTAGAGGCGTGCTCAAAATAAAAGGCGGAGTTTATCGGTGGGTTACACTTTATTTCGATAGTCACTTTAGACATTCTACTAACTATAAGTAACTTTTCAACTACATGTCAACTAACTGTCATTAGAGTATTAGTAGGCTGTAGTAGACTGTCAGTAGACTGGTAGGTTATGGTTAGGTGTTAGGGTTTGGGTTAGGAGAACAAGTTGACTTGTAGTTGCTATGTTACTTATAGTCAGTAGAATATCTGTTGGGGGACCAACAAAATAAAGTGTTAGCAGATATTAAGCAGACAGTCTACTTATACTCTAATGACAGTTAGTTGGCATGTAGCTGCAAAGTTACTTATAGTTAGTTCAATGTCTTAAGTGGACTATCGAAATAAAGTGTTACCTATCGGTGTTATGGAATGTTATGATCTGAAGCACGATGCACATTTCACTTTTTACATCGCGCAAAATAATCGCTTCAACGCTTCAAGTTCAGGAAAAAAAGTTGCGGGCGCTATATTGTACAAGGCGATTCAAACGCACAATGGACAAAGCGGAGCTCAGAGAAGGAACTTTCCATGGTTCGACTTGATGGACGGTGTGCAGGGTCACTGTGTGCTGGGTCACCGCCCCTCTTTTAGTGGCGACTCTCGAGACAATCGGGCCACGGCCGGTGAGTTAATATAGCCTACATGCTATCTTCCTAGCTTAATAAATAAATAAATGCATAATACCCGCTGAAATGGGTTGGGTTGTATGACGTTTGATCCAGGAAAGTGTGTTAGGGGCGGGGTTTAGGGTAGCGCTGCGGGGCTACTGGCCCGGCAGTGGAAACGCAAGCCCGGTGCTTGAGGCCCGAGGCCACTGGCGCGGCGCGGCGCGGCTCGCTGTTAGCCCTGGCCCGGCTCTAGCCCGACAGTGGAAACACGGCTAATGTCTACCTACAGTATACAAATACGATGCCTATCACTGTACATAAGCTCCTCAGTATTATAAACAACTATCGAGTGTTACAGGACCCTAATAAAAGGTGAAATTCGGCAGGCAAACCGCATAATCTGACAAGGAATAGTGTTCTGTACCCGTTTCACAGTGTGTGTCTAAGTTAATTTGTTCCTGAACTGCCATCTAGTGGACTTTAAAGAAACTACACGTTTTATAGCAGGAAGTGCAGCTAGGCACATGGCTGAATCATGTTGCTCCGTCTGAGTGTTTTATTTCTTCGTGGATAATCCTCATCAATCCTTGCTTTGGAAGTTTGAAGAGCAATAGCTGTAAGTTTTCTTTATGTATTTGCTTTGAGTGTTTCAAAAGTATATTTTGACATTAACATGTAAAGTTATTAGAAAGTATAATATAAGCATGTGACATGCTATCTTAAGTTTTCAATAGAAATAGTGAATATTCTAGGAAATACACAAGTAATCTATTTTGATATGCATTTGTGTTTGAAATCTACAGTATTACTGTAATCTGTGTATTATTATTTGTGTTATTTGAAGCTATGTTTAGTCATGAGTCTAATTGAAGATTGTATCTCTTTCTTTTAGTTTCACTCTGATCCATCGTAATGTTGTGACATCAAGATTTAATAAATGCTAGAACTTCAACTTGCATTTTTATGATTATAATGGATGGAGTTTAACTTGCTGTCAAACTTCGTAAAGATAATACATGAAGGGAGGACAGTATAGTGAAAAGCTATTGAGAAGTTACTGAAAAGCAAGCATCAATATAAGATATAGAGGATAAATCCAGCAAATCTGGGAAAACTTCATTGGTCAGTTCTAAGCGCACCTCTTCAAGATCAAGATCTTCAACCAGTGAAGCAGCGGCAAGAGCAAGAGCTGTGGCTGAAGCGGCACGAGCCCGTGCATCATTCGCAGAAAGAGAGCTGCACATGAAAAAGGAAAAG
Source organism: Chrosomus eos (assembly GCA_036326025.1). Taxonomy (NCBI): domain Eukaryota; kingdom Metazoa; phylum Chordata; class Actinopteri; order Cypriniformes; family Leuciscidae; genus Chrosomus; species Chrosomus eos. Next base: position 11,858,987 of record CM070819.1, on the reverse strand, counting down.
GCAAGATTAGAAGCGGAGAGAGCCACATTGGAGGCTACGTTGGAAGCATTACAAGCAGAAAAGGAGGTGGCAGCTGCGCTGGCTGAAGCTGAAATTCTAGAAGCTGCAGCAGAGGTGGGTGAATATCATAGTGATTCTAAAAGCAGTTCAGACACACCTCTAACTGTACAAGAACGAACAAATGAGTATGTTGAGGATCAAAGAAGATGGGTTGTCATAGACCGCATCCCTGGAAGTTCACCACAATGCAACACGAATCAGTCATCAGCAATACATGATATCACTCAGGTGAATCATTCACGCAACGATGACACCACTTCACATGTTGTAACCGATGAACAACAGAAGAGGAGCGAAGTCACAAAACCAGCTGAATTAAAAATTCCTCAAATTCAAAGTGTCCAGTTGCCAAACACCCACACCATTAAACGATCTCCTTTCAAGAGCGAGCCACCTTCATCTCATTTGATCAATGCTCCTCATCAGCATTCCTTTGAACATACGCCGCCATACAATACTCCACGAGCAGATCTTACCCAAGCAGCCAGCATGACGGACTTTGCAAAATATCTTGCACGCAGAGAACTTGTTACCACTGGACTTACCAAATTTGACGATTGTCCCGAAAATTATAGAGTGTGGGAAGCTTCATTCATCAATGTAATTGAAGGACTGGATCTGACTGCAGGTGAAGAACTAGACCTATTAGCAAAGTGGCTTGGCAAAGAGTCATCAGAGTATGTCAAGAGATTCCGATCTGTACACGTAAACGACCCCAAATTAGCCTTGAAAATGGTCTGGGACAGACTCAACGAGTGTTATGCAGCCCCTGAGATTGTAGAAAGTGCACTTTTCAGTAAGCTCGACAATTTTCCTCGCATATCCAACAAAGACAATTTCAAATTAAGAGAACTCGGAGATCTTCTCATGGAGTTACAGTCTGCCACATAGGCGCCGATTTATGTTTTACTCCGTGGGTGCTCATGGGCGCTGGCCCTTTTAAAAAAAAAAAAGAAAAAAAAGTAGGTCTAGTCAAAAACATTTTGCATTTCAGAACCTTACTCTTATCAGTTCTACTGCTGAAAGTGAATTTCGTTTTGTATAAATTGTATCTTCATTTTAATAAATGTTTTATCAACAAATTGCCTGGATTAATAAATAAGCAAGCAAATATAGTAGACAATGCGCCGCGTGCCCGCGTCACAACTCGAGCCTCCAGGTATCGCACACTGGACGCGCAGTTACACAAGCAATATTTTAATGTTATGTTTAAGGATATTATGGAATTCAGATCATGTCTGTACTATGTTATGTTATGATTGTAATGTACAATTAAATGCAACCCTTGCTAAGTCTGCAGTTAACACTTTACAGTCCGTTAACTGAATGAATTGAGAATATCACCTTAAAATTCGTTAACATTAGCAATTTTCATTCAACCAGCTGATTTCTGTAAATGAATGTAAAACTAAATGTATATTGCAGCACAGGGTGACGTCAGTATACATTAATGACGATTTGAGACAAATAAATGTAAATTTAATATAAAACTATGTAAATCACGGCGCGCTCTGTGGCACGGCAGGATTTTGAACAAGGTCCTGAGCCGTTGCTGGACGCCGCGGATAGACGTCGAATGGCGCCGCCGGTGTGTGTAAATTACGCTCATAGAGAATATGTGTTCATGCGACCCCTTTTAGGAAATGGACAGCGGTCGACACGAACACACACACACACACACCTACTTGATAATAAAGCCGTAACGTCGTAGGCTCTCTTTCAACTCAGGACAGCACCACTTCTCACAAATACAGACATGATTGGAGATCAAAAGTGTAGACACGTACGTAACCGCGATCAGAGGCGCTTTCATCCGAGAAACGCTGCCTGTGATTGGTGGATAGGATATGGAGCAGGCGAGACTGACATCGACATAACCAATCACAGTGACAGATGCTTAACATAGCACCAACTGCAATGTTTGATTTTAAATGAGTGTAGCCTACTGGCAGTCTAGCACGTGGGTGCTCAGTATTTTCCGTGGGTGCTCAGTATTTTCCGTGGGTGCTCGAGCCCCGGAGCACCCACGGTATCGGCGCCTTAGAGGAAGGTTACTTTCAAGGGCTAACCTACCTGGACACTGCCCGTGGTATCAACCCAATAGTGGATAAATTGCCACATAATCTGCAGGAGAGGTGGGTTTCCATTGGATCAAGGTACAAAGATGATAACAATGTGTCCTTTCCTCCGTTCTCTTTCTTCACACAATTTGTATGTTGCGAAGCCAGGACACGAAATGACCCCAGCTTCAAGCTGTCTACCAGCAACACCACGACTTCCAGGTGTGAGAAGCCCTCATTTAGGAATAATGTATCCAAAGGTTTCATTTCTGCACACAAGACAAACATAACCACTTCACTGAAATGTCAAACAGAAAAAAGGGAGAAAGAGAAGATTTAACCAAAATCTGTCCTATTCATAACAAACCCCACCCCCTTGCAAAGTGCAGCGGATTCAGAGCGAAGCCCATGGAGGAACGCAGAACCTATCTTAAGGAAAATAATGTGTGTTTTAGATGTTGTGCATCAATCTCTCACTTAGCTAGAGACTGCAGAATGCCACTGAAATGCAGAGAATGTGAAAGTGAATTCCACTCCACAGCTATGCATCCAGGTCCGGCTCCCTGGACCTCAAACTCAGCAGAACAAGAGCGTAAAGAACATGAAATCGAAAAGGAAGAGAACTTCAGTGACTCAGCTGGTGTGAGTTCCCAATGCACAGAGGTATGTGGTACAAACCATTCAGCTCGTTCTTGTTCGAAAATATGCTTAGTGAAAGTGTATAAGAAAGGACAAGCAGAGCATGCAGTCAACATCTATGCAATCCTTGATGACCAAAGTAATCGCTCCTTGGCTCGTTCAGAATTTTTTGACTTGTTTGACGTTCAAAGCAGCCCACGTCCTTACTCACTCAGAACCTGTGCAGGTGTCATGGAGATGATGGGCAGGAAAGCATATGGATTCCAGATAGAAGCATTTAGCGGAGGTGTGAGCATCGATCTTCCTCCACTTATCGAATGCAATGAAATCCTTGACAACAGGTCAGAAATTCCAACCCCAGAGATAGCACTTTGTCATCCTCACTTGAAATCTTTTGCAAGATTCATTCCGAAACTAGATTCAAATGCCCAAATCCTGCTTTTGTTGGGGAGAGATCTTATTAGAGTGCATAAGGTCAGGCAGCAAATCAACGGTCCTCATAATTCTCCCTTCGCCCAAAGACTTGATCTAGGCTGGGTTCTGATCGGCGAAGTCTGCCTCGGTAATGCTCATAAGCCGAATGTAAGCAGTTTTAGGACGAATGTGCTAGAAAATGGCAGACCTTCCTTTCTTACTCCTTGTGCAAGTCACATATCTTTGAAAGAGAGGACAAAGCATGGCGGGGAGTTCAACCAACAGAATCGTCTAAACGCAGTTACAAAGGTCCATAAGACATCTAATGACATTGGTCATTCAGTGTTCGAGAGAACTAAAGATGACAACAAGTGTGCTCTTTCATTTGAAGATCAAGCCTTTCTAAAGATCATGGAGAGGGACTTTCACAAAGATGAGAGAAACTTCTGGGTCGCTCCTCTACCCTTCAAATCACCCCGACCACTTCTCCTAACAATCGAGATCAAACACTCTCACGACTACTCTCCTTGAAACGCACTCTAGACAAAAAAAACGGTTGTTAGAGAAAACTTTCAAGAATTCATGGGAAAGATGTTCGAAAACAAGCACGCCGAACTAGCTCCTCCACTCAAAGAGAATGAGGAATCCTGGTATCTACCAACCTTTGGAGTCTATCATCCACGAAAACCCGACCAGATAAGGGTAGTCTTCGATTCTAGTGCACAGTACCATGGTATCTCTTTGAACAGCATCCTTCTCACAGGACCAGACATGAACAATTCCCTCCTTGGAGTGTTGTTGCGCTTCCGAAAAGAACCCATAGCCGTGACTGCTGACATTCAGCAAATGTTCTATTGCTTTGTGGTACAGGGTGATCACAGGAAGTACCTAAGGTTCCTGTGGCACCGAGACAATGACATGTCAAAAGATTTCAAGGAGTACCAGATGCGTGTACACGTCTTTGGAAACAGCCCTTCTCCTGCCATTGCAATCTATGGTCTGAGACGCGCTGCACAGGAAGATGAACGTGAACATGGGTCAGACACACGCCAATGTGTTGAGCGACATTTTTATGTAGATGATGGTCTGATATCTCTGCCAACCGAAGAGGATGCCATCAGCCTACTGAAGCGTACCCAGAAATCTCTTGCACAGTCAAATATAAAACTCCACAAAATAGCTTCAAATTCAACCACAGTGATGAAAGCCTTTCCTCCAGAGGATTTAGCCAAAGGCATAAAAGACCTGGATCTTACCAAAGAAACTCTTCCAAGTCAACGGAGTCTTGGACTATGCTGGGAAATGGAGTCAGATACATTCACCTTTCATGTCACAAAGTCTGAGAGGCCTTTCACTCGTCGTGGAGTGTTGTCTGTCGTCAACAGCCTTTACGACCCACTCGGGTTAGTGACACCAGTTACTATAAAAGGAAGAGCTTTACTGCGGGAAATATCTCATGACACAAGTGACTGGGATATCCCACTCCCTGAGTCCAAACAAGAGGAATGGGAATTATGGAAAAATTCCTTACAAGATCTGGAAAATCTCCATATACCACGTACATATGTCCCGCTCTCACTTTCCAGTTCAAAGTGCAGAGAGCTATGTCTGTTCTCAGATGCATCCAACATGGCTATTGCTGCAGTGGCCTATCTTCGAGTCCTTACTGATGAGGGACTAAGTCATGTAGGATTTATTTTGGGCAAGGCTAAACTGACCCCTCGTCTACAGCCCACCATTCCACGTCTTGAATTGTGTGCAGCTGTATTAGCTGTTGAAATGGCAGAAATAATACTTGAGGAAATCGATTTTGTTCCAGATGCAGTCAAGTTTTACTGTGACAGTAAGGTAGTTCTTGGCTACATATTCAACGAGACCCGGCGTTTCTTTGTGTATGTACACAACAGAGTGCAGCGAATCCGTCAAAGTACGGTCCCAGAACAGTGGCACTTCGTACCAACAAACCAGAACCCAGCCGATATTGCCACCAGGTCAGTGTCTGCATCACAGCTTGCTAACACACAATGGTTTACTGGTCCAGACTTTCTCCACAAACCTCTCACAATTCAACAAGAAACTCAAAAGACATTTGAGTTGGTAATGCCAGAACTGGATGGAGAAATACGGCCTCCTGTCGCAAGTTTTGCAACTCTCACTGAAGAAAGTTATCTTACTTCAGAACGCTTTAAACGTTTCTCTTCCTGGAAAGCACTACTGAGAGCTATCGCACTGCTTATCCACATAGTTCGTTCATTCAAGCTGAATTCAAATACTCACACAAATGAATGCAAAGGCTGGCACATATGCAAAAAGGCCAGAACTCCTGAAGAGCTTTTAGCAGCCAAGCTTGTTATCCTTAAATCTGTGCAGAAAGAAACATTCCGCGATGATTTCAGTGCCTTTGCAGAACAAAAGAACATCCCGAGAAGCAGTGCGCTTAAGAAACTCAACCCTCAGATTCACAATGACCTGCTTAGAGTAGGTGGACGTCTGAAAAATGCTCCTCTGGATCAGCATGAGAGGAATCCGATTATTGTTCCCAAGAAAACCCATGTCACAACTGTTGGTTAAACACTACCATCAAGAAGTGAAACATCAAGGTCGTCAATTTACGGAAGGAGCAATAAGGACTGCAGGCTTGTGGATTGTAAATGGCAAGAGGCTCATCAGTTCCATATTGTACCATTGTGTAACCTGTCGAAAGCTAAGGGGTAGATTTGCACAGCAAAAAATGGCGGATCTTCCACCAGAGCGTCTGGACATGTCTCATCCTTTCAGCTATGTGGGACTGGACGTATTTGGCCCATGGACTGTTCTGACTCAACGCACTAGAGGAGGTGCAGCAAACAGTAAACGTTGGGCAATCCTTTTTACGTGCATGAGCACTAGAGCAGTGCACTTGGAAGTAATAGAGTCCATGGATACATCTAGCTGTATCAATGCATTATGTCGCTTCTTACGTCGGGACCAGCAAAACAGCTAAGATCCGATTGTGGAACAAATTTCATCGGAGCATGCAAAGAACTCACTGTCCAGAAGTATCTAAGTGAACAAGGCTGTTCATGGCAGTTTAACCCCCCTCACGCATCACACATGGGTGGTGTTTGGGAAAGAATGATAGGGATTACACGCAGAATCCTTGACAGTGTGCTGCTGGAAAACAAATCGATCCAGCTTACTCATGAGGTTCTATGTACTTTGATGGCAGAAGTGTCTGCAATAATCAACGCCAGACCACTGGTTCCAGTCTCCTCTGATCCAGAGATGCCATTGCTACTAACCCCTAACATTCTGCTCACCCAGAAGACTGGGTTTCCTCTTGGAATTCCTACCTGCAACTTCTCAGAGAAAGATATTTATGGAAGTCAATGGAAAAAGGTACAGACCCTTGCAAATCAGTTCTGGACCCGCTGGAGACAAGAGTACCTTCCCATCTTGCAACAAAGACGCAAATGGACTGAATCACGCACCAATCATCAAGTTGGAGATATTGTTCTCTTGAAAGATAGTACCCATTGTCGCAATGATTGGCCAATGGCAATGGTCACCCATACATTCCCAAGTGCAGATGGACATGTAAGAAAAGTAGAGGTTAAAACGACTTCCCAAGGTACAACCAAAAGGTTCTACAGACCAATCTCACAGGTCATTTTGCTTCTTTCTAAAAGGGACTGAAATGTTATTAGTTATAGTGATGTCTAGCGACATCAGGCGGGGAGTGTTCTGTACCCGTTTCACAGTGTGTGTCTAAGTTAATTTGTTCCTGAACTGCCATCTAGTGGACTTTAAAGAAACTACACGTTTTATAGCAGGAAGTGCAGCTAGGCACATGGCTGAATCATGTTGCTCCGTCTGAGTGTTTTATTTCTTCGTGGATAATCCTCATCAATCCTTGCTTTGGAAGTTTGAATAG
>CM070819.1:11837934-11851801 GCA_036326025.1 Chrosomus eos | reverse complement strand
TTCTCAGTCTGTCCTTGCTCCAGCTCTGCATCTTAAACTGTGTCATTGTCCTTGACAATCACTGCACATCTACCGTATAGTTATACATATATATGTTACATATCATTTTGCAGAATTGTGCAAATCACTTTTGAAATCTGGGCAAAATCACTTGTGATTATACTGTATATATACAGATGATTCAAAATAAACAATCATCACACACCAAATTTGAGTAAAATTTGGCTTTTTAAACTGCAAGACAGCTAGTTGAACCCTTGCTGTTTAATCTAACATTAATGTGACAAGTGATGTGAGCAAACCAACATCAAAGACATGCTCGACTAAAGTGACTCCATAAACAGATGGAAGTGTTTTGTGTTTACATGCACATAAAGTTCATCTCATTATTTTTCCAGACGTGGAAATTATATCTGTGTGCAAGACTTTCACGACTCAAATTTTACCTCTGTGAATATTTTTTTTATAAAAAAAATTCTTCTTTGGAAACAGATGCTTAATTCAAGCATGAACTTGTTGGTTACACTTTATTTCAATAGTACACTTTAGACATTCTACAATTTAAGCAAATTTGCTACTACATGAAACTAATTCTCATTTGAGTATTAGGCTACTTATATGCTTGTCAGTCTACTAATTATAAGTAACTTTGCATCTACATGTCAAATTATTCTCATTAGTTTGTTATGGTTAGTAGAATTTAAGTAAAAGAAAAGTTACTTAGTCAGTAGAACGTTTGTTGAAGGACCATCAAAATAAAGTATTATCTACTCAGGAGTATGCTTGTTTATTTTGTACCCTGTATAGGCCAGTATGCTGATTTATTTCCATCCCCCACCCCAAGTTGAATAACTGCATATGGGAAGTACTTGACATCGGAGCAAGACAAGGCTTTTGCAGTTTGAGGATCACAGCGTTTCAGATTCACAAAATGACCAACTGACACTTTCACGCTACACACAAAATACCTATCATCTCTGTCCTCAAAGCTGACCTTCATCTGGTGTGAAAACGATTAAGTTTGGATGTCCAAAACCATTCTCTTTTTTCCCCCTTTTGGCATCAGAGTGCAATATTACCTTAGAGATACACTCTTCTCTTTCTGCATCAAAGAGCTCAGCTGTCAGACTGGCCAGTGAATACAGCCTAATGTGTGACTGGCTGTGAAAGTGAGAGAGAGAGAGAGTGAGTCTGTGTGAGGTAGAGATAGATAGTGAGAGGAGATAGGCTGAAAACAGGTGCATAATAGATCCTGTGTGTATCCAAGAATGCTTTTGCTGTGTATGCGTTGTGTGTGGGTATTACAGAAAAATAAATGGTAAGTACACAAGTGTGTCTGATGTATAACAAAGAATGTGCGCAGGATCTCTTCTCCTGACAAATCTGCTACTGTGTGTGTGTGTGTGTGTGTTGTGTGTGTGTGTGTGTGTGTGTGTGTGGTGTGTGTGTGTGTGTGTGTGTGTGTGTGTGTGTGTGTGTGTGTGTGTGTGTGTGTGTGTGTGTGTGTGTGTGTGTGTGTGTGTGTGTGTGTGTGTGTGTGTGTGTGTGGTGGAAGACAGGAAGGAGAGCTTTGGCTCACATGAATCTGTAAATCTCAGGACAAGCCAGAGAGCAGGCAACTGAGCAATGGGTCACTTTAGCAACCAATCAGGCTTTAAATAACCGCACTGAGTAGAACTAGCCAGGGGAGACAGGGTGGCCGTAAAACAGCAGGTAAGTACAAAGATGGGGATATCAATAACCCTATTTTACATTTACAAAATCTCATTTTGGATAAATGGAAAAGTTATTACGTGAAAAATGTGACTTATCGGCATGGCATCCAGACTTAATAATGATTCTCCTTCTGAAGCTTTGAATCTAGGATACATAACATTTTATAAATGGATAACCCCTTCAAAATTACCCCAAAATCACTCCTCATTCCTCATTTTCTTGCCTCTGTTGAAAATGTATCATTTTGAATATTTAAATGAAAAGATCCAGAATAATAAAAACCTAATAAAATAAATCACAAACGTATGTAAGTCGCATATTCTGTATTCCATGTCCTCTGATTTCTGCGAGGAACACTGAAATCTTGACATATTTTTTAGCTCACCTTTGTGTTTGAGAGAAATACCAATGTCATTATGTAATCTAAATATGAATCAATATTTTAAATGAATCAGTTGAGTCAGTGAATATATTGCAACTGGTAAGGGTTATTTGAACAAGTACAACAATGGAGATATCAGTAAACCTATTCTTCATTTATAAAATTTCATTTCAGATATATATGGAAATGTTCACTAAAATATTACTTGAAAAATATGTTCGGGCATGACAGCCACAATTAAATATGATTTTTCCTCTGAAGCCATGTATAGGATACCTTTATAAATATACCCTAAACATTCCCAGCATTCAAGGGGCAGTTCAAAGTACAAAGATGTGATTATCAATGACCTTATTTTACATTTCCAAAATCTTATTTCAGATATATGGAAAAATTCACTGAATTTCACTGAACAGCTAGTATGTGAATAAATGTGACTGATCGGGCATTGGCAGCCAGATTTAATAATGCATGGATCCCTACCAAGTAAATAAGAAAGTAAAAAAAATAGTGTATAGGATGGGCTAGCATTTTCACAAGGGCCAAGCAACCAGACAGTATATTAAACACCAGCCATGACTGTAACATGACCTATGGCTTTGAGAGATACAAGAGCTGTAGTCCTGTTCTCACAGTGCTCAGTAAATAACTCCACTTGAAATCAATCATCCAGGTAAACAAAGGACATGCATTGCTGCACAGCACGACAATGGAAAATGTGAACTCAGCCCCACGGTGACCCAAAGAGCCGCCACATGAGGCCATTTGCTCTTATATAACAAAAGGTAATTCATCTGTAAGCTAAAGCAAACCTGTGTACATATGTACTGGCTACATCTAGAACTTAATTTAAGTATTTATGATGTTTCTGATACCACAGGGAGAATGAGAAGACAGGCAGTTATTGGATTTTAGCTCCTTCCATGCAAAGCTGAATGGTTTTCTCTCCACAACGCCAGAGTTCAAAGCCACCTTGCCGTGCATGGAAAGAAAATAAGAATCCTGTGCCTGGTGAATCAAAGCCTGGGTAGAACAGGCTGGGATCATAGGTCTGTGTTTTCTTTGTGAAGGTGGACGATTGAGAAGGTGTGGAGGCGCAGGAGGGGGTAACACTGCCAGGGCTTTGATCTGCTAACACATAAGCCCTTTCACCAACGGACCAACAGGGAGTCTCAGGCTTTACCCCCTCATGTGATGACGAACCGTCATGTTTTGCACACTGTTACACCCCTAATAACAATATGATACGATAAAACACGGCTACCACTTCACGGCATCACTACACGACCCCCTTAGCAACGTAAATATATGTTTCTTCTTATTGGTATTGTTCATCGAAGCTTACAGTATTAGAGAATTGTGTGAGAGAGAAGAGAGAGAGAGAGAGAGAGAGAGAGAGAGAGAGAGAGAGAGAGAGAGAGAGAGAGAGAGAGAGAGAGAGAGAGAGAGAGAGAGGAGAGAGAGAGAGAGAGAGAGGAGAGAGAGAGGAGGGGTACCAGCATTCCGATATAGCATTTTTCTTCAGTTCAGTCCTACAGTATGTTCATAATAAAACAATGCAATATCTTTATCTAATAGTTCAGGGGGTTTTCTGTTCCCTGACTCTGACAATGCTAGGCAATGCATTTATCAGTTGTGTCTTGCTCCTCCGTGTTCACAACACGTTTCTGTCCTTTTAATATAAAAGTATTCTGACTGACTCACTCATAAAGACTTTGCGGCTATCTAATAGTGAAATAATGTAACTCTTTTTGCTGTTCATGGTCAGGGACTATTTGTTCCAGTGAAAGGAAGGTTTTTAGTGATTTTACTTCATCAAAGTTGCATTGATATATATTTTTTGGCTTTAATATTTACATTGTGGAATAACCGTTTTACAAGCAAGGCGATGAGGAGGCCTAAAGTGCCTGAGTACAACCCACTTACTCAAAACTACCTAGCTCTATTAACATACAGATAGAGGAAGGTAGAGAAAGAAACTCGTAATACAAAAGTTAAACTACAGTATGATGCTTTATTTTAAGTTGCAGAGGTTGGTAAATTCATTGAAGTGTTCCGGATGAATCACTATTAAACGTCAATCAGATAAAGCACAGTGCTATCAGCTTATCTGAAAGAGATGTTACATCCCGCACTCACAGAGGGCCTATTGTTGACTTTCAATCAATATCCTTCAATTAGTGGTTGTCAAGAACGCATCCAAGTACTGGAAATGAGATGCCTTTGGGAGCAAACTAACTTGTCATAGACACTGTATATTAAAAGACAATATCTGTCAAGCATTGAGGTTGCCAAAAATTAGATTTTAATAAAAATATGACGTTAAATGACAAAGTAAGCTGTTAGCTTTCAGGGGAAGTCAAAGTCAAATTTGATATTTGAACTCCAAGTAAACAAATATGCCTGCCTTATATGATGGACATACAGTGTATTGCAAACACAACATCTTTTTCAAAGTGATTTGTAAGAGATGGACTTTATTGAACTATAACTTCTATAGTTCTACAGATGAGCACTGACAATACAACAGTTTCAGTTGAATGGTTGTTCCAAATCCTCATTACTTTATTCTGTGGAACATAAAAGGTGAATTTGAAAATAATTAAAGAATGGCCTCTCATATTTTTTTCCAAATATTGAAAAGCGTATCAAGCCTAATACAATCTTTCAAAGATGTACCTTTTGTGTTCCAGAAGAAGAAAGAAGTTCATGTGGATTTGATACATGAAGGTCAACAATGATTCATTTTGTGGGTGAACTATTCCTTTAAGACTTGTGAGACGTTTGGATATAGGAGGATGTGGCTATTTTGAAGGCCTGTTTTGTTGCTGTTGTTGTTATGCTGTCTGGAGATGAGGTGGCTAAGATACCTCACAAAGTCCCGAAGGCCAAATTATTCTGCTCATCCATCCATCCATCCATCCATCCATCCATCCATCCATCCATCCATCCATCCATCCATCCATCCATCCATCCATCCATCCACATCACCATCCTCCAGGATTTCATGCCAGCCATTAAAGTACCTCAATGCAATGCAAATGTCAAGTTACCAAAGTGCTTTCCAAAAATAGCAAACGTAAAAAATAAATAATAAAAAATGTCCATTCAGACAACACATTCAAATAATATTTTGGTCAGCTTCAAAAGTCCTAAATAGAAGAACCTTTTATGCTTGCATTCCATCCATATATTTCTTTTTTTTTTTCTTTTTGCTTGGCTGGTCTCCCAAAAAGCAGGATAAGGCATTCATAGCCTGCGAAAAATGTAATCTCAAGTAGGGAGAATTCATTTTTCTATGTATAAGAAAAGAGAAACACTCAAAAAGCTCACTGTATATGCTATTTATTGCTGAACTTTTGGCAGATTGGCGTGCAATGTGAAGAAAAAGAGTAGTGACTTCACAAAAAAAAATGTTAACAGCAGTTAGTGAAATGCACACATTAACATTTGACATATTATGAAAAGCATTGAAGTGTGATCTCACATGCATTAGCTTGTCACCGAGATGACAGCAAAGTACTTTTCACAGGCAATCAAAAAAACATGCCAGGTTTCTTCAGTTTTTGAATGAAAGTAGACTCTAATAGAAACATAAATAATACAATACACTGAGCTACTGCACTTACAATGAGGAAAATACACTAAACACACCTTTTTATTTTATATTCTTCTATTACAATTCTGTAGAAGTTCTTATGACATTATATCTTACCTGAATTATAAAGGAGCATGTTGTTTCTTCATTACCAAACTTAGCAGTATCTTATCCTACAATATCTTACTATCTTACATATTACACATTTCATTATTATTTGGGTGTTGTACAAAAGGTAATGAAGAAAAAAAGATCAATGCTGACTAGGCTAGCCAGGATAGTTTTGCAAATAAAAATGTTGATGTGTTTGAATAGGTCAGTTTAACATTGGGGATTTGTTCAGGGGAGAAAATAAAAGGATGTTCAAGGAGATGCGAAAAGTGAACTTTTAAAAAAGAATCAGTATAAGCAGGGCCTCTGGAGAAGGCTAAAAACACGGACACTCGACATATTTGTCTTACCAATTACTCATATATTTAATCATTAATTCCACCAACGCTAGCTGGATAGGGCACGCTTTTTTTTTTGTATCCTTTAGTTTCATCTTGATCATGACCATGACCAGCTCTCTCTGGAACCAGGGGTGCTTCTAACCCTGTAAGACCCAATCATAGAAGGAAAATAAGAAATAAAAAATGTTGTAGGAGGCCTCTGATGCAAATAATGAAATATTTTTTTTAAAGTATGTTTTATTAAGTTTTTAAGGAAATGTTGTAATGTTGCAACGTTGGGCGTATTTGGGAGCAGAATAAATGTCAGAACAAATATACAGAACAACTAAGGGCTCATTTTGAAGTGTGGATTGATTACATAGCACCATAACAGTAAATATCATTAATAATAATAATCACCCAACAGTCATATTTTTATGAACCAGAAATTATTAAAAATAAACATAAAAACCGACTGAAAACTGTCAAAGAAACAGTGTCCAGTGTTCACTTGCAATGGTAGTCCCAAAAGCAGTTCCTTTCCTCTGAAAAGCAGAGATGGAGATTGCACTTCCTGCAGAGAGTATTCAAATATCCTTTTTTTTGCAGTGTCTGCAGCGTCCTCTCATTCTTAAATTAAAATAATGGATATAAGAGTTAGAGTATGTTCAAGTATAAATAATTTAAATGTAAATGCATCCTATTTATGTGATACATTCCACTGAAGTCACACAATTCTAAAAGGAATACAAACCCCCAGACCTCTTACATCCCCACATTCCAGAACATTAACACCTGTCCCTGAACAATGGACCATGCAACCCCCTATATGTCTGAACATCCACACCTGTCTTTGAATAACCATCCTCCAATGCATTCCACAACCAGTGTCTGCCTTGCAACAAGCAGATATTTGGGCAAACAAGCAAAGCCCAGTTAAAAAAAAAAAAAAAACAGTTAACTATATTTTACTGCTAACATACAGGAACAATTTCAAATACTGGTACTGAAAGGACTTAAAACACTGAAACCAGAAATAATTTATTAATTTAGAATGATTCAAATCTGATCTAAAATGAAAATTATAACAAATATAACTCATTTAGAAATTGTGAATCATCAAATACAAGTGCAATGCCTCCATGTAATGTGTAAGGTGCACATGCTATTTTGACTACCATTCTCTCCCAACGTTGTAAAATTACAACAAAGACATAAGCTAAAAATCTAATTCGATGTATGCATTCCACAATAACCAACTATTTGCATGAACTAGACATTCTAACAATAAAAAAAAAAATTAAAATAAAAAAATTCTGGGGCTTTACTTACTTCAATGTTGAGATATCCAGTCCAATGAAACAAGGAGATGCGCTTCCTGGAAAGTCACCAGATTTAAATATACATATTGGTCATCTATTGTCCGTGATAGCTTGAAATTGTACAATATGTGTGTGATGGGGGGGGGATGTCACATGTGACATTGTGATCAAACGGTGTCCACATTATGACATGCATATTACACTGGTATTACAACTTATGGGTGGTTTATGAGGACATTTCAAAAGTCCTCATAAATCAAATGGCTTAAAAAACAATGTTTTATTAAAAAATTAAAAATGCAGCATGTCGTGATGTGTAGGTTTAGGGATAGGGGCAGTATAAGGGGACAGAATATACAGTTTGTACAGTATAAAAACCATTACGCCTATGGAGAGTCCTCATAATGCTGTTGCACCAACAACAACGTGTGTGTGTGTGTGTGTGTGTGTGTGTGTGTGTGTGTGTGTGTGTGTGTGTGGTGTGTGTGTGTGTGTGTGTGTGTGTGTGTGTGTGTGTGTGTGTGCTTGTTTTTGTGATATATGAGGACACAAATGTGTATAATGACATGGGTATTACACTGGTATTACAACTTACACGTGAAATATGAGAACATTGCATGCGTCCTCATTTCAAACAGCTTAAAAAACATAAAAAACAATGTTTTTTTAAAATGTTAAAATCCAGCATGTCTCTTGTGATGGGTAGGTTTAGGGACAGGGGCAGTGTAGGGGGATAGAATTTATAGTTTGTCCAGTATAAAAACCATTACGCTTATGGAATGTCCTCATAAGTCACAAAAACAAACGTGTGTGTGTGTGTGTGTGTGTGTGTGTGTGTGTGTGTGTGTGTGTGTGTGTGTGTGTGTGTGATTTCTGCGGTGGTGGCTCCTAAACGGTGGGCCGTTTCTGTGACAGTGTCAGAAATTTAGCATGATCATCTCACAGTGTGTTTGCTGCTACAACCTACGCCAACTTAATAGCCAATAAATATGCAAAAGGAAACTTTCAAGTTCTAAAGTTTGCCTCTTTTCCCTTGCCATGATGTAAATATTCTCCCCAATCGTTGTCCTCTTTTTTTCAGCACATAAAAAAAAACACAATTGCCAAAGTGTGCTTCATCTTGCTCTATTTGTTTACCACTAACGCATGCTTATGAAGTTTTGTTCTTCTATATTAACTTGCGTTGTAGCCATTCAATAGGTTTCATCATTGTACAGTCTACACACATCATATCCAAGTTCATTAGATCCATGGCATACAGCAGTGGCGGGCCGTGCATTTCACACCTAGGCCTTCTGTCCTACCTGAATTAAAAACTTTTATAGTGTAGCAGCGCAAAAACTCTCTATAATTGTTGTTTTTATTTGCACCGGCAGTTATAGGGTTAATGCGGTGAGTTCGGGAAAGGCCGGTGAGAGGCGAGAGCGTGAGTTCGGCTGGTGCGTTTGTGTTCAGTGATTCTTGCGTTCCGAATCCGATTATAAATTCAGAAACGGAGCCTCCCTTATCTTGTTGTTCAATGGTTAGTCCCTTTTCAGACGTTACAATAGTATGAATATTTGAAAAAAAATGAGTTTCGATCATACATTTAAAATAAAAATGAAGAAGAAAATCATATTCACCACGGGGAAAAAAGCATTATACTCACCAAAACTACTGATTATCCATATTTCTTTCCTCAATAAGACTTCAATCACATTTGTACAGGTTATCTAACTGCGTTTCAGTTCCAACAATGTGTCTGTTCCGTCATATTTCTAGCATAAGTTTTATTTCGCTTTATTAGTGTCTGCTCGACAGCAGCAGTGGACACAGTCACCGCAAAACATGACGATGTGTACAGCTGACCCATGCTCTCACAGAGTTTTGAACGAAATCAATGAGATCAGCGGGACTTTTGCCTTCAAAATCATTCGTGGTATAACTTACATTATTCTGTTTTTACCCGGACAGATCGAGCAGTGTTCCGTGACTCTGCGTTAAGCTCAGGCTGAATAAGGGATTTTTCCGGTAGGTTTGAACCTGCTAAGGGTCGAGGAGGGAAAGAAACATTAATTTGTGGGTTGAAAAACTATTAAATCTACAGGAATACATTTTAGTTTACGCAGTTCGCTACAGATGCGGATACTACCAGTAATAGTATACGCGCTCTGAGCATCCAATCAAAGAACGAGGAAATGCCGACGTTATTGAATGCCTGCTAGATGGCCCCGCTGCAGTCAAAGCGAAATCTGATTGGCTGATTAAATCTGACTGATTATCTGATTGGTTAAAGCAACAGTTTCATTGCCATTGATTTTAAGCTACAGGCGCCCGCGCTGTCGATTCTGAAGGCCTCCAGGCAGATTTATTTGGCCATGGCAACGCATGATGGCTGAAATATGATTGGATAAAAGCTCTAACATAAAAACACACTACTGGAAGCAGCGCAACCAAGAGAAAAGCTATGAAATTAAGAGAATGGACTATTTGGAATAATTTAATACTCATTCATGGAAAAATATATTAAAGTGCAAGTCAGTGATTCTGATAGTGTTTAGGCCAGCAGAGAAGGCCTTGCTGGCCCTGACGGCCCACCACTGGCATACAGTGTGATTTGTAATGATCTTATAGGATTGCAAAAATTACACAAATGAGTAGGCTGTCAAAAAATACAATATTCATGATGGAGTAATCACAAAATACTGATGACCAAAGTATGCAACTGTGAACATATCATCTCACACAAAGTAAAAAAAAAAAAAAAAAGTAAGTAAAAAAAGATAATATTAATAAAAGATTCAGCAAATGTTTCAGGAACCAAGAAAATGGTTCCTTGTGGTGAAATTGTACTTTTTTAACAAAACTCATGTAAAATGTCAAAACAATTAAAATAAAAAAAGGAAATCAACATGATGAATGCAGCAATGCATTATACTAAACACCTGCATTTTTATAAGTTATTACTCAATAAAGAACGCTCTGTGTACTGGTTTGGAAAAAAAAGTGCAACTCCATCATTATAAACAATGCAAATCAAGCATTAAACAATTAGCAAATAGCAATTAAGCAAATTAATGCAATGTCTCAAGAGCATAATTTGCTATATTATCATTAAACCTGGACTGTATCAAGAGAGCTATATCCTACATGTATTCCTCTGAGCTAAAATTTGAGATCATTCATCATCTTTATGCAAAATAGTGTTGGATGGATGGATGGATGGATGGATGGATGGATGGATGGATGGATGGATGGATGGATGGATGGATGGATGGATGGACGGATGACAACTTGAGTAAGATTTTTAGTAAATAATTCATTATTTCGGTATGACTTTTACGACTTTAGAAGACTCTAAAGAGTCTTAAAAATATAAGCAAACAAATTCCATGATAAATTGTTTTTGTCATTTTCTAGGCTTAAATTGCAGCTTATGGGTTTGGAATAATATTGATGCTGTGTTAAAAATCATAGATTTGTTTTTATTATTGATATTTTGAGTGAACTGTTCCTTTAAGTATTCCATGCATCCAGGCTCACTTCCTCAAGAGAGTTATCCTTGATTCTACCCTCCAGTTTATTTGGATCATAACATAACATGGTGGTGGTGCATATTAGTTTGGCAATACATCATGTGAACTCTCCACAGTGACGTATTACTATTTTCTGCATATATAGAGGCAAATTGGATTAAGTCCAATATAATAAACATTAGGCCTCCAGGTACCATGCAGCTATTGCAAATGTCAAGTGCCATTTCTTTCAGCTATTCTCTGCCATCGAGTCTCGCTTTATAAAAACAAAGCGTCAAAAGCATCACATGAGAATACTTCTTCTACATGAAAAACTGGCAGCTCAAAGCTCTGGTTAAAAATGTGACGCGGGTATTTTTGACTTCTAGTCAGAAGCTAAATTTGGGTGAACCCGTGGAATGATGGATTGTCGGCTTGGTCTCGTGTGACAGTTTGTGTTCCCGCTAGGCTTGTCGCCCAAGGCTTGGTCCTCTCTTTGCTCCGGAGGGAGCTTGAAGTTATCTTTGACTGTGAAAATTACAGTTATTCTTCTGACCAGCATACATGTTGAATCAGAGGCTGGTTAAATCACCTTGCTGGAGGAACTCCCACTGGAGAATGGGGTGCTGTGCTCTCTCTCTGTGGGGATGGTTGGAGGGCACACCAGCACTGCCTGCTGCATTCCACCTGCTATACATGCATCCCGATGGGCTTTGTCACATGCACATTTATGAAGTGCACACATCTCATAATGGCCCAGAGGAACATACTGAGAAGGTACAGATAAGAAAAGACATGTGTAATGAAATATTCAATAGAGATCTGAATACACACTAGGCCTGCACGATTCTGGGAAAAATATGAATCACGATTTTTTAGCTTAGAATTGATATCACGATTCTCTGCAACGATTTTTTTTTTCTCATGTAGTGTAGGCTAGTTATAATGTTTATTGCACACATGAACCATGACAGAACAAAAACAAAGTTCAGTACCAAAAATATTTGTTTTGGCATTAGGGATGTCAATTTTCACAAATTACCATGACTCAAAACGCTATATTCCTAACCAAATTAATGAGAATGGTTTTTAATCTAAATAAAGGGCTAGTAGGATTGTAAAATGTTTCGATGTGATTGATAATTAAATGAATAATAATAATAACCGTTGAGCACTTTGCTAGCGCGTTATTTAACTCAAAGAAACACACCCTATGAGATTAATCAGATATATACAAAATAAAAATAATATTACAAATGATATCTCCACAAAATGACGTGAATGCACAAGTGAACTTGAAGTTACGTACCATTCAGAATGACTCATGTTGTGGACGCGCTCTCCCTGAAACAACACGACACGGCAACTAAACCTAAATAATTCACAATGTTTTATTACAATATTGTTCTCTTTATAATGTTATGTAAACTGACAGCCCCAATAATCATTTTTAGTCTATGCATTGCCGTTTGAGCTGCGCACGCTAAAGATCACGCTTATCGTCAATTCTTAACCAAACGCATCCAATATGATATAAATCAGATATAGATAGGCGTACACAAAATAAACTATTACAACTTACATTTGCACAAAACAAAAGGCTGTGAATGCAGCAAATAGTCATGATGAAGGTGTAAAATAGTCCCAAATAACTCCGGCGCGCTCGCTTACATGTTTCATGACTAAAAGGCGCTTTGTCATTGGCTGAGAGTGAAGCCCTGAACTTGTCCTTTCAAAATACAGGTCGATTTTTTTTTTTTTTTTTTTTTTTTTTTTTAAATCGAAGTCATTTAAAAAATAAATCGTGAACAGGGTGAATCGAGATCGCGATTTTATAACGATTTATCGTGCAGGCCTAATACACACATGCGCGCACAGACACAGACTTACTGTAAGTCTACTGTAATAAACACTCTCAGCATATGTACATGCATTGGATATAGCACACTGAATATCCAAACTGATCTCACGGCAATTCGTACGTATTTTACGAGGTGGCGAAATTCATACGACCTCAATCATACAAATTCATAAGATTTTTGCTAAATCGTACATATTATACGAGTTGCCCAATTCGTATGAATGACATACGCCTAACCCTGCCCCTAAACCTACCAATCACTAGGGTTTAGACAAATCATACGAATTCGTACAAGTGAAGTTGTACGAATTGGTTGTGAGATAGCGTTGGAATATCACACTGGAAAAAAATAGATTTTCCTTTCAGCTGTCTGAGCTAAACCCCTTAATCCACTCTTAAAAATAAAGGTTATTTATTGGCATCTACACTCTTAGGGGTAAAGGTTAAATTGGGTCCTATATAGAACCCTAGGGTTCTTGACTCAATTTTAAAGAACACTTAAAGACAAATAAAGTGATATATAAGGAGAAATGTCAAATTAAATTGGTTCTCCTTATATATGAAGCGTCTGACTGGACCCTTTAAGGCTTTATATAGACCCTTTTCTTCAAAGAGTGTATGGCTACATGAAGAACCTTTAACATCCATAGAACCTTTCCATCACGCAAACAGTTCCTTATAGTGAAACATTATTATTTTTTTATCTGACTTGCCATTCTGGTAGACATACGTATGCCTACCTTTGCAAAAAACTCAAACATGAAGGTTGTTTTTTTATTTATTTAAAAGGTACAGAGTAATCAGTGTTGTAACCTTGCCTTCCAATATAATTTTAAACATTTAAAGTATCAATAAATTCTTTCTAAACCCTGAACTTCATAGTTAAAATAAGTAATAAAAATGTATCAAGCATAGTTTGAAATCGCTTTTATACATAGTTGTATTGCTTTCAGTCAACATTTAAATATTATTTAAGGGATTATTATGGGCTCACAAAAAGCTGAAAACTCCTGAACAGTCCTCCAAAAAGCTACTTTAATACAAGAGAAACTATTAAAACAGC
>CM070819.1:11800854-11837834 GCA_036326025.1 Chrosomus eos | reverse complement strand
CCATTACTTCAGTTGTCAGTCACACTATACTTCAGAAATTATTCTAATTTGCTAAATTGGTGCTGGAGAAACATTTATTCTTGTTTACAACAACTGTGCTGCTTAATATTTTTGTGGAAACTGTGATAAAAAAATTTTTTATCATGTTTTAAATTTAATTTAATTTATAGTTTTGGAGGATCCAGTGAGTTCAATGCTTTATGGCTGAAAGGAACTTATATGACTATTTTCTCTTTTTTTTTATTTGGAACTCAGGGCATAATTTGGAGATTTGCATGCATATGTCTGAAAGTCTGGCATCAGTGCAGAAACAACTGTGTTTTATGTAACAAACCTCTGAATTCAATTAAATTTCAACTTTATTATAGTCTTGACTTGTTTGTGACACATTGCATGCTGTATTCATAATGCACTCACATACATGTGCAAACATACCACGGTATAAACGCTACCAGTTGACACGTACCAGTCACGCCATCCACAATTTACATGCGCTATCAGGGAGTGGTTTTGTGCATTAGCAAAATGGTACTCTTTACATTTATCTTCCAGGGCAAAAGTCTTTAACAAGGATGTAAGATATGGGAATAAAGTTGGTGTTAATGGTTAGCGAGTGCGTCAGGGAGGTGACGGCAGTAGAGGGAGGGGTTCAGGGACACTTGTCTCTAAGCTGTTTGACTTTTTGACACAGTCTAAATCTAATCATCAGAAAGCTTTAGAGGTGAAGTGGACTATGGTAGCTGAGTCAAATCCTCTGAAAATTAAGCCCATAAATCAAACACACAGGCTCATTTGCCATTTTTATAGAAGTGGCTGATTTGCAGTTGGGTTCGTAGGGACAGCGGACGAGGGGGATGAAACAAAAGAGAAAGAGATTCACGGAGCAGGAGAATATCCATCAATTCTCATTAAAGAAAACTAGATCACCTGTCCTAATTAGAATGTTTTTTTTTTTTTTTACCATGATAAAATACTAAGTAAATCAGTGGCCGTTGCACTGTCATCTCTGATTAATTAGGTAAATGCACAGTAGGTAGCAAGTTCATGATAAAGGCTTATTAAATGCAAAGTGTAATTTATTGGAGGTCGAGTCCACAGAGAAAATATTATCACCATTTCCCGTGAGGTAATTTATACTGATTCCGTCCCACTTTGCTTTTTCATTATCATTTTACTCCATTCTTTGCGCTCTCTCTTCTCTCCTCTCCTCTCTCTCTCTCTCTCTCTCTCTCTCTCTCTCTCTCTCTCTCTCTCTCTCTCTCTCTCTCTCTCTCTCTCTCTCTCTCTCTCTCTCTCTCTCTCTCCTCTCTCTCTCTCTCTCTCCTCTCTCTCTCTCTCTCTCTCTCTCTCTCTCTCTCTCTTTTAAACACACTGACTCACTTTTACTTAATGCAGACATCAGCAAATGCAGCTCCCTGTGCACCTTAATTCAAACAACAATACAGGAAATTGCTATAATAAATCTGATAGTTTGTTTAATGTGATCTGGCCTTTTGAATCTTTCATCATATCATATCACCAAGCACATCTTCACTGTAAAATCTGCTAGCGATGCTTTTGTGCAGATACAACAAATACAACAGATGATGCATAACAGTTCCTTTGAAAATGGACACTTGGTTTTACAGTATCAGTCTTGCACCCCATTATTGTACTGTTGAAATAACAGCGATGATTAATTCTAAGCAGCTTTCCTGCTAAAACTATTTATTTGTGGCTAAGTACAATATTTACTGTAAAATAAACCCTGACAGGGGAATCAAGAACTGGACAGGAAGTGGAGGAGTCTTGTATCATCCTGAAGAGGTTTATTTTGTGATTATGGCCATTTGTATGTGGATACTTATTGAAGTTGAAATTATGTTATTATGCAAGAAGAGAATGTTATGAGAGAACCAACCAGCACAGTTAATATACATAAACAAAAATTTCTGAATGCTGTGATTGTCCAATCAAAATCAAGCATTCCAGAGAGTCGGATAATAATATGCAGAAACATTTGCTACAAGGCATTGCAAATATTTACAGAGAGCAGTTTTATGTATTACTCTGTATGTAAATACACAATAATGTGAAGTCTGCATATATTCAAAGATGATCACTTACACCTGGAAGATCTGAGAGGAGAAACGTTGCTCTCGTTATTTTGCTTTGGTCGTTCTTTGTCTGTCAGTCAGAGTGATTGACGATATATTTTGTCAGCCTACTTCATCAAAAACAGCAGTCTTTGTCACACCATCTTCCTTTGATGCTTTCATGTCACGTCGTGCCATCCCATCCGACTCGCCCGCCTTGGTCCGCCGTGACGAATTTACCATTTTACATGAGCCACACACGGCCTGAAGATCATTTCAAGCCGCCTCTCAAACAAGGCCTGTTCAATACAGCCGCGTATTAACACTGGCTGGTGTGCTAGGCATATCTAATGCATTCAGCTGACTGACAATGTCAATGTGAGAAAGGAGCGGGCTCCTGACACTTGTACCACAGATAAAAAAGTTAAAAGATAAAAAGATAAAAGTTGGGCCCAAATTGTTTTCAAAAGTAGAGCTTCAACTTTGATGTGTTTCAGTGTATGCTACAGTCAAACCAAAATGTATTCAGACACCTTCAACATTTCTCAAATTATCACAGTTTATTCGCTATAGTTTAGAAAATGGTAAATAAAATATGACAAGAACTGATTGATTGATATTTCGTTGGTTTTGGCCTGCTTTCAGTTAGACTGTCTCACAAATGAATTAGGTGAAATAGCTTTCAACAGTTAAATTTAATTACACAATTAGATAATAGCAATTTAGGTCAACCAATTATCAAGTAACTATGCTTAATTTTGTTCAGTCTGTGGTGTTGAAAGGTCGCATTAGCAATTAAAGAAAAAATACATAGCAAAACATGGCCAGGTCAAAGTCTCAAATTTTTACACATTTTACTGGTAGTTCACTGTATGTGGGATATAATATGTCACCGTTTATTTTATTTTGCTATCCTCACTTAAATAAATTAACTATAGTGTTCTGCACCCACTAGTAAAAACATATAAAATATTATACCTGGTGTATCTGTATATGATCGGTTGTAGCCTCGAGACAGAAATATGGTGAAAAAAAGAGATGTGTTGGACAACATGAACATATATTTTCAGCCATACAGAGAAGCACTGTATATATTTTAGTTATTACTGTTAAATAACAACTGGTATTACAGCATATTCTTCCAGTGTTTAGGAAATAACAGGAATAATGGCTGAACAGGCCAAGTGTTTGAGAACGGAACTGTCTTCATTGGCATGTGAATGTCATGTTGGGTTGCTGATGTAAAAAAAAAAATGTTTTAAGGTTATTTTCAATAAATGCTTTTTTGAGCTTGAATAGGTTGAATATGAACTGGGTACTCTCTAAAGAGGCTGAGGCTGTTTTTCTGCTGAGGCAGAGATATTAAATAATAGAGAAGAGAGATGGACTATGTCTGCGTCTCCCGTGTATTGTATGTGGGGCGACTGTCATTGGAAAAAGGTGATAGAGGACCTAATTTTGTGGACCTATTTCCTCTGTTTTTCATGTACACATACAAACTCACAAATTTTTTTTTTGTGCCTGTTATTAGTCTATTTAGGCCGTACTCTTTTCATATATATCTTCAGTCAAAGTCCCCAGGTTTTCATATAACAGACTCCAATCAATGTACTTTGAGGAATGCATTGTGTACCCACATATACTGGTTTATTTCATTAGCGCAGGCCAATCTCACACAGAGGGATGTGAAAATGCATTCTGTGATAGAGTTCCCTGTTGCTCTGGGGGTTGAGACCATGCACTTGGGCAATCAGGGTTTGGTTGGGCCATGTGCTTGTGTTGTGCTTGGCAGTGCAGAAAATGCCACTGAGCTGCTTAGCTTAGAGTCACATATTTAAAAAGTCAGCCTTTGCTTAACTCCTCCATTACCGGCTCTTATGTACATAGGAGCAGAAGTGTGTGTGTGTGTGTGTGTGTGTGTGTGTGTGTGTGTGTGTGTGTGTGTGTGTGTGTGTGTGTGTGTGTGTGTGTGTGTGTGTGTGTGTGTGTGTGTGTGTGTGTGTGTGTGTGTGTGTGTGTGTTGTGTTTCGTGTGGCACTGTGTTGTGGTTTATGGTTTACATTGACGTGAAATTGGGCATTGCACATATTAAACATTAAAAATTAAAAAAAGTTTTATTTGTGTTTTGTAAGGGAAGCTTATATATGGATTACCAACGCTAAAGCTATAGCACCATTGTCATCAATTTTATTGTAAATCTCAAAAATGATACACGTAATAGAAACAGTAATAATATTAAATATTATTGCAAATTAAAATAACTTTTTTTCTATTTAAATACATTTTAAAATGTAATTTATTCCTGTGATGGCAAAGAAGAGTTTTCAGCACCATTACTCCAGTCTTCAGTGTCACATTATCCTTCATAAATCATTCTAGTTTGCTAATTTGGTGATCAGGTAACATTTCGTATTATTATTATCAATGTTGAAAATGGTTCCCTTTCGTTCAGTCATTGCAAGTTATGTCAGTGAATGACAAAATGGGGGTTTCGCTACCTACGAGTTCTACAAAATGAACCAATGGCAAGGAAATGCCATGGGTCTGCGGAATTGCATAGCACCACTCCACCCCACCACGTGGGTATAAAAGGAGGGACACTGGCAATCTCGCATTATGTTTTTACTTCAGAGCCAAAAGCATCTCTTCACTCCTCTGCAAAAGCCTGTATCTGAGATCTTCGTACTTCGAAACGGCGCCTTCCAGCGAGATCACATTGCCTGGTGCTGGTCTATGCAGTGATCTGCCAACAGTGTGTGTGCTTCTACCAGGGAACTTCATCACTCTACTGAGCTTTTTCCTCTCACAAAAAGAGCTTGTGCGTGGGACGTCTTTTTAAAGATGTCTCGCCTGTTTACTTCTGGGTGCGGTTTATTTGTTCAGTCATCTGATGGGCACAATCGCTGCCTTGCGTATTTGGGCTTAGATCATGCTAAGGCAGCATTTGTGGATGACTCATGTTCTCATTTCGGGAACATGACCATCACGGTGCTTCCGTCTAGACGCAATGACCTCCATGGAGCCATTCTATCCCCTCCGCGAGAGGTGATACTTTGGCTTGTGGGCAGGGTGACCAGAGGGTTACGGTGTGGAACAAAACCCTGACGATTCCTCCTCGGGCCACAGCCCCCTCTTCTGCACTGCAACCCGCAAGCATGCAGGATGAGATTGCCGGCCGGTCTTCGGACCCGCCCCGCGTCTTGTTTGGCGCTCCAGATGATGAGACGATGTTGATCGCCGCATCACAAGATGGGCTGGAGTCTTCCGGAGAAGAAGACTTGGCTGTGCTGCCACCTTCGGGTTGCCAGCATTGCCCGAGTCTGATCCGGAATTGACAGCCATGCTTTCCCGGGTAGCCGCGAGCATCAGGCTGGAATAGAATCCTCCACCCTGTTCCGATCGCTCGCGGCTGGATGATTGGTTTTTGGGGGCGGCAAGTGCTGACACCCTGATGATAGTGGTCATCAGGTTCCTTAGAGGTGGAGGAGAAATCTTCCTATCTCTCTTGTACCCTCTTGGGACCTCGCATTGGTGTTATCTGCCCTGCAGAGAGCTCCATTTGAGTCATTGCGATCAGTGGAGCTTAAGCTCCTGTCTATGAAGACAGCGCTCCTGGTCGCTTTGGCCTCTTTCAAGAGGGTAAGGGAACTGCAGGCATTTTCGGTTGATGAAGCGTGCCTGGAATTCGGGCCAGCTAACTCTCACGTGATCCTGAGACCCCGGCCTGGATACGTGCCCAAGGTTCCCACCACTACTTTTAGGGATCAGGTAATGAATCTGCAAGCGCTGCCCTCGGAGGAGGCAGACCCAGCCTTGGCACTGCGCTGTCTTGTATGCGTCCTCCTTGCTTACGTAGACAGAACAGAGTGTTTCAGGACCTCAGACCTGCTCTTTGTCTGTTATGGTGTAAAGCTAAAGTGAAAGGCTCTCTCCAAGCAAAGGTTGTCTCACTGGATAGTGGACACCATTGTTTGGCATACCAGCAGCAAGATCGACCATGCCCCCTTGGTGTGAAGGCAAACTCCACACTTTCCTCTAGCGCATGGTGCCTTGCTAACAGACATCTGCAGAGCTGCATGCTGGGCGACACCCAACACAGATTCTACAGTCTCCAAGTGGAGCCAGTGTCCTATCATGTACTCGGTCCCAGTGGCCTGTAATAGGTTCCTGCTCTGTGTCATCTCTTGCTTGCCATTCCACTCCTCGGACTGGATATGTGTGATATTCCCCTCAGGTGCCTCCTACACTGATGATGCCATCACCAGAGTGCATGCCCGGTTGGTCAGCCCTAATGATTGTCTAGGTGTTCCATGTGCATGATTCCACCGTTGAGTGACCCCCACATGTATATTTCCACGGTAAGTCTCCACCCAGCTTGTGTCTTTCTCTCTCCTCTCTCTCTCTCTCTCTCTCTCTCTCTCTCTCTCTCTCTCTCTCTCTCTCTCTCTCTCTCTCTCTCTCTCTCTCTCTCTCTCTCTCTCTCTCTCTCTCCTCTCTCTCTCTCTCTCTCTCTCTCCTCTCGAGGTTGAAGCATTCCACCCTGCAGGCTGGATACCTCTGAGTCTTCCATATGCATCCCGTACGCGGGTCATGTGTATTTTAAGTCCTCCCCACGGGTAGGCATTGTGTTGCATGTTCCTCCTGGGATACCCAGTGTACCTTGTATTCTTGCTTTAAGCCTTGCCGTACGTCCGTGCTAGTCTCACGTCAGGGAGCTCAGACTTACGCAGGGCACTGGAAGACAGCCGATGTGGCGTGATTAAATTGGGACCCCCATTTTGTCATTCACTGACGTAACTCACAGTGACTGAAAGAAAGGGAACGTCTCAACGGAGACGTCAGGTCCCTTTGCCACAACCGCTGTACCGTTGGAACGGCCTTGAGTTCAGTCTCGGCTCCTCAGCAGGAAAACATAATGCAGATTGCCAGCGTCCCTCTTTTTTTACCCACGCGGTGGGGCGGAGATGCGCTATGGAAATTTTGCAAACCTATGGCATTTCCTTGCCATTGTAGAACTCGAAGGTGATAGGCTTCTAAGCGAAGCCCCCATTTTGTCATTCACTGACGTAACGTCTCTGCTGTTTAACATTTTTAATAATTTATTTATATATATATATATATAACCCCCCCCCCCCCCCATTCAGACAGGGAGTCCGGGTTTTACAGCCGGTACTTTATATTTCCAAAGAAGGATGGGGGGGTTGAGGCCGATTTTAGAACCGGTCTCTGAGGAGGTTCAGGTTCAAAATGCTTACTATTCCTTTCACCGTGAGTCAGATCAGATCCGAGGACTGGTTTGTCATAGGTTTTTGATAGATCTAAAAGACGCCTATTTTCATGTATCCATCCTTCCATGTCACAGGAGGTTCCTGAGGTTCGCTTTCGGGGGCGAAGCTTATTAATATCGGGTTCTTCCGTTCGGCCTAGCACTCTCTCCCCGCACATTCATGGACATGTATGGATGCAGCTCTTGCTCCACTGAGACTTCAGGGCATCCGCATACTGAATTATATTGACGACTGGCTCATTCTGGCCCAGTCTCGAGAAATGGTGGTTCGGCATCGAGATGTCGTCCTTGGCCACATTCGAAATTTGGGGTTGAGACTCAACACAATAAAAGTGTGTTAGAACCATCCCAGTGCACAACGTTTCTGGGCGTCATGTGGAACTCGATTACGATGCAGACACGCATGTGTCCTGCACGTATCGAGTCCATTCTGGCGATGGTGTCCGGTTTAAAGCTAGGCCAGGCCATCACTGTAAAGCAATTTCAAAGACTGCTGGGCCTCATGGCAGCGGCATCCAACATTACACCTTTGGGCCTTCTACACATGAGGCCCCTTCAGTGGTGGCTGAAAGCCAAGGGGTTTTCCCCCAAGGGGAATCCGTTTCGTATGATCAGTGTAGCGGGCAGATGCCTTCGTCCTCTACTAATATGGAAGAAACCTTGGTTCCTGTCCCAAGGGCCAGTGTTGGGAGCGTCATGTCACCGGAAAACCGTTTCGACAGACGCCTCCCTCACTGGCTGGGGCGCGGTCATGGACAGCCGCTTTGCCAGGGGTCTGTGGCAGGAGTCAGGACCATCATCATTCTTGGCACATAAATTGTCTAGAGATGTTGGCTGTGTTCAGGGCTCTGAGGAGCTTCCTTCCAGACATCAAAGGTTACCATGTCCTAGTACATTCGGACAATACATCAGTGGTAGCTTATCTGAAACGACAAGGGGGACTCAGATCGCACCCTCTGTGCAGACTGGCGCATCAGATCATTCTTTGGTCCCAAGGGAAAATACTGTCTATCAGAGCAATGTATGTTCCAGGGGTTCAGAATCAGGGAGCAGACATCCTGTCGAGGCAGGGGCTGAGGCCCAGGGAATGGAGACTTCATCCAGAGGTAGTGAAGTTGATATGGGAGAGGGTTGGACCAATGGAAGTGGATCTATTCGCGTCTCGAGAGACGTCCCACTGCCCATTTTGGTTCTCCCTCTAACATCCAGCCCCACTGGGGTTGGATGCCATGGTACAGGCCTGGCCGAGGCTTTGCCTGTACGCATTTCCCCCGATCGCTCTGCTCCCGGGAGTCCTGGAGAGGGTCCGTCAAGAGGGCATCAGTCTACTTCTGGTTGCCCCGATGTGGCCGGCCCGAGTATGGTTTTCAGACATAATTTCACACCTAATAGCTCCGCCATGGCAGATTCTTCTGAGGAGGGATCTGTTGTCTCAGGCGGAGGGCAACATTTTCCACCCTCACCCGGAGCTGTGGAAACTGTGGGTCTGGCCTCTGAGGGGGTTCAGTACCTACATGCTGGTCTATCAGCCAGGGTGGTTGAAACCATACTTAGCTCTAGGGCTCCGTCTACTAGGAGATTATATGCCCTCAAGTGGAATGTGTTTGTCACTTGGTGTAGAGAACAGGAGTTGGATCCAGTTAACTGCCCGGTGGCTTCAGTTCTGGAGTTTCTTCAAGATCGTTTCTCTGCAGGTCTCTCCCCTTCACGCTTAAGGTGTACGTGGCTGCCATTGCGGCTGTCCACGCGCCATTGGTCATTCGTTTTCTCCGTGGTACTTGGAGGATGAGACCGACAACCAGGTCCAGGGTTCCTGCCTGGGACCTGGCAGTGGTTCTCGAAGGGTTATCCCTGGCCCCTTCAACCTCTTCAGTCGGCTTTGCCTAAAGATCTTACGCTTAAATTGGTCTTTCTCTTAGCTATCACCTCTCTTAAGAGGGTGGGAGATCTCCAAGCCCTGGCAGTAACACCAGCTTGCTTGGAGTTTGCCCCTGGCAATGTTAAGGCCTTTTTGCATCCGAGACCAGGCTATGTGCCTAAGGTTCCTGCTAATACGGCTTGCTCTATGGTTCTGCAGGCGTTCCATCCTCCACCCCATGTGTCAGCAGAAGAAGAGAAGCTTCATTTGCTCTGCCCGTCAGAGCTTTGAGTGTTTACCTAGTGAGGTCCTCTTCTTGGAGGAGGTCGGACCAACTGTTTTTTGGGTCACCTAAGAATGGGCTCCCGGCATCCAAGCAAACTATTAGCAATTGGATTGTTCAGGCTATTACCTTGGCTTATAAGGTGCGCAATTTGCCGTCACCTTTGGCCATAAGGGCTCATTCTACTAGAGGCATGGCATCCTCTAGGGCCCTCCTTTCGGGAGTTCCCATCCAGGAGATCTGTGAGGCAGCCGGTTGGGCTACCCCACACACTTTTATTAGGTTATATAGTCTGCACCTCCCTAGTACGCCTGGCACACATGTGCTCTCGTCCTAGCTGAGTGCCTAAATCAGTTTCACTTGGGCAGCTTGTTTTCGTGCGTGGCCTAGTGGGCATTCATTCCCCAAAGAGTCGTTTCTGACGACGCAGTTTGAGTTCCCTCGAAAGGGAATGTCTCGGGTTATGACTATAACCCTTGTTCCCTGAGAAGGGAACGAGACACTGCGTCGTCCTGCCACGCCCCTCGAGGCCTTAGAGTGTCTTGCTTCATCGCGGAGCTGATGTGTGTGTGTGTCAGCGTCACTTTTATGCAGCATCCGGTTATGCCGTCACATGTTACGTCACGACGCAACACCAATCAGGATTGGATTAGTTTCATTCTTACTTCAGAGGCGCATGCTTAGGGAGCGTCCCCAAAGAGTCGTTTCTGACGACGCAGTGTCTTGTTCCCTGAGAAGGTTATAGTCATAACCCGAGACATTTTCAACATTGTTAAAAATAATAAATGTTTCTTTAGCAGCAAACCAGCATATTAGAATGATTTCTGAAGGATCATGTGACACTGAAGACTGGAATAATGATGAATGATGAATATTCTGATGTGTTTTCACAGGAATAACTTATAGTTTTAAATTTAATAAAATAGATAATAATTACTTTAAGTTGTAATTATTATTTCTCAATATTACTGATTTTACTGTAATTTTGATTAAATAAATGCAGCCTTGGGAGCTTTAATACAATTGAATCTCATCTCAATAATTCAATGAAAGTGAATTCTATATTTGTCAGTTTATAATGAATATTTGACATGACAGTTGATATTTTATTTGTATCTGACGATGTTCACACATATTGAGTTCCAGCACAAAAATATGCGTGAGGTTGCACCAAAACGAGTACCTCGGAAGTGTTCAACAGGTTAATCCAGTCCTAATTCTTTGGTACATAGAATTTTACTTTTGCACTTTTCTTGCCTGTTTTATCCCAATAATAAGTGTGGATAAAAGCTTCTGTATGATCTATAAAAGTGTTCTGACAAAAGAGCTTTGTTGTTCCCACATCACAGAATGAGTGCTGATCGTTTACTTCCTGTTCTCCTAAAAAGGCAATATTGTTGCGGTAGCATTATTTTCCTGTCGAGGAGGACACTAGTAATACTTATTTGAATTGGGGGGATGCTTGATAAAAAGAATGCCATTAGCAATTCAACAAGTAGATAGTCGCAGTTCTGCAGGGAAGAGGTTAAGCAAACTAAACATATAGGATATAGGGTGAGGTGTTGAACATGTAACACCTCTATTGCAGGCTAGGTGTCAGACCGATATATATTTTTCCTCTTGCTTGTCTTTCACATTTGTAGCACAAACACACGCAGACACACATACACGTTTGTTTTTCCTTTTTTGGATGTGTATTCACTCCTCAGTCTGTTGCTAGGTAGCATTGTTTTGCTCCTTATTGTTTAACTCTCGAGGAAACATCATACATTAAGACCCCTCTGCTCTCCAAACTACATCAATTACAGGGTTTGTTTTGGTTTCATCCTTGAGTATCAGCCCTCAAGGACACCTTTCTCTTTATCGCACACACCATACCACACATACACTCACTCACAGCCGCACACACTCCTTCCCGAGCATTCATATATTCAGAATCAAAATCTCACAGACAGACAGTGCCAGGTTTCCATGTCACAATGTTAAGCGAAAGCTTTTGAGCATGGACGATCACGTGCTAAAATGTCACTCTTTCGCTTGTTAGCGAGATACTTTGGGAATATAAAGCAACATTACAGTTAGACTTGGCATTTCTTGCCTTCACATCTGATCATGCCAGACAGCAGCACGGTGGCGTTTAACCTGCATGCCCTTTTGATAAGTGTTGTTTACGTAACCAGCCACTGGCCTTTTAGAGCCAGTCTAGCCCGTACATCCTAAAGAGTGTTTCCAAAAGAGAGCCTGTAGATTATGTGCGTGTGACCTCAGTAACCCATTGTAACCGCAACTTGGAAATTTACTTTTTTTCTCATTTGATGAAATATGATGAGTGTGTGAGAGACGGCCTCGTACTAATTCCAGCCCACTTACAACAACCTTCACTCTCATTATTCTTCCATGAAGGGGTTTGGCGTCATGACGGCTTTGTTAGGTGGACCATTAAAGAACGTGACTCACGCGTCTCCCGGAAATCCTGTAGAATTCAATCAGATGACAACTTTTGAGGCTCAGACTATCCTCTGCTTTCTATGTTTTAAGAGTGAATCGTTCTTTTAAATTGGATATTTTCAAAGTATTGGATGGTCTGGATTTTTTTACAAATTCCTTTGTAATGTAATGTACAAAGACCAATACATTTCAAAAAATTGTCTTCTTTTGTGATCAATGTAAGAAATGTCTTTTTTTGTGAACCATATACAGGTTTGCAACGACATGAGGGTGAAGTTTTGTACTATTTCTTCAACTATTCCTTCTTCCTGCAGTTACACATCTGCTATTTTTCAACATTTGTTTGCTTTTAAAATGTTATAATGCAGTACTTTTATTGTTGGATCCTTTATGAAAATGTTTTCTCATTTGTTAGTCGCTTTGTATAAAAGCATCTGCAAAATGATTAAATGTAAATGGCACAGCATGTACACATGAATATATCTGTGCGCACAGGTATACACTTCTTGTCAGGCAAACAGCTCTCATCTACCGTCAGTGGGAATGGGCTTTCATTTCAAATTGCTTCTAATATTCACACGCTTTTTTGATAACTAGCGGGATGGTGACTGTAGGGCTTATTTTGTCCGTGTGTGCAATGTTAAAACAGTTCAAAAACATGGCCTGGAACTCTTACACAGTGTCTCTGTGGGGCAGCCTAAGCGGCTTATATTAATGGGACAAGATCAATGTGAAACCCTCAATGGTGGTGGCAGTCTCATCAAGCCCCATTGTTTCAGTAGTGGCTGAAGAGTGGCATAACACAGCCAGGTTCTGAGGTCTATGACCATCAGGAAGGGAAAGAGACCTGCGTGAGTCTGTGCTGCTTATCGGATGGTTATTAAACTAATGATGGAGGAAAGGTAGGGGAATGGCAGAGAAACGGCATTCCTACTGTTTTCCAGAGTATTCTTCTGGGAGTCATATGGCTTAGAGACTCCTAATGGTTGCTTTTGGCAGTTAGCATCCTCTTTCTCTGGCTTCTTTATCTTTTTATTCTTATGCATTTCTCTTTCTCATGTACTCTGCAGGTGTTGCACTGCTGATAAAATGGAGCAGAAATTAATGCAGCAAAATAAAAAAGCAAAAAATAAAGTTGTAAGTGGTCAGAAGCCAAAGAACGTAAAAAAAAATGTTTCCATGGAGAATAATCCTAATACGATGCGCATTGCTGCATGCTGCCAATTACCCAGACTGCCGTTTTTTTATTCTAGTGTCGTAGACTGTCTTCGCCCAGTTACTGTTGGCGAAGTTTGTAGCCGCTTACTTTTCCACTTCTGACATGTAAGGACTCAACAGATTCTATAGGCTACAAGAATGACTTTTTAAGACTCCTGACCTCCAAAGCTATCTAGACTCTAGTCACAGTATAAGACAGAACACGTGTTTGTGTGTACAGTATACCATACCGTTCAAGGTTTAGGGTCAGTAGTATTTTATAATGATTTCTGAAGGATCATGTGACACTGAAGACTGGAGTAATGATGTTGAAAACTCAGCTTTGCCATCACATCTGTAAAATATGTTAAATTGTTTATTGTTTAATGTTATTACTAAAATGTATTACTAAGTAAAAATCGTATTTAAATTTCACAATATTAATGTTTTCTAATGTATGTTTTATTAAAAAATGCAGCCTTGAGCATAAGTCACTCTTTCCCAAAAACAAAGAAAAAGTTTTTTTTCTGAATTTGAAATATTATTGGAATATAATCTTGATCAATAGATTCATTGGTTTCTGTATTTTGCTATTAAAATATATGATGTATGTATGTATAGCTGCCGAGATGACTTTTCTAGTCATAGACCTAGATAGTTTGGCATGGTTTTTTTTCTTCAACACTTCCCAATCATGTAGAGGTCCTAACCGACGTGGCTGAGAGGGTCGGTTTGAAGAGTGATGGTTTCCACCATGTATCCACTATGAGTCCCAGAGTGTTAACCTTTAGAGAATGCAGCCCATGAGGAAATAGAACCTTACTTCCGTAGGGTGCATCTCATCATATGGCAGACTCTACCTTTGCCCTTAATTTACTATTGGCTTGTCACTTTTTTCACCCCTTGCTCCTTGTCACTCACTATATGAAAGTGTGTTTTTTCTATTATTCTCTGTTTATTTTAGTGTATTTCTCTGAAAGAAGGAATGGTCTTTGTGTCTTCTGTCCTCTACTGGTGTCCTAATCACTTCATTTGTTTAGTAATGCTGCTCCCTGCACGGTTGCTTCAGCAACACTTTCTTTTGGATCTGAGTGAAGCAGATGGCTTTCTTCATTTTCTGCAGCTCCCTTCTCTTACACAATAGCAACAACAGCAACAAAAAGCCTTATGAAGCTTTATGGAGATGCCATCTTTAATGCAGTACGCATATTTGCGTGTGTGCTCGTGTCTGAGAGAGACATCAAAAAGATGGAGAATGTGTCTTACTAAGAGACACCAGCATCATGGACTATTAGAGTTCAAAGGCTCGTGGTTCTTCTGAAACAAGATTAATTATGTTCTTGCCATAATGGCATTCTCATGTTTCCTGCCCACAAAAAAGGGGGGAAAGCTAAATCAAAGTATTAATGAGTTAAGATGAATAAAACATAGCTAAATGTAAGCATGAACAACTTTAATTCCAGTTTTCTTTTTCTTTTAAGAGCTCAGTCTATTAGAATAAATGGAAACAGCTATTTATGGTCACATGACATATGGCCCCTTTTCCACCCCACTTGCTGATGCAGTACAAATGACTGTGGATATTAAATGGAGATATTGCAAAATGGAAGAATTGTATTCACATTCTTATCATAATATGTCTAAAAGTCCTGACAGGAACAGGCAGTCACAGATTGTCACTTGCTAAATAGGGTGAGATGTTAAATATGTTTTGTAATAATTTCAGTGAGAATCTCAGATGCCGGATGTCTAAATGACAAATGAGTCACAAAGAGTCAATTTTAATGAACGGGTGAGACGAAAATGCACTTCATGTAATACACAGGACAGCATTTTCAAATAGGTTTGCATTTGCAATCCACACACTAGACAAGAAAATCCAAGAAGACATTCTACACAAGATGAAAGTGTTTTTTTTTTTTTTTTTTTTTTTTGCGAGATAGGTTTGACCAAGTGCAGATAGGAAATGTTTGAAACCGATCTCTGAAATTCCGTTCTCTAGAGGTGAGGAACTTACATCAGCTTTAAGCAAAAAAAAAAAAAAAAACATCTATTTACTTTGCAGAGGTGAACGCATAGTTTTGCTCAGCCCTGTCACTGTAGACTACATGCAGTGAAAATGCCTTAACCAAGGTTCGGCCAGGCGAACTTCAATTTGAAATCCAATTAGAAGTATGAAGGAACGTATGGACATTTTATGCCATGTAAAAGAAAGAAAAAAGCTATTCTTGAAAATATTCTAGAAGTAATAGTAATAGTGTTGAATTTATACAACAAAATCCACAGCTCTTACATTGGCTTCTGAAGGGAAAAAAATTGAAATCTGAAGAAAGACTAGTGTAGCGTATATCAAAATCCCTCCTCCTAGAATTCACGAGTCTCACCAACTGTACCAAAAGCTACAAATAATGCAAATCAGCTGATTATTTTACAGTCATCTGGAGTTTTTTTTTTTACCACTTCTGAGACTGTATATAAATGATGTACAATCAGCAACTGCACATTTCATCAACAGGATGAAATCAATAAAGGAGGGAGACATACTCTATTATGAAAAGAAAGGTGGCAGGCACTACACAAAGCAAAATATTTAAAACGTACAATCTGACTCAGTGTTCTTAATAGTGAAGTAACTGCAATTAAAAGCACAAAAAAAAAAACAAATTAGATGCGCAATCAATATTCCACTGTGAAAGAAAAGCACCTTTCAAATATTTAGTTGGGGAACCTTGGCGACCCAAGGCAAATGTTAATTTGATGTCCACATAATTGACTAATTGGATGAAACAGTGTTGATGTATTGCTATGTTAGCTCTTATTAGATCTCTGAGCTCATTTGAGATTGTTCTGTATATATCTGTCTAAGCAAATGTATTGTTCCAAAATCTAGCAAGCTGCCCACTCAGGCAATTTCTTTTAAGGAATCATAGGCGCACTTTTCAGAAGAAGACTGTTCCAAACACCAGACATTATTTGTGTTTCCATTTAAGATACTTTTAGCTAAATGTTTAGCATTATCATTGCATGTATCCTTCATAGATAAGGAAGTCCCAGAATGACACTGACTCATCAGTAAAAAAAAAAAAAAAAAAAAAAAATATATATATATATATATATATATATATATATATATATATATATATATATATATATATATATATATATATATATATATATATATATATATATATGAGAGAGAAAAATGTCAATAATTGTACTTTAGTGTAATTAAAAATTGATTATATTACTTCAATATCTGTCTGTGTGCTGTATGTTTAATATTATTAGAGCACTGCAGTTGGCTTAGCAACATACGAATGTCAAACTCTATTGAAATCAACTGTAAGTCGATTCTCCTGTGCGGAAGACTTTTTGGGTGGTGTGTGTGCCTGTGAAGAGGATTCCAAATCGGTCACTTATGACACATAGGATGCTGCTATGTAGCAGCTCGCCAGGTTTTGAAATGGAGCTAAAACAGCCTGAAAAAAATCCAGTGCAGAACTTCCTAATTAATGTCATTATATTTTGATAGCATTCCAAAAAAAATATTAGCTTTTTAGAACATCCATATCCATGGTAACTGTCTAACATGCATTTCTATGCTTTCAGTCGCTCCCTGCCCTTTCATTTTCTCACACCCACCCCCTTGTTCACACCACCTCCTAATGGACAATGTGTGAATGTAAAGTACATCCGTTGACGTGTAACATTAGCAATTTCCGAACACAATCTGGGCAATCTGCTCTGATTTAAATCGCTGTGCCTTAATGTGCTTCTTAGAAACCTACACTTATAATCCTGAATGTACTGTTTTAAAAGAAAAGAAATAACCAGGAAAAGCATAATAAAACAATCCAGTCATGGTTAATGTGTTAATATACTGACACCTTACTTGTACTGGAAGTTAGTGAGGACAAAAAAATAGAGATCTTTCTTGTTATTGTAACAAGCAACTTGTCTTCTCAATAAACCCTTTTGATTGAGGTGCTGATTTTAAATCAAAACTGCTAACTCATTGGGGAGCCATGCAGCTTTGTTATGAATAAGCTCTCCAGAAATTATTGAGGAAATAAAGTAACCTGATCCCCTGGTACAAATCATTGTCCGTGTCCATTAATCAAGAAAAAGCACGGCGTCTAGCATGACCGAGCGTGCAGCTGTAGATCAAAAGGTATGAACAAAGTAGAAACAAAGGAGTGAGGGACTCAAATTGGCTGTGAGAGTCTTGAAATTATCAATATCAGCGATGCCTTTGGCTCCACACTCAAGAAAGCCCCGCTGCGCAAACACGCAAAGATTGAAAGAGGACATCGCCCATTAGCTGTGAAGATTGATAACATCTCATCATGTTATTTGTGGATGGAGATAAATAAATATTCAGCTGCTGTTTACTATGCTGTCGATTGAGGGTGGCACATTGGTAACATTTGAAAATAATCAGTCAATCTCACAAGGGACACCATATCTAAGTTAGTGGATCATGGGAAAATAGATTGCATTTGATTTCATCATATATATGTATCCCTTTTCTTAACCTTTCTGAGATTGGTCATTTTATATTTGTTAATCTGTTGCAGATCTGAATTCTGTTGTTAGACAGGCAACTATGTGACAGGTCTTCTATTTGATATTAAAACACATTTCTGAAACATAGATGAAAAAAATATGATGCTGTGCATGTATTATTAATATTACTATATTTTTTTTATTATATTAAGGGTTATATGTGTAGTATGTGAATGAAGGGTCGCAGTAATCTATATAGATTAACTGACCCCTACCTGGTCTGTCTGATTATGCTCACAAAAATATCTATCATAGCAATAAGGTTAGTAATGACCATGAATGTTAGCGCTTGAATATGGAACAGTGTAGCAATGCTAAAGGAGTTTGTTCTTTTAAGGGAAATGCTGGAACAGTGTGTGAGAAGCATGAGCCTCCCAAGTCTACTGCAGGTGAGGAGATCAGTAATTGCCTTTCTTCACACTGGCAACACACAAACACACACTCACACAGGCCTCTTTGCAGCTCATCCAGACAGAGCTGTTGAGAGACAGCCAGCAGTTGATTGGCACCGTCTCAGTCTCAAGCATTGCTCATTTTTCACACACAGGTAGAAAAGAGGAGCTATCCAAAAACCTGCAACTGCTACAGTTTATCCAAGAAAAAAAAGCTGCAAGATATATTTCTCTTTTCGCTTCAGCACGTCTACCCCTCAAATCTTCATCTGAGAGCTTTCACTTTGCCTGGGTCTGAAATGCAGTCTATCAGAAGGCTATCTCTGGCCCCCTTTACTTCATGCGTTTAGTATCTGGATATTTTTGGATAGATTGCATTTACAAATTGCATTCCGACGCTTTTCCAATGTGATTGAAAAATGACACTTTTCATAGGATGCATAAGCCAATTTTTTGGTGGAATTTTAAAAAATAATAGTGGATGATTCAAAGTGCTTATTGCTATTTTGACAGATACCAACAGTATCTGGTCTGTTGTGTTTCTATAAAACCTTCCCACAGTAAAGGATGCAGATGTGGATTAGAAGTGAAGATTTACATTTTAAAAGTTCCCCAGTGAAAATAAGACCAGAAAAGAAATATGAGTGAGGTTTTGGGGAGATTCCAGTGGAATAATCCATGGCATATTGTTCATTATGTGGGGGGAGAGGATAAGATATGACTGTTGTATGTTGTATTTTGTATTTTCTCTCTCTCTCTCTCTCTCTCTCTCTCTCTCCTCTCTCTCTCTCTCTCTCTCTCTCTCTCTCTCTCTCTCTCTCTCTCTCCTCTCTCCTCTCTCTCTCTCTCTCTCTCTCTCTCTCTCTCTCTCTCTCTCTCTCTCCTCTCTCTCTCTCTCTCTCTCTCTCTCTCTCTCTCTCTCTCTCTCTCTCTCTCTCTCTCTCTCTCTCTCTCTCTCTCTCTCTCCTCTCTCTCTCTCTCTCTCTCCTCTCTCTCTCTCTCCTCTCTCTCTCTCTCCTCTCCTCTCTCTCTCTCTCTCTGGACTCGACAAGCATTCTCTCCATCCAAACACTTTTAAATGCATTGTTTATCTCTCCAAACAGTTTTAAATAGTGGCCCTGGCGTATTCTTAAATATACAGAGAAATTACAAAGAACAAGCTTGGCTCCATTTTCATAATTGGTCTTCGCTGCCAAGCACAACTGCTTGGCTTGCACCCTCACGAGAAGATCGATAGTTCAGTGAAAGCTGAAAGCTGTCCGCTTATACTTCGGGAAGTTGGGGAGGCACACAGCCCCTTCCAAGTTTCTCAAGCTTTTTTTATGTTGAAGACCTATTATCTACTCCGATTTAAAGGCATGTCGGGATTTGAGTGCAAGATGTGAGAGTAACATCAATCAATCCAAATGTTCTCAGTGGGCGCATATGGCCATGAGAGCTGATTTGAAGCGGAGTAGCCCACACAAAGCCTTAAGCTGAAACAAGAAGTCACTTTTCCAACTGTGCAGAGATCTTTTGGTAAGGATTTAGATATAGGACTTCAGTAGGGCATCTCTGAGTGCCACCACAGCTAAGTAGCAATGAACCACCTGGCCCACACCGCTCTATCACCCTCTCGGGCATCCATCCTTCTCAATTCTCCATCCATGAATACATCAGCGTCATCCGGATTGGTGGGCATCTCCGCCATTGCCCTCGGTGATTAAAGTCACCACCCTTCCCCTTGCCTCTCCACTTGTACAAAGTCAAGCATGTCCACTCAGCTTTATGGATTGTTTATATTGCTTTCAATTACCTTCCCATGTCCCACACTGAAGTCAGTAAAGTTTTATATGCTGGAAATTACTCTCCAGGCACCCATCTCCACCATAACTGCCAGAACCCAGACAGAAGCTCTCCATGCCCTGGAAAATAAATCATATTTAGAATTCATCAAAATAATTTAGAGTTTATTAGCGTTTATATGCCAATCTGAGCAGTGCTTTGGGCCTTGACTCTTTATACCTAGCGGTCGCTTGTCAGTTGTTAAACTCATTAATAAAGCTAAAAATCACACAGCATTGCAACTAAATTAAATTTCACAGCGCCGGTTGTTCTCGGCGAAATGTGGCTCGGATGAACCCTTAAAATAGTCCTCTGAAATTGTTTGATGTTATCTTGGGTTGCTTTCACTTGTGATATTTTCTTTAGATTCTGAAATGAAAGAGGCTAAATATAGCTATGTTTAATATTGGGATGATAGGACATGTAGGCCTACTCACCACACACAATATATAATATATAATAATATATATATATATATATAGAAGAGAGAGAGAGAGAGAGAGAGAGAGAGAGAGAGAGAGAGAGAAGAGAGAGAGAGAGAGAGAGAGAGGAGAGAGAGAGAGAGAAGAGAAGAGGAGAGAGAGAGAGAGAGAGAGAGAGAGAGAGAGAGGAAGGATTAAATAGTAAAACTGATGATATATTAAATAGTATAGCATGTAAAAAAATTGTTACAAAATGTAAAGCTGCATTGGCATTTATATCACACCTATAATTCATTTGATATAAATTAGTACCTTTAAGTTTAGTAGACTTTGTCAAATTAATTAACATATAAACCACTTTTTATTTGAATTACCAGCAAAAATAGCTGAATGTACTGCCGTATAATATACTGTAACTTTGATATAAAATTCCTTCCACCATAGATTTATTTACCAACTCAGAGTTTCAAATATAAAGAAAGAAAACTAAGAGGAAGAGTCTGATTGAAAACACACTGGCTGCAATCACAAGCATAGCAATCAATATATAATCTAGCCCAAATCAGTCCTGACACAACAGAACTAAATGCAAATGCAGTACGAGACAAATGGAAAAGACACAAGGGGGTTATTTTATTTCAGTCAATAAATGTATCTACAAGAAGTAAGAAGCAATTTGCTGAGTTTGCATGCTGTATGATTCACTGCCCGGTCCAACAACAACAACAACAAAAAGCCACTGGAATATGGCCATGATGTGTCTTCCTACATGGTTGTTTGAGAAATGAAAAGCTACACACGCCATCAATTAGGTTTTGAAGAACTGTTGACAAACATATAACATGCTAGAAACATAATTATCACTGCAATAATGATCCAATCATAGACTTTTGCCTATTTAAAGACATCAGCATTTTTTCTTTTTTTTTTGGGCCGGGCAGTGTATGATATCAATAACCACACATAAATTCTATAGCTCATTGTGCTAAATACAGTTTAATCATACTTTAGCCATGAATATTTTGTAAGCAACAAAAAAAGTATAAATGTATACTCATATATTTGTATTTATTTATTTTTCCTCCATACAGTGAAAATCAATGTGCTCTAATGTTGTTTTGGACACAACTGACCTTCTTTGTATTGGCACAGTACAAAGTTCCTTTGTGTTCCATAGAAGAAAGAACGTCGTACAAGTTTAAGTTTAAGTTAGCTTAATATTACTTTAAGTTGGTGTCAGTGGTTGGTCTTACCTGTGCACCACCATATCAAGCAAGTGGCAAATGTCATTCACTTTGTGAACACTATAACCCAACAATGGCAGGCACTGCACCTTTCCTGAAATAAGAAGAAAAGTAATCAACATGGTTTTCGACAGGCTTTCTCTTTTCATTTGGTTGGCTCTCCTTTATTTGCCTCAATTCAGGCTTTGTTTATCAACTGGATGATTGTGAGGCACTTAATTATGCCACACTCCAAACTGCAGGTTTCCCAGGCAATAAGCTCCTTGGCACAGTGACTTAGTCGAGGAAAGTGGTGTGGACGCTTACTGACTTCTTAAGCAAGGCCTGTGACTCGCATGATTAAGATTACAGACTCTGGAGACAAATAAGACTTAACCTGGGACTGTGTGTGTGTGTGTGTGTGTGTGTGTGTGTGTGTGTGTGTGTGTGTGTGTGTGTGTGTGTTGTGTGTGTGTGTGTGTGTGTGTGTGTGTGACTTCTAGGTGGTTGAAGACACTTTTGATAGTTGTTACTGTGCACAAGGTTTAAATTGAAGAAGCTTATCACTAACTCCTGTACTGAAGTTGCTCTTTTAGCATTTCCAGCTAACATCTGCAGAGTGAAAAAAGTGTTATTCTGTTAATGGGCAGGAATGTAAAAATACCTAGCTATTTTCCAGCACATAAGGACTGAACTTTGACCATAGTTGTGTCCAAAATATTACTCTCATTTTCAGTGTTAAAGCTTTATTTAACTGCAGCCCGTGCGTTGATAAAAGATAATTCATGTTTTGGTCTTGATTCTAACACAGTAAACGATTTAAAATATATGAAGTATATATAAATATTTAAAATGTATAATTATAGGCCTATATAGTTTGATATAACTTTTAATAACACTTATAAACACTTAGCTTAAAACCGTTAAAAAATAAAATAACTGAAATAAAATATAACATTTAAAAACATGAATGTCTCCTTTTCCTTATATTTTTAACTTAATGTACAACTGAATGTTTAACTTGATGCACAAAATTAA
The DNA here is from genome assembly GCA_036326025.1 of Chrosomus eos. NCBI lineage: Eukaryota > Metazoa > Chordata > Actinopteri > Cypriniformes > Leuciscidae > Chrosomus > Chrosomus eos. The sequence goes on along the minus strand of CM070819.1, from coordinate 11,815,221 downwards.
ACTCAATTAAAAAAAATTAAAACTAATAAAAACAAAAACAAAATAATTGTACATTTTAACTAACATTTGAATTAAAATGGAAAATGTTACAGTAAAACCAAAATATTAGTAAAAACTTTTTTTTACTATTTCTTCTAAGATCAGGTGAAATACAGGAACAGCATTTTAGAGCATGCTATTTATTTATTGTTGTATTTATGGAGAAATATCAAGGTTTGTCCTAGACTGTTCAGGGTGATTCTCCGTTAATCTCCTTTAAGATCAAGACTTGCTCTTAATGGTCCTCAAAAGCCATTAACTTACACTTTGCTGAAATGTACCCATGCATACACCGAACCCTTCATTTTCACCAAGGCTAAACGTCTGAAGGGGCTGGGACAGTTTTTCATATTGACCTTCATGCCAGATCTCATTATCTCCACATGATGTCTATTTATGACAACCCCATACATCAAATTCAGGCCTCTTAGTGCAACTTTGGTGACAGTTAACATTTCACTGCGGTACTTTTAGAGCCTTCTGGCTCTAATGGGGACTTTGCAGGTTCTCAAAACAGAACCTGACAGAGAGAAGAGTGGAAGAAGAGAAGAACCTGAGGGGAAGAAAAGCCTCTTGGCTGATGGCCTGTTCCAGACCACAGCGCTGTGACCCAGTTGAGCTTGCTAGGTGGAGGCGTTTAATGTAGCTTACTGGCTAAGGACAGGTACATTTGAATAATATAGCTTCATTGTGAGATTCAGGCTTCCACAGCTGTGACAGGCCCACCAGCTTTTACTCTATTACAATTTTCCACGTTGAGCAGAAGTGTCAGTGTAAGAAGCCAGAAAGGCTAATTCACTACCGTGAGATGTCAAATGAGAAGATGTGCTGTGTTATTAGGACTTTTCTTAGCCACCTTGCATCCGTTACATTTTAATGTACAAATCCAGTTTTTTTTAACCTTTTTATTTATTATGAGCATGGAAAATGACGTTGTGACTTTGAAAATGACAGTGTTTTCGTCCTAAAAAGGGGCCGGATTCATGAAATGTTGTTAAGAATAAAATTATTTTTATGCACAAGTTCCTTGAAGTGACACCAGTGATCCTTTTGCTGCATTCAAAATTCAGCAACAATTCTTCAAAAACAAGGGACCTTGCTCACACTATATGCAATCTGAACCACGCCAGAGAACAGAACAGAACTAGTCCTGTGTGCGCTACTACTGTTATCAATACAACAGAAAACATCTTCTATTACTACTTGGATAGTACACAATTATTCAAATACTTTGAATTAGAACAGGAATTGTAGTTTGCGGATAATGGTTTATCTGAGTTCTTCAAGCCTTCTCAGGAATTTTCACTGGCAAAAAGTTGTCTATTGTCAATATTGTAGCGATGTATTAAGCGCAGCTCATACAGAAGTCACTTTCAAACCAAGGCGCTTTCTGTTAGTCACCACAGGGAATTCACATGACCAACTGAACACGATGCGAAATCTGCTTTGCACTCACACGGAATTCCAAAATTTCGCCAAACATCAAGAGCACAGGGAACGATGAAAATCAAAGGGAGAACGGGAATAAGTTGATGCAAAACTAACTCAAACTCGCATCATTTGCAGGATTGCCACTGCAAAATGTGCTCTTAACTTAGCATATACTGTATGCTAACCTCAGGGTCACAACTCTCTTTAGATTTTAATGTAAGTTTGCATTTAAATCAATATGTAAACTTGTCTAGGCCTTTCCAAATCTCCCTCCAGACACGTCAGGGGTCGTCAGGTTTCAAACATCTGGGACTTTACTGTTGAGGTTTGTTGCTATAGCTCTCACATGGTCACGCTTAGCGACCTGTGTTTGTTTCTCCCCCAGTGGGGCGTTCTGCTTCATCTGTGCTGACAGGCTGATTTATTTGCTCTCTGACCGGGGTACGGTTGGGGAATAGGGGGGAAGCACTCAGGCTAACACCTTCTCTTGCCCCACTCTTAACCGACTCTTTTCTGACACTCTTCCGCTCTCTATCTTTGATTCTGTCCGTGAGCGCTTATTCAATTTTTCCCTTTCCAGATGGAAATACAACAAACAATACCTATTTCTTGACAGGAATGATTCGACCAAGTAGTGCTGAGATGTCTGAAATACTGATTTAATGTGTTCATATCCTGTTGTTCCATGAGCTAGTAAGCTGCTTTCATACTGTAGATTGAAACCTAATAGTGACCGATCTGAACTAAAATGCTCTTTGTGTCATACAGAACACAGATAGTGGTCCTCAAGTGAAATACAGAAAATGCAATCATGTTTCAACACTCATAAACATAAAAACCACACTGAACCCACAAAATATAGAGTAAAACAGTTTGGTTGAACTTTTTTGTATTAAAAGTATAATTATGATTACTACTCACATTGTTCACTGTCATTTTTGGCAGTGTTATTTTAATGTTATGTAGCCCTCCTGCCGGGTAGAATCTTATGGCTCACAAAGTAAAAATATTTCTAAGGGATCTTAAATTTATCCACTACCCCGGTGGAGGCACATCAGTTACACTGTCAATATTACCCAGATCTCAGATCTTCACCTGATAGTGTCAGATTTATGTTTGCTATTTTGAAATGATAATAAAACACTACTGTTACCTTTTAGATTTTAAAATACAAATCTCTCAAAGAAAAAAACAAATTAACGTTATATAATTCTTTCCACAGGAATACACACAAATGATGCAGATCAATAAACATGTAGCCTATTTATTCTTCTCAGTGCTCTTTTGTCTTTTCACCCTTTGAATTACCAAATAATTCAATGCACAAAATCAAACCACCCCAGCAATGAAAACTAATAATCACATATAACCCAAAAATAAAAATAATAACAAATGTCAAGAAAATATTAATTTGACCCAGCTGCGATTTTCAGTACACCGATGGCGCGCTAGTTGGAGCTCTTTGATGCAAAAACACCGTGTAGTAGGCCTACTCACGAATCAGGAAAAACAAGAATTCCCGTTGCAGAATATTCTCACTCCCCAACGAGATGATACACAGCATCCGGGACGCAATCCACAGGGACGTTGAGTGGATCTCGAACTCCTCCCTCCTCTTGGTGGCCAGATGCATCCGCGAAAGTAGATCTCTCGATTTCAACGATCTCTCGTTTTTTTTTAAAACAATAAACACGCACTTAACACGAACTCCCAACTACATACACCACTGCGACACTTTTACCCAAAGAAATCAACCCAAAAAAACACGGGTATTCTTCCGGATGTCAAACGAATTATTTAAAGTTTAATTAGTTAAACTGCAACACTGAACTTGGAAAAAATAAACACGGGTATATTCTTCCGGATCTCACAATCTAGAACTAATCTAATATATATATATATATATATATATATATATATATATATATATATATATATATATATATATATATATATATAGCCTATATCACTGATTCTTGAGAGTCGGGACAAAACTAGGGCTGTCAAAAAAAAATCCTGTTCGATTTTTGAGACATAAGTGTTCATTGAATCGATTGTAAAATCGATTTTCCGTGTCTAAAGACGTTTCCATTTCAACACCAAATATAGGCAAATCCACTGACAACTAACAGGCATTAGGACGAACGTGAAGAGGGCGCTTGAGACGCGCAGCGCCCACAAGTCAGCAATATTCCTGATGATTTATTGGCGTGAAGTTTCGTGCACAATGACAAACAGGAGTGCAGCATTCAGGAGTGCAGCATTCAGGGATTGAAATTAACACCCTCAACTCGCCAAATGCGGGTAAAAAATGAACTTTGGCGGCTAACGCTGTCAAATCAAGAGGCGTGCGTCTATGTTTACTCACTTTCTTTGCTGTGGAAGTTCGTGTAAGCCAAATCTGTGTGGATTCAGCGTAAATACACAACTCGTGAGTCCTCGTCATAGAGATATACACATCTATGAGTCCTCGTGATATATTAAATACGGCGTATTGCGCAGAATCTGCACATTTCTGGCTTACTTGAACACACACGTCACTAAGCAACGGCTCTGGCAACAAATAACGGCGCGCTTGTTCACTTGCCTTGAAGTAATAGCGAATATTAAAAAGCATTTGGTTAACAGAAAAGACATTATTATTATTTTTTTTACCAAACACATTTTTGGTAAAAAAAAAAAAAAAATACATCAAAAAAGGCCGTTAAAATCGATTCCCTATTCTCGTTTCGATACTTGTTGTTGGTTGGTCCGATCGATTGTGCAATCGATTTTCGAACGTAAAGTGACAGCCCTGGACAAAACACGTTTTAAAAAACTTTTTTAAAAAAAATACACACCATATCAATTAGAGTTATATGTTTCTGCAGAGAAAGGCCTTAGCTATTTAAAGGGATACTCCACCGGTTTTTCATATTCAACTATGTTATTCCCTTAACTAAGACGAGTTGATACATACCTCTCTCGTCTCAGTGCATGCACTATATCTCTCTGTATTGCCGCAAAACTATGTTAGCACTTAGCTAGGACAGTGCATTAAATATGGGCCAAAAAGAGAAGCGACCAAACACTTCCTCGTTTTCCCTATTTAAACACAGTTACTCGAGTAGTGTAACTCGACCTAGGCTGGTGACACAAAATAAAACGTGGCGCTTTTCTAAGCGTTTAAAATTGATTTAAATAAAAGGGGGCAATATAGTCATCAGTTTTAAACGCTTAGAAAATCACAACGTTTTATTTTGTGTCACCAGCCTAGGTCGAGTTACACTACTCGAGTAACTGTGTTTAAATAGGGAAAACGAGGAAGTGTTTGGTCGCTTCTTTTTTTGGCCCATATTTAATGCACTGTGCTAGCTAAGTGCTAACATAGTTTTGCGGCAATACAGAGCGATTGAGCACACGCACTGAGACGAGAGAGGTATGTATCAACTCGTCTTAGTTAAGGGAATAACATAGTTTAATATGAAAAAACCAGTGGAGTATCCCTTTAACCATGTAAAGGAACAGGTTCTAAATAAAAACACATTTTTAACAAATACACATGTTTCCCTTCAGAACTGGATTTGTGTCAACTCCGTCAGACACACTAAAAAGTATACAATTTTAATTCTTCCAATCCAACAAGAATCTAAAATTCTGAACTATATTGTAATAGTTTTTAGTTACTCTGATAGGTAAAAAAATACAATATATAAACTTAAGTTGTGATTTCACACTATTCTGAAAACTCAGATTTCTAAATATTTGCATTTTCAAACTTTGATTTTAATTTCAATATTGTAAAAACAAATTCCTTAAATAAATAAAACATAAGAAGATGTGGATCAGATGGTCCTTTATTACAAAAACAACATAAACTGAAGGAAGAAAATGTTTTTTCCCCAAAAATTTAACAAAAACATACATCCAACGCTGTTGAAGTTCTGACGGTGTTGATGAAAAACTGACGGTGTTGACCAGTGTGGGAATTATACCGCGGCCACGCGGCCATGGCCGCCGTTGCCCTACACTTTGGCCTTCATGCCCCGTGAAAAAAAAAATCATTGTACGGCCACAGTGGCCTGTGTGCCCTGGCCCTGTCCAAGTTCCATGTATAAAGCGCCAGTGTGGCATAATGGGCCACCCAAGTAGTCTCTGAACTTCAATTAGTTCGTGGATTCGCGCAGGTACAGTGTCATAATAACCGTTGCCAGTGCGTCGTCGCACTGAAGCGTTTTTTTCCCCATCGCGTTCCCATTCATAAAAAACTCCTGTGCTGTCGTCATGACAGCATTCACAAAACAACGTCACTCACGGCTGTTAGCTCAAAAGTGTGCAGATTTGGATAAATATTTATATATCTCAGTTTACATCAGATTTCTATTAACAGGAATAATATTTTTATATTATTTTATATTATATTTTATATTATAAAATATTATATTGAATTGAACAGAATGGTATACTATATGAAGCCATACTATAGTATGATGTGACGTGAGATAGAAATTTAAGTCATTAAATTCAAGTTCACGAAAACATTTCCCTCCGCTGTGGCTGTCAGTCATTCTCCATTCAGCATCAAATAGCGCGTTACGTTCGGTTACAACACAGTCAACGATGAAACTCTCTCCAATATGATTCAATGTTAATATTATTATACTTGATCTGTAGATAAAGCTCTATGGTTTCGCATAAAATGACTTGCTGGACTGTATTGCTGTGTGTTCCTTTCTATCGTGTGTCTGTTAGATCAGAACACTGGAGCACTATAATTGTTCTTCACGCGCACAGTAACTGAAATTTAAAACTGTTAAAAGAAAAGGCTCAATAAACTATTGCATAGATAGATACTGTATAATACACAACGCATCAATATGTCTTTCCTTCGTGCTTTTAACTTTTCAATGCGGACTCGAAGAGCTGAGCGCTGTGACTCTGTGTTGTTTCAAGCGCATCATTCTGCGCTCGGGATGCGCATACGCGCTTTGTGCCGCACTGTATTGGGTCCTTTCATAATCATATAATACTTTTGTGCAATGAAAGATTCTTAATAGCCCTTTTTGTTCTGTCCTATCCCTCATATGTTGCTGCCTCATTAAACAGCTGTGCTATACATTTAAAAAAAAATGTCTTAATTTTATGTAGCCTAGACTATATATAAAATAATTGATCTTTCTGATTTTTATCTTGTATTTCATTAATGTATTTTACAACAATACAAAGAGCAAAGTGTAACGTTTTACCAGATTTAGTACTACACTTATTGTCTCTTATTTGTTCCCAGTAAATAATGTTTTTTTTTCACTAAATGTTCAGATTTGATAAAATTATTGTACACTTGTGATTTTTCTAGACTAAATTTTACTGCTGAGTTATCCACTAATCTAGTTTATAATATAATTTTTGTCATAGGTTATGATCATATTTTTTTGATTTGTTGGTTTTCTTTATAATGAAGTTGTCTGTATTAAGTAGATTGTGTTTAACACACAAAAGAGTGATTATCAGTTCAACACAGTTATAGAATTTCTATTTGATTTTTTTTTAACTGCGCTGGTATGCAAAAAAATGCATCTAAAAATGCATCAGATTGATGCTTTAAAATATGGAATATATAAAATTTTCTTACGGGGGAGCATGCCCCCCGGACCCCCCTAGAGGGGTAATATCCTTCTCACTTTTTTTCACCCCTGAACCGTTTTCATGCCTGATTATACATAAAATATTTTATTTTCTGTCTGATTTTTTTTATCTGAAGCCAAATCATTTCACAGAAGGTAAAATATATATATATATATTTTTTTTTTTAAAGTGATAATCCATGTCTTATTCAAAATTAGGATGTTATGGTATGAATGTGAATGGGAAAACCATCGAATTGCACTCAATGGCCTTTGTGCCCTGTCATATGGCCTTGGTGCCCCTAAAAAAAAAGAAAAGGTGGAGGCCAAATGGCCTTGCCCCTAAAATTACATAATTCCCACCCTGGTGTTGACAAAAAATATGTGTGCATTGTGATTATTGAACAGATATGCTCTTTAAAACTACTACTAAAACTTCTCCTTGTTATTAGAGTATTGAACTTACTGTAAAGCAAACTATAATAAACATTGCACATGCACCGTTTCCAACTATTATAAATTACACCGTTTCCAACTATAAAAAACAACAACAAGGGAAACTGTATACCTACTTTATACTGGGTGTGATCTTAAATTGACATTCCTTGACAACAATACTGCAACACATAATCTGTAGCTTAGAATCAGGTTCAATTAGCTTACTTAAGATTTAATTTTTGTCTAACCTGCGCTTACGCCTTGAGCAGCAGGCGTCGGACATGCACACGCTCTATTTGTATTACTTTTTTGCCTTTAACTCTCTTCTTCCACCTTTGTCTTTCCTTATCTTGCATAGCATGCTTGCTCTCTTGGTCACGGTTTAATTTTTCTCCTCTCTTTCGTTGGTACTTTCTATTTCTTCTCCTTTGCTCCTCAACTGAAAATTTCTGTCCAGCCATGCTATCCCACAATACAAATTGAAATAAAGAAAAATGTACTTGAATAAGACTATAGAATCAGACTTTTATTATCCTGATACTTTTTTTATTGGCCATATCGCCCAGCCCTACACTGGCTTCTCATTTCTCTATCTCTGTCTCTACATATATAAATAATATGGCTAAGTTACACGTTACACAATAATAAGCAGACCACTGCCTCCTCGTTCTCTACAAGTCAGATGCGTATGGTTAAATAATGAAATGCATGCTATGTATGTGCATTTATGTCTAAATAAAACCCTGAAATAACAGTTTAACCCTTCACTATTCATGGGTTTCAGTCACGTGACTTTTTTGTTGTGGCCGCCATCTTTAGGACCTTTGCGTTAAATCGCATAATCTCTCCCTGTTGATCGGAAAGATGTTGCACCCTTAAATAGCACAGATGAAAAGCAACGGTATTTAAATAAAATAGATACTTTAGGTATAGATCCGTATTTACTGTTAAACGAACTGCTGACTCCACTAAAGTCTAGGAAAAACTTGCCAAATTTTACGTTTGCTGACAGTTACATCTACCTTGTCCACAATTCCTCTCCATGTCCCCACCACTTTTGAAACATCTCGCGGCACGGATGTACCAATACAAATAAATAAGGGTAAAATAAGAGGTGATCTAGCATGCTGAAATGTGTTGTTTTTGAAATCAAGTGATGAAAGTGCTTGTTGACTCTGGATCAGTGGTGCAGAAACAGTGTTCTCTCGTGACTCGCGCACACCGCACAGTCTTGTGGCTGTGGCTGATGTTGCCAGATTGGGTGTTTTTTAGCTACATATTAAGGCATGTTTACGGTGTGTTTTAGCCGGGTTTTCGCCTGGAAGGCTATATAGAAATCTGGCACCCTATTGAACTAAGTTAAACTGAGCGAGCGTGCGTTCACAGTTACGTTGATCAGGCAGTAATTCAGTACGTTCAGTTCACGTTCGCCCAAAATATGAACGAGTTCATAAACTATCGTTAATTGAACACGTTCAGGCACAGTACTGTTGTATAGGTATTGAGAATGAGAAGGTGACGTCACGCGTATAACTCCGCGTTGCATTGTGGGAAGGATCCGCCATCTTGGGAGGATACGCTATCCGTTGTCATGGTTACTTCGACCGTGAGACCGAGAGAAATAGTGACAGAGAAGGAGAGCAGCTTGATATTTATTTGCCTTTTTGCGATAAGGCACAGTTTCTTGGGAATAAATGAAGCAAAAGGAAAGGGTCTCTATCGGGAGAGACTAAATAACAACACTAAGCAGCGTTATTTAGAGAAACTAGTTGACATCAACTAGGGCTGGATGATTAATCGAAAAATAATCGAAACCGAAATTCAGAGCCTATAACCGACGTAATTTTACCATGTCGGTTATTTCGGTTTTTGAATCCTATTAATATTTCCGCCCACTGCGTGTTAATGTACTTTCCCTTTAAAACATATTACCACGTGTGTAGTCACGTGACTCCGCACCGTCCAGTCTGCGACACTGAAGCAACATGAGCTCCTTTCACACAACGCGTTGATCCCGGGAAATTGTCGGGAAATTTCCTTCTGTGTGAACGCAAACACGAGCCGGGATTGATGCCAGGTTGGGGCTCTACATTGCTGTGTTCAGTCCCGAAACGAGCGCTGTTTGAACTAAAGCTGTAATCAATGCCGTGTCGTCGTAATGATGACGCTGAAGCCGGGATCGTTCGCGAGCGTGTTTATGATTGAATCAGAGAAAAAAATGCACACAAGCGTGATTTCTAGAGAGAGAAATCGCAGCTCATAAGCAAACTGTAGACGCTGCTGAGACATGAGCATTGCTCAAAAAGAGAGAGAGAGAGACTGACAAACGCCCAGCAAGTGCCTCCACAAAGCAGGTGTCTAACACAAGCATTTACAAATGCTATACAATATGAAAATGATTTTTTTTTAGTTTTATACAAGATATATTTTACTTTTAAAATGGGAATATTTACAATAATTTATTTTGTTTACAGAAATAACTTTTTAAAAGTTCTTTATTTTCTAAATTTTTAGGAAACTTTATTTTTACACTAAAACTTAAATTACATTTTTTATAAGACGTTTTTATTTCAAGCATCGTATGCTTTGTTTAATTCAAATGTTTGAAATATTTAATAAATAAGCATTAATAGCTATCTGTGTGTTTCCTTATTTTAGAATCACAAAGATAGGATTATGCACTCTTTCATTAGAAAAAATAACCGTAAACATATTTACAGTAAAAGCCTTGCCAGTGACATGAGAATTTTTTTTAAATAATCGTTCAATAATCGTAATCGAGGTGACTTGTTCGATTAATCGCGATTATGATTTTAGCCAAAATCTTCCAGCCCTAACATCAACATATATACATTATGGACACGTACGACCTGCTACAGAATGGACGAAAGACCCAAAGCACTACCACCTTTCACATACCCTGACATGGTCAATTGCCTGGTTTATGGTATCAGTGGCTAACGTTACTGCCTACACAATGCAAGAGTTCAGAAGCTTTAAGTCATTAACGTAAGAAGCTTATGAACAATTCTGCTGCGGCTGGGTCCTGGGTGCAAGAGAAACCCTAAAACCTGTAACGTTAAACTGCGAGAATTCAGTCTTGATGTTTCAGGCCTCATTCATATGTGGAAATAAATCTGATAAATCAGATACGTGCATTTGCAACGTCAAGCGGACAGGACATTCCCCTGTCAATGCAAATCATACGTCATTAAAAAAGTGTCTTTTTAAAACATTTCGCGGTACAGATATATCTATAACAAATTAAACAACTCTAGTTGAATAACAGAGTATTCATTTCGTTCGTTTGTGTTAAATAAAAGGCGAACTGTGCTGAACTGCTTTTGAAATCATGCTTTGCTCACTGTTGCTGCTGTCAGTTAATCGACAAGCAGTTTCTCTAAGCTGGCTAGCATTGTTATAAACCCGATAGAACCACTTTCATTTCTCTTCCTTCTCCATATCTTCCAAAGACACTGCCGTGTATCGCTGAAATGTAAACAAATACTGCGCTGTGCTGTCTCTCTCTCGCTATTTCTGGCATGTTTAGTCGCGCCTCTGTGAAGTTCTGAAGGCGTTGCCTCTGGCAACCGATAGCGTCTCCTCCCATCATGGCCGACCGGCTCAGACCCCGCCCAAATCGGCACGTGACTCCTCATTCTCAATATGTGATTTATGATTTAGTGTTGTATTAAATGGCCCAGTTATGCCCTATTATCACAGTTTACAGCACAGCAGATAGACGGCATGTTGAGATTCGGTCCTACAAATGGCGGCCGCTCCACTGTGTGACGTCACATGAAATCTATGAATATTCACAAATAATATTATATTCACACATTAAGAGGTTATTGGTGGATTTGTCAACTCCGTCAGCTTACAGGTCAACTCCGTCAGTATATATATATATATATAAAATCAACGTGATCGCAGAAAAAACACAGATTATCTCACATGTGAAATCGTGTTCCATCTCTTTCACTCACGCGAAACTGAAGTGCGCAGTCTCTCTCCGAACTCTCCCGCGATTTTTCTCTTTCCAATCGGCTGAAAACTCATGCGTGACACTTTCCCAGTTCACACAAAACTTAAAATTGTTCCTGAGCTGTGACTGCTGTCAGCCTTCTCAGAACGCCGAACTTCACTCACTCATCCCGGAAACAAAAAACTGTTTCCGTTTTTCCTCCAAGGGTCAAAGTCCACAGACTGCCGCTCTCCCAAAAACACAATAAAATGTATGTGTGTGCATGTGTATCATTCCAGACCCAAATACAAAATAAATGAAAGTATATTATCTCTTCTCAGAAAAAAATATACAGTTAGCCTATACATTTAGAAACCCAAACATTTTTCAGGGTCTCTACAGTTATTTATATACTTTAGTATTAATAATGTGAATTAGTTTTCATTTTAAGTTTAATTTCAGCTTTAGTGATTTTATTATAATCGATGTGGATGTCATTTTTATTTATTTTTTGTATATTCTATTTAGCTTTTTTCAGTTTTAGTTTTAGTATAATGTAACTTATTTTATTTCAGATTTATTCCAATTACCACTTTTAATTGTATTAATTTGAGTTTGTACTAACACCACTTATTGTATGATTGCCTATCATAGAAGCTTTTGGAAAACCCTTTGTATCACATGTGGTGATATAACATGCTGCGTACATAGACAGCTTATTAATTTTTAGAACAAACCTTTTGGAGTTATTATTATTAGTAGTATTATAAATTATATTATAAATAATAATTTGTGTAAAATGGATAGATTTACTTATATATATATATATAGTATGCATACTTGCATTTTAATATGCAATGTTTTGTCTTTGTTTTATTGTATTTATTTATTGCATTTATTCTTAAGAACTCTTCAAGGGTAAGGCTGATACTCTGCGCACTGATTCTCTGGATGTGGTCGTCCAAATGAAAATCTCAGAAATCAATAGTTCTTTTATAAAGGTCTAACTAGACAATACATAATGGTCGGTCAGAGGGACAACACGGTTGCGATGCGGTCTCTTTTTCTGAAATAGTCTAACATGCAAGGACAGCACGCACACACACGCTTGTCTCAACCTAGCATGAAACCCATGAATATTATTTTGACATCCTTGGCTAACTAACAGGGTCTTCTCTTTGAGAAAATAAAAGGCCTTACAAAGGAGGGGTGGTTCTTTAGATAATTGCAATTAGTATTTTTGGCCGGACACTATGTCTTGGCTGGGATCCAGTTCTGAGAATTGAGTGCTGGAGCATCGGCCAGTTCTGGCTGTCGTCCAGGAGCTGCTGCTGGTTTGACTGTGTGTTCAGACCATGAAGGTCTAGTGAAGACCGAGGGAAGTGAGGAATTACATGACAGGATATTATTTCCTGCAAACGCTGGGAGTCCCACACTGCCAGCCTGGTGTATAAAACAACCCCCTACCTTCCCATCCGGCCCTTTATGCTGCTGTCTCTTGCCACTTTTCTACCAAAAGCTTGGTGGAACTGGTGGCCACTTCCACTCAGGGCCAACTGCAGCTCTACGGTACAAGGTGGACCTGACAGGTACGAAAGTGGTTGCCATATTCTCAGGAAAAAAATGCACAAAATCCATCACTGGATACATTTGCCAAAGATACTAATATTCACCATTGTGGTACTAATATTTACATTCAATGTACTAATATGCCCATTTTAAGAGTAATAAGGTACAAAGGTGTACCTTTTGAAAGGGTACCACCACAGTGACAGCTTTTATGCCTTTTTTTTCTGAGTGCAGGATTCGCCAAACTCATAAAATGAATACTATATTATGTAATGTATTCCACATGTAGGCATGATTTTCCCCAAACGTGTATACAGACTAAAAGCAAAAAAAAAAAAGACTATATTTCTAAAACAAATATGCATATTATATAAATTCTTAGCCATGATAAAACAAATGTTTTATAAATACTCATATAATAATAATACTACATATAATATAATACTAATACTTCTTTACCATATCTTCTTCTTTATCTTGTGTCTATGCTACATTCTTATACATAAGACATTTTTGTGAATCGATTCATAATCATTTCAGAAAGAATCGTGATGCATCAATTAATATCCCCCCCATTGATACTCTTATGCACACATTATCACTTGTAACCCTCAGCATTTAAGTCTTTACACTTTTAGCCGCACAGCTAAACACACACACACACCACACACACACACGCGCGCAAACATACACTTGAACAGAAGAGCGATCCATCAAAGCATTCAGAGCTGTCAGGGGTAAACAGGAGAAAAGGGCCGTAAGCAAGAATCTCTAACACAGATTTGATTTGCCCGATTTACCTTAAAAAAAGAAGAGAACCCGCTGATATGACTTCAGTCGCATTGTATTTTGCCAGCAGGCATATGTCACTTTAGTGCCGTCAAAATCCTTACTCCATGGCTGCTGTGTAATCTGATTTACCAGCAGAGGATGAGATGTTTGGGACACCAATTCTGAATTGTTATCAAAGCGGCATTGACACTCCTATTAGCGCCTTTCATCGAGGTCTGACGTGTCACCAACTTATAAACTCTCTGAGCACTATTCTGGTGTTGTCCTTTCAGATCCGACTTTTTTTGGCAGAATGGAAGGAGGGTGGCAGGCAGGTTTTAGCATCCAATCTGGCCAATGCTCCTTGCGCAGATGCTTTTCTGATGATGGAAGTGAGCAAACGCGAGAGAGAGAAAGAGAGAGAGAGAGACCTTTTCTTGACGCACACGTGTATTCACGTGTACGCACCGATCCGGCATTGCCAGATGCATTGCATGATGGGTAATTTGAGGGCTTTCAGGCAGGCAGAAATTAGACAAGGAGGTATTTGGG
>CM070819.1:11764869-11800754 GCA_036326025.1 Chrosomus eos | reverse complement strand
GGTGTATACTACCTGGAGAAAGCTATCTGTTAGCATTAATATTCATCCTGGACCACCCGGAAGTGTGAGATTTAAAATCTGCCACCCTCGCTCATGGCCACACAGAGCCAATCGGTTGAGAATGTCTTGTGACTAAGGGCATTTTCAAACCTGTAGATTGTATGTTTTGTTCCGAAACAGGGGGTTAAATTGTTACAATGTTGCATTTTCCTTCACAAGGCAACAGTTTAAGATGGAGAGGAATTCTTTGGCTTTCAACTGGGTAACCTAATGTGCTCACCTATAGATTAAGACACTGCTGCTTTTATGCCGGACATTTCCCATTATGAATTATGATGATTGGTTCGTTGGGTCGGATTTCTTTTTCACCACAACCAAATGGCTTCAGAGTGTGTTTTCAATCTGGCCAAGACACATCTTGGTCCAGTTGTTTTGGTGTAGATCCGAACACGGTTACCGTGTAAAAATATGCATAAACAAATCATAGAAAATGCACCAGGGAGAAAGCGTGAAGGGGGACAAAAAACATGCCAGGTAAATAATATTGTGATTGGTCAATAAAACCACACAGCAATGTCTCAAAAACAGCAGACAGAGACAAATATAAGTCGATTCAAAGCTTGTAAGAGCCTTATAAAAATACAGGCAGTGGTAAAACATCTACTATAATAGAATTGTGCAACAATGTTATTTTCTCAGGATACAAAACAAGTTTGGAAAGTTCAAACACAACAATCTCAGAAAACTGAAAAAAAAATACAAATAAATACAATCTCGTAGAGAATATGGTGAAGTCTCACAAATGAAAGGGTGACTTTGGTGATTGTATGCTCTCTGACAGCTGACATTTTGATGTTTAGAGTGTTGGGACAATTTTTCCTTACCGGAATGTGTTATTTGGTGAATTTATGAAAGGAATAGTTCACCCACAATGAAAATTCTGTCACCATTCACACCTTAATGTAGCCTAGAAATCTAGACGCACCCTAGCGGCCGCGAAAATCATTTCGCTGCCAGTGTGGTCTAGCAACTCTCAATAGACTTTTTAGTTGGAAAAACCAATTTCGGGTCAGGCCAATCACATCGTGTATAGAGTCGGCGGGCGGGCTTAACACAATGACGGCACAGTTCATGACGTTCCGCGTGATTTCCATAGGTGATTTCCCTGCTGCTTGAAAACAATGAAGATGCAGCGGTCTTTCGAATCGGCTTTGGCCGCGACTCTGGAGGACTTGGAGTTAAGAGAACATCACTTAAGTCATTCTTAGAAAAGGAAGATGTGTTCGGAGTTTTGACGACCGGATACGGCAAAAGTTTAATATATCAACTAGCTCCGCTAGTGGGAAAACGCACGGGACTCACTCAGCCACAGCCGTTCGTTGCTCTGGTTGGTTAGCGCTGTCCTATTGCATGCAGAGGGATTTTGAAAGACAACCGTTTATCCCGCCCATCGGATTGAGGTATGTCAATGGAGAGTTCCCAGACCTAACATCTTGATGTAGGTCTGGCATGCCAGGCTAACCTTAATGCATTCCAAACATAGAATATGACTTTTCTTCTTCCAAACACAAAAGATGATTTGTGAGTGTGTGTGGGTAAACAATATCCTACCTGCTGTTTTCCATAAAAAGCAGTAAATTGGGTGGGTGCTATCAAACTTCAGAATGACAAAAAGCACCATAAATGTATCATAAAAGTATGTCAAGTCTTCAAAAGACATACAACAACTTTGTGTGAGGAACAGAGTGAAAATCTTGCCCTAACTAAGCTGACAGGAGCACCTATGTTTCTCTTTATCAGTGAAATAACTTTATATAGCCTTGTTCTTTAGACCGATGAGCTGACACAATACTTAATTTTCTTGATGCAAATGTCATGTAATACTATCATATAATAGCATAATGTAATGTTCATTCTCTATTAAGTTTACAGCAAAAACTACTTGACTGATAATTATATTTCAGTCTGATGGGAATGCCCCTCTGTCTAACACCTTGAAGTTTTATTTCTAGACTGTTTTTGGTTTAGATTCAACACTTTCTTCCATTGTCATGGTGATAGAGAGAAAATGCATCAATGCTGATTGCTGAAGTCAAAAGCGTTGACCTCAGCTTCTTGAGTTAGAGACATATTGCTGTTTGATGCTCTTATGCACGACAGTCAGATGTTTAGAAACACGAGGAAGTGTTATTTAAGTCTAAAGTATTAATAACTGATGCATGAACCTTTATGAAACACGATTTGTAAACCAGCGGTTCTCAAAGTGTGGCAATTGAAAAGAGACAGCAAAGTGGAAGATCTTCAGTGAAAAATGACTTTAAATGTCGTTCTTTTCCTCACACAGAATTATCATATGGCCTCAGCAGACTTAAAATATAGTGCACAAGTCATATACAACTTTTATGATACCTTTATG
Source organism: Chrosomus eos (assembly GCA_036326025.1). Classification (NCBI taxonomy): domain Eukaryota; kingdom Metazoa; phylum Chordata; class Actinopteri; order Cypriniformes; family Leuciscidae; genus Chrosomus; species Chrosomus eos. The sequence continues at coordinate 11,798,338 of CM070819.1, read as the reverse complement.
TGCTTTTTGGAGCTTGGCAGTTGCAACCACCATCTTCTCATCCCTTTTTTATCTCATTTTGTGATCCCCAAAAGAGAATGTTAAAAAAAAAAAGATTCTATGAAAAAGAAAATGACATGAAATAGCATGAAGTATATCATAGATAGATAGATAGATATATAGATAGATAGATAGATAGATAGATAGATAGATAGATAGATAGATAGATAGATAGATAGATAGATAGATAGATAGATAGATAGATAGATAGATAGATAGATAGATAGATAGATAGATGAGTCTCTTCCTTTCAGTGAAATGGTCATAGTCTTTTATGTTTCTATTTCTCGAAAGACAGCAGACTGAAGACTGACTAACCTGTCTGCGAAGATCACGGGTCTTCTTGGTCATCTTGTCAATAGCCGAATTCAGCGGGTCTCCTTTTTCTTTTCTTCCAGTCTGCAATAAAAGGGGAAAAAGGTTGAGAAACATAGTGCTACTTGTGTAATATTGCCTTTTCATAACCAACTAGCTCACACCAGAAGAACATGAAAGAGTAACAAACAAATCAAGAGAGATTGTAAGTGTTACATTAAAAATAGTGTTGTCTGCCTTAAGTAGGATTTTGGTGAAGGTTTTTAGAAACCCCTTGAAACTTGAGCCCCGTAAGTGCCTCTAACTGTAGACACAGCAGGGATGGAATAAAGCAAGTGCCTCATAAAGTAACAATAGAGTGTAGACACGACCAACGATAAAAAAGACTGAGCACAGTAGCAGATTTTGCAGACAGACTGACATGAAAGAATCCTCTGTGCTACATTTCTCCTCGACAAAAATGGCTGGCCACAGGCAAGTCCTAAAACGACAGGGATTAAACCTTTATAGCCATATAAAAGACACATTGTGGGGTGCAGATAACTCCATCTGATGAAGCCGAGAGGACACTATAGCCTGGAGCCATTTGAAAATTGCAACCAACTCTGAATGCTGCACAACTTGCATGTTCTTTCACCAATACTCTACGAACTGAAGCTTAACATGAAACTAACTCCAGCTCGGAGGAATCCAGAGTTAAGTGTCTACAATTCTCTATTATATTCATAGTATGAATCAATAGCATTTTTGTCTCTCCAACCCTCTCATTCAATCTTTTGACAGTTTAACTGCAGAGGGGAAATGAACAAATTTGACCAGAGTCATGCTTTCTGAATCATCAATTCACAGGTGCTTAACAACACTAAACTCCCCAGATGACACACTCTATGTGTGATACAATATGACATGCAGTCAAGCTTTGATTTAGAGAGGGAGCCAAGGGAAAAAAAAAGACAGTTCCAAACTGCCCAGAAACTACATTCACTGACTAATCTGATTGGCTGGCGTTCTGCAACTTCCTGAAATAAAGGCACAACGATTTCTCTATCAATCCTTTATCAATCAGCCTGAAACTTTAGAAGGTACCATGTTGATTCAATAAGCACTTTAGAGAAAGAGTAAATGTGAAATTTAAAGTGAATTTGCCAAATAATTTAAGGGTTGGTGGCATACAATAAAAAATAATAATAAAAATAAAAATAATATATATATATATATATATATATATATATATATATATATATATATATATATTATATATATATATATATATATATATATATATATATATATATATATATATATATATATATATATATATATATATTAGGCACTTAGTAGCAAGTAAACAAGCAGAGCTGCATATTTCCACATTGTTTTTGAGTAAGGCCTGGGAAATAAAGCATACAACTTGGTTTGGGTGGACAATAATCACAAGGTCTATAGACAATCCCTGCATTTTTAATTGTTTTATGTACAACTGTTGTGCTATAGTCCATATTTAGATTAACCCGCCCCCAGTGGCCACATAAAAGGTCACTTTATATGTTGGTCAGACTGTATCTCATTCTGACTAAATAGGCAGTTATTAGCCAGAATAAGCTGTGATGTGGACTAGACTTGATGCCATGAAGGAAAAGTCTGGCTACACGTAACTAGTTTAGGAGTGTCATGCACCATATAATCTGAATGCCCCTGATTGCTTCCTGTCTGATTGTTCCAGTGGCTGTTGTCCTCAAAAAAGGATTCTCTTTCTCCTGTCAAGAGTGAGCGGGTGAAATGTGCTCGGGTTGAAACGAGGACGGTTCCTCTTGTTAGCGAGTAATTAAAGATTTTGCAGCGGTGGCGGCCGCCTCCCCTAGGTCCGATCTGCCAGACAGCTCACAGCTGGCTCCTGTTTGTCAGTGTCAGAGGAAACTCTCACCGTTGATGACAACACACGTCCCATGTCTGTCTCTCTCTCTCTCTCTCTCTCTCTCTCTCTCTCTCTCTCTCTCTCTCTCTCTCTCTCAGCAGCAAGACTGCAGGCAGTGGCTCCATACAAACACAAACAGTATCCTATTAAATATGGACAGCAGGACTGAAACAGCTAAATGCCTGCAAGAATTTGCAAGAAAATGATACAATGGTGTACAAAAGTGTATGAGAGGACAAGATGATGGTGCAATGCAGGGTCATTTAAGATGCCATTTGGGATCTATTTAAAGTGCTTTATTAAGAACAGTGCTCCAAAATAAAGAAAATTATCACTCAGAATCATACTTTTTCCAGTGGTGTTTTTTTTTATTTTAATTTATAAAAATGCAACTATGGATGGATGAATGGAAAATAAAGAAAAAAAATGAGCTTGTAGAGAATTTACGGATGAACCAAACACAAATTAATCTTTCTAATCTCTCATGGGCTTCATTAAAATGTGATTCAACATTACGGATTTTAACACCACATTCCTAAGTCACAACACTGACGCCAGATAGTCTAGGCACCCCCTCCGGAGAAGATTTTTATGGCCAAGACTCCTCAGAGATAAGCCTAAAACAGGAAGAACGTTGCCAGAATGGTGAAAGGTCTGACCACCTTTGACCTCCCTCAGCATGACCACTGCTGAACATGACACCGAAAAGTAAAACAGACTTCCCTCTGCGTGAAGACTTTTGAATGACCTCATTGTTGAGACCTCTTAAAACCCACAGAGACAAGAGACTTCTCATATAAAAATGCATAAACTCATCCCAGAACAATTCTTGACGAACTTATAATCAAACATTGTTCCACTACCTAATCCTATATTGTAGCTATGTATGTGTCTATTATACTAGATAGCATACAAGTCATGCAAATGTTGTTACTTTAGATGGATGAATGAAAGTGTGTCTTGTTTGATATCAGTGAGATCATATATTCTTAATTCTTAAGATGGCTTGAGTGAAATCTGTGTAAAATGCTTTGTATGATTATAATAATCTATAATGTTAAACTGTGGTCTCTTGTTCTCTGCTAGTGTTGGAGAGCAAGCAGATCATAGATAACGCCTGATTTATGATAAGAAGAAACGAGGTCCACCTCCTAAGATGATGCCATTGTCCAATTGGCCAGAATTCTCCAAAAGAGGTTGGACTAACTTTAAGTTAAAGACCCGAACAAAGCCGTTCAGTTCAGTTCAGAGTTCGGTCCAGAGAGCAGTTCAGTTTCGGTTCGGTTCAGTTCGGCAGTTCGGTTCGGTGTTGAATTAAGTTTGTGCCTCTCTCGACAAACAGCAAGAGAGTGTTCATGTTCGTACGCTTCTACATCGACCAGACCCAAATTAGACCAGCAGACAAACACAAACTCATCAAGATCGGAGTTTAAAACAGCTTCATTCAAGCCATCAAACTTTTCGTCTCACTTTTCTTTCTTTTTCTTAGTTGTATTTTATTTTCTCGTTAAAAGTCTCGTTCTAAGTTAAGTTTTGCTGTAAAGTCTCGTTTTAACGTTTCAACTACAAAACCAGCTTCCAACTTCAAAGACTTTCACTCATCCGCGCCAACACCCCACGTGACTGGCCGTCCAAGATCTATCAGGCACACGAGGAGACCAGCCAAATAACGGACCCGGGAAACACCTTTGACGAAGCACCGCAAAAAGGAAACTCCCTGGCATAAGCAACGCAAAGACAAGCAAGTACTCCAGACTCGATCTGAACTGGTGCCTTTGTATGTAAATTGAATAACCTGTCTAAGAAACGAAGGGTTAAATTAATGCTTGGTGGTTCGTTCAGGTCATGTCTTACAAGTGCCTCTCACTCACTCTGAAAACCCACTCTTTCTCTCTCTTTCTCTCTTTTCCTCTGCGCCTCGTATGAATGTGTGTGTGTGATTGTGTTTAGACCTTAGTTTTATGTGTTTAGAATAGTTAATAAAGTCGTCCATATATTTGAAAAGATATTTGTCTTGTGTTTTGCTTACACATTTAATGTCTTGTACTGCCGATCTAAAGTTACCTTGCTAATACATAGTGTTTCACTATAGATTGGATATTTATATCTGTTGCCAAGGTTTAAATTACGGCCCGTTCAAATGAACTCTAAACGAGTCATTTGCTCGGTTCCATAGTGATTCGGTCAATGATTCATTGCAAACCGATGAATCATTTCCCTTTGAGCTAAATTGGCCTTCCGGCCCCCTTAAATACATTTTATGTATATTATTATTATGTAGGTTCGCTACATTATTTGGTGGAGGATGCGGGCAGTTCAACCTAAATTGTAAGAATATTATCAAGATTTATCTTTTCATATTGTGCGGATGAGAGATCCGATTCTCTGAGAGTCTGTGTGTGACGCGCGCAGCGCGCGCCCCGTTTGAATGAATGCTGCTGCTGCTGTTGTTGTCTGTGAGTGAAGCTCCCAGAGAAAGCTGAAAAGTCTAGTCTGCCGCCCTATTTGCTCTCTTGTTAACTGCAGTAAATAAGATATGAAACCTCGCACTACGATAAGGTAAGAATTGAGCGTGTTCCTCATTTCCAGAAATACCTCGTTAGAGCTGTTCGATTTCTGCGTGTTCCAGAGTCTTTCAGGAAAGCTGTAACGTTGTGTGTGTGTGTTTATATCAGTTAGAGAACTGAACGAAATCAAACTGCAGTAATTAAAATAACCCTAACGTTATAAGGACTAATATTCTCCTCACAGAGCGATGAGCGTGTTCCTCATCTAAGTTAGTCATAAGCCTTATATTTATTTATCTGATTCAGTGCGTGTCCCACTGATCCCCGTGATAAACAGCGAGGCTTAACTAATCTTATCTGTTTGTGTCCGTTCAAATAATTCTCGTGTAACGTTGCGCATGTCCGAGTGTAATTTGAATAGTGGTTATTTAAATTCGTTATCAAGTAAAGCTTGCCATTGAAACTGAACCAACAGTTATTGTTTTATGTGCCTAGATAAACTTGCACAGAGACGATCCGCCGAGGTCGTCCTAATTACATCTATTATAACACAAAGCTGTCGCTTGCTTAAAGTTAATATCACTCTTGACAAACTGAGTGAAGCCCCACGTCGTAAAACCAGCTACGAGTGGTGTATCTTATTTGAACAGTGTGAAATGCGCCGACATTTCCCGTAATAGGATCGATTGTTACTGTACATGCATGTTCTGTGGACATGGTTGAAATGCTCCCATATTGCATGGAACTGTAACAAATTGTTTTCCAACTGTCTGCAATTCCCGGTTCGCCCACTAGCGTTCGTTTGGTCGCTATAGTTACGATCGTGACACGGAAGTCTTGGCCAAACGTTTCCGGGTGAACTTTGACCCAACCCTCGGTGTAAACAAACGCTAGCTAAGCTAAGCTAACCTGAGCAGTTGTTCACATTGAGGTCTGTGCTAAAGCCTTTAGCATCAGTTATCAATACTAACCCCAGCAGTTAACTACAGTGTCTGTTTGAACAAAGTTAAATTGATTTAACCATTTAAACACCTCGACTTTTAGACCTCTTTTCTTCGTTTTTCTTTTACCTCTCTTTTTTACTTTACCTATATTTTACTGGAAAAGGAAATATTGGTTTACAATTATTAATTACTTTACCTGCATGTTACTTGAAAAAGAGAATGCTGGTTAACTATTATTAATTGTCAATTTTGAATTTGATTTTAAAGAAAGGGTAATATTGGTTTACAATTATTAATTACTTTACCTGCATTTTACTTGAAAAAGAAAATGCTGGTTTATGATTATTAATTGTCAAATTTAGAATATGTTTGAAGAACAAGGAAATGTTAAAATAAAATTGAAATTCTATTTTTCTAGACAGGTCATTTTTAATGATTTCTAGATTTATTTTTAATAATTCTAATTTCATAATTTTCATAATTTCTAAATTTCTCGTTGAGATCTAATCACTTTAGGTGAATAAGTCTTGAACTCTGAAAGTTAAAATTTGAAAGTTGTTATTACTATTACAAAAATAGTGTTAGACTCAGACTTGCTCATTATTGTCATTGCGTTTTATCCTTTCGTCCTGTTGGTTATAAACTTAACCACTATATTTGTTCTGATTAATTAATTTTCGGGACGCTTCAATAGGGGACATTACCCTCTCCATACGAGTTTCAAATAAACCAGAGACAATCGTCTTTTACAAAAGTTTATTTGTGTGTTTAGTTGTTCCTCAACTATCAATTCTATACTCGTGGTAGACGTAAAGGTAGCGGGATCCAACCTCCTTGCTTCATTTCTTCCTCATCACGTCTTTCCTGTTCTGTCCTGCTTTATTCCATCTTATTCTTCACATTTGTAGGAACAAACCTGGAAGAACCACCAATCGACTCTAAAAGAGACAAATATAATCTGTCCCAACAAACAGATTATTAGATATTTGATTTTTAATCAAACCCTCTTGTGTTCTTCATACTCTCCCTGCATTTGTAACGCAATTTAAACTTTGACATCTTATCCAAGATCAAGTAACAGAGACAAGTACTGAGCAAACTCCGCCTTCAAAGCATCCCTGCTGTAAGCGGTCGAACTGAAGGTGTGTGGTGTCAATCCTGTAAAACTCAGCGAAGAGGTATCAACATCATTATTGTATTATTTTTCCTCGCAAACATAAGCAATAATATTGTTTACCTTTCCGGAAACAGATTTTCATTGATAAAAACATTTATGAGAAATTAATACTTCCCCTAGTTAATAATTTTCTTTTTGTTTTTTTGTCCCTCATTGAAATTGGTTGTTAACTTTTCTCTCTTTGTCCCTTACTCAGTTGAGCGACTAAGTCCTCACCCCACGAGTTGAAACCAGCTTTTCATTGATAGAAAATATTTATAAAAATATTTCTCCCATTGAAAAAAAAAAAGTTTCTTTCCATTGAGATTTGTTTTAACCTTTTTCTCTCTCTTTCATTTACCCAGTTGAGTGACGAGATCTTCGCATCACTAGCCTCACTGTGTACACTTAGACCAACACTTAGTCATCACGACACTTCACTATTGGTGTACAATTACTGAAACGACACTTAGCCGTTCAACCACATATAGGCTTATACACACAGATCTGTGTCAGTCTCTTCACCAAGCGTGCCAACATGTCGTGGACGACAAACCCCACTGCCCAACGGGAAGACGTGGACGCCTGGCTCAGAGGCATTACAGACTGCCTCACACCAAAGACAATTGAACTGTTATTATTTTTAATAATAATCATAATTCTGAGAAGATTCCTGACACATGATTCAAGCCAGAACCAAAACCACGTGGAACTAACCAAGATAACCTGTTCCTTAAGTAATGCCTTCACAGCCCAGCTAAACCTAAGCCACCAGCACGTCACCCACCTACAGGAGGAGCTGACACGTGCCCAGAACCGCATAGACAAGCTGGAAGTGAAAGGCCAGGATGACTCCAAGACCATCGAGTTCCTGCGAGAGCTGATGCACACTCAACACTGCAAAGACCAGCTCAAAGGTAAAGCTCAAGACAAACTCAAAGTGTCTGACGAAGCGGAGCAAGAAACAAAGACACAAGTTGACAAGCTCCAAGAAGCCCTTGCAGTCACTGAACGTGACAAACAAGAGTCAAAGACTGTCCAGAAACACCTGGTGAACCAACTCCAGGCTGTTGAACATCAGCTAGAGAAAGCCAAAGCTGACATTGAAAGTAAGAACTCTAAAATCACTGCTCTGGAAGACCACCTGCAAAGGTGCAGCGTTGAAATGGACCATCTGATCCAACAGCGAGACGCCGCCAACGACGAGCTCTACGCGGTCAGAGATGAACTCCAGCACAGTGTCCAACAGAAACCAGAGCCAAGAAGGGAGAGACCTCCCTCAGCATCACCCCTGCTGAGCAGAACAGAGTCCTCCATCCCAGAACCAGCATACAGTGAAATAGGTGAATGGCCACAACCCAAAACGTCACCGGCCTTCACCACAGAACTGTTCACTGCCAACAAACGAAGAGAGCTCATCCAGGCAGATGCCCAAGCTGCACATGGGATGACCGTTAAAGATCTCAACCAGCTGGTTAAGAATATCACTCAGTTCAACCCGAACTCCACAGAGGGTCTCGACATCCAGGCCTACCTCCGAGATATCGACTTCCACCTCGAGGCGAGACCCCATATGACTGACAGAGACAGGTTCTACCTCCTCAGATCCACATCCAGTCCAGAGGTACGAAGCTTCCTAGACCGACAACCTGCTAATGTCATGTCAAACTACCAGCTACTACGTGAGACAATGATTAAAGAATTCACAGGTCCAGAGTCAGAACACGGTGTGTTAATCGCCTTGGAAACCAAACAATGTCGACAAGAGACTCCCCAAGCCTATTACCGCCGCTTTCGACAAGCATATTTAGGTGGACATAACAAACCTGAACTTGAAGAGGATGTGAACTTCAAAACCCTCTTCCTGAGAAACCTGCACCCTGGTTTGAGTCATCATCTTGGCATCATGGCCTGCCCAGGCACAATGACAATTCAGCAGCTACGTGACCTGACACACAAGGCCTACATCAAACAAAAGATGTCCTCCAAGAAAGGTTTGAAAACATCCACAGTGTCAAACTCCATCAGCCAAGACACAAGCCTTGCACTGGAAGACACCCAGTGGTATGACAACACCACAGTCCTTCGTAAGGAGCACAGAGAACGTGACTCCCATGCCGATGACTTCTACCACTCCAACCACATGGAAAAGTCATGGGACCCACCAGAAGGAAACAACTGGAATCAACGAGTGCATCCAAAAGCATTCTATGTGGGTAAGCGACAACGAAACCCACCTCCGCACCACTCAGCCAAACACCCCACTGAGTGTGCCCAAGAACACGACAGTCTCCCCGCAGAAGACATGGAGCAACTACGGAGGCAACTGCACGTGCTCATCAAAGACAAGCTGAACCCAGAAGACCAGTGATCACCTTGTACACCTTCCTGAGACGACCACCTGTTCCACAACAACCCAGAACAAAGTGGTCTCTCACAGTCAACCACTGACAAACACCCCGAGGTACCAGAAAACACCATCCTGGTTACCCATCACACCCCAAGCTCCAAACTCAAGAACGATGTGTGTGCTACAGCAACGACAGTAAGCCCAGAAGGTCAGAAAGTCTGTCACAACCAGAAGGCATCACAAGAGGAAGGCAACAAAGGAGACCACGTTTTGCACTACAGCTTCACGCATCCATGCCAAACCATCTCCCAATGTCTGCCAGAGAACTTCCTGCCTTACTGGACTGACCCCCAGCAGATCACAGAAGATCCCTTTCCAAGGCAAAGATGCAACAAGCCCATCAAAGCTTAACCATCAAGCAAAAGGGGGGAGCAAAACAGACTGAGACAGATCTGACATACATACAGTATACATGCAGTACCTGCACTACACTACACTGTACCACTAACATACACAAGTTAAACAAAGCTACCATGAAAACATCCAACAAACATGTTCTTCCCACAGGTAGACACTGAAATCGCAACACTGACTTAGCTATCCTTTCCATAGGAAACATGTAGCAATACACCCAACAAGTGTAACCCTCTCATTACGTTGTGACACCTGACACTGCACAGCAGTAGCCATACAGGAGTCACTCAACTGCTTTGTTTTGCTTTACCTCTTCCCTTTCTTCTTCTTTTATTAGGTAAAATCCCTGTTACCCCATAAGGGTCAAGGTTACCATATAAGGATTGACGCACCACGCCTGATGTTTGCAAGTCACCTTAAAACGAATGTTAGCCTAGAGAACTCTCTGCATCATTCGAATCAAAATTTGAAAGGTAAATTGGTCTAAACCTAGAACAATTTAGAAGAGAATAAAACAAACAAATCAAAGTTAGTCACAAAGTTGATCAATCACCGTTTTAAAACAAACTAGAATAACGGTCCTAAAATTGAACTAAACTTTTTCCACATGATTGACTATATTGAGAGAGTGAACCTGTTTAGGCCTAGATAATCTAATGCCCTGCACCAGTAAAGTGACCAGTCATGGCGGTGTTTGCCTTGTTGTTTGCTGTGTGTGTTTGCTTCTTCTGTTTCTCCAGCGTTCAATGATGTCTTCTCTCATCAACCCATCATCGATCGAAGGGGGGATATGTAGAGAATTTACGGATGAACCAAACACAAATTAATCTTTCTAATCTCTCATGGGCTTCATTAAAATGTGATTCAACATTACGGATTTTAACACCACATTCCTAAGTCACAACACTGACGCCAGATAGTCTAGGCACCCCCTCCGGAGAAGATTTTTATGGCCAAGACTCCTCAGAGATAAGCCTAAAAACAGGAAGAACGTTGCCAGAATGGTGAAAGGTCTGACCACCTTTGACCTCCCTCAGCATGACCACTGCTGAACATGACACCGAAAAGTAAAACAGACTTCCCTCTGCGTGAAGACTTTTGAATGACCTCATTGTTGAGACCTCTTAAAACCCACAGAGACAAGAGACTTCTCATATAAAAATGCATAAACTCATCCCAGAACAATTCTTGACGAACTTATAATCAAACATTGTTCCACTACCTAATCCTATATTGTAGCTATGTATGTGTCTATTATACTAGATAGCATACAAGTCATGCAAATGTTGTTACTTTAGATGGATGAATGAAAGTGTGTCTTGTTTGATATCAGTGAGATCATATATTCTTAATTCTTAAGATGGCTTGAGTGAAATCTGTGTAAAATGCTTTGTATGATTATAATAATCTATAATGTTAAACTGTGGTCTCTTGTTCTCTGCTAGTGTTGGAGAGCAAGCAGATCATAGATAACGCCTGATTTATGATAAGAAGAAACGAGGTCCACCTCCTAAGATGATGCCATTGTCCAATTGGCCAGAATTCTCCAAAAGAGGTTGGACTAACTTTAAGTTAAAGACCCGAACAAAGCCGTTCAGTTCAGTTCAGAGTTCGGTCCAGAGAGCAGTTCAGTTTCGGTTCGGTTCAGTTCGGCAGTTCGGTTCGGTGTTGAATTAAGTTTGTGCCTCTCTCGACAAACAGCAAGAGAGTGTTCATGTTCGTACGCTTCTACATCGACCAGACCCAAATTAGACCAGCAGACAAACACAAACTCATCAAGATCGGAGTTTAAAACAGCTTCATTCAAGCCATCAAACTTTTCGTCTCACTTTTCTTTCTTTTTCTTAGTTGTATTTTATTTTCTCGTTAAAAGTCTCGTTCTAAGTTAAGTTTTGCTGTAAAGTCTCGTTTTAACGTTTCAACTACAAAACCAGCTTCCAACTTCAAAGACTTTCACTCATCCGCGCCAACACCCCACGTGACTGGCCGTCCAAGATCTATCAGGCACACGAGGAGACCAGCCAAATAACGGACCCGGGAAACACCTTTGACGAAGCACCGCAAAAAGGAAACTCCCTGGCATAAGCAACGCAAAGACAAGCAAGTACTCCAGACTCGATCTGAACTGGTGCCTTTGTATGTAAATTGAATAACCTGTCTAAGAAACGAAGGGTTAAATTAATGCTTGGTGGTTCGTTCAGGTCATGTCTTACAAGTGCCTCTCACTCACTCTGAAAACCCACTCTTTCTCTCTCTTTCTCTCTTTTCCTCTGCGCCTCGTATGAATGTGTGTGTGTGATTGTGTTTAGACCTTAGTTTTATGTGTTTAGAATAGTTAATAAAGTCGTCCATATATTTGAAAAGATATTTGTCTTGTGTTTTGCTTACACATTTAATGTCTTGTACTGCCGATCTAAAGTTACCTTGCTAATACATAGTGTTTCACTATAGATTGGATATTTATATCTGTTGCCAAGGTTTAAATTACGGCCCGTTCAAATGAACTCTAAACGAGTCATTTGCTCGGTTCCATAGTGATTCGGTCAATGATTCATTGCAAACCGATGAATCATTTCCCTTGAGCTAAATTGGCCTTCCGGCCCCCTTAAATACATTTTATGTATATTATTATTATGTAGGTTCGCTACAAGCTTAATGGTTATACATAAAATTCAACTTATGTGTAACTTAAATAATGTTTTCATCAATTAACCATCACAGAAAACCCAAACTTAGATTAAGCAAGCAGAATGTAACATACAATTAGATTTTTTTACAATGGTGAAAGGTCAGACTCAGTCTGAATGGACATTATTTTAAATACTAATTTAAAAGTCTTACATTATTTTAAATAATGATCCATGTACAAAGTTTTTTTTTTTTTTTTTTTTTTTTTTTTTTCTGGCATGAATTGATATTCAAAACATACTGTTAATTAGGCATTCCACTTTCATTTGAGAGAAGACCCTGAGAATGAATGCTGAATTCTGAAGCCATCATAACCTTTACCGGTGCTGCCATTTCAAATGGTATCTTTTAAAGCAGTATATAATTATTTTTTCTATTTTTTTGGCAACATGGAGCGCAATTAGGGGGCCAATCACCAACCCCACTCTACCTTTCAGCAAAGAGAGACAGAGTAAGACAGCTCTGGACAAATCTGAAATCAAGCTTTACTAACACATTACAGCATAAAGCTCTTAAATCCCAAGAGAAGAGCCCTAAATCAGTTTACAAACATCAGTTTCAAACCAGGGAACTCATTCATCTATTGGAGAGAGAAAAAAAAGAAGAAGTGGATACCTTTACAAACCAGCCATTGCTTTGAGCTAAATTAGGCGAGAACATATCTCCTCAAAGATAAATCCATCCATCCATCCATCCATCCATCCATCCATCCATCCATCCATCCATCCATCCATCCATCCATCCATCCATCCATCCATCCATCCATCCATCCATCCATCCATCCATTATTTGGCATTTATGTATTATACTTTTTTTATTTTCCTCCTTATTTATTGTATTTTCATTCCGTGAAGTTCTGAAGTTCTTTGAAATTGAAACTGGAAGAAAGAGGGTGAGATTGAAAGAGAGCTAATTCAACAAAAGTTTCAACATGGATATCTGATTCAAAAATGGGGATATAATAATTTGATTAATTACCTTTTCCATCATTGTACACTTAAATGGAATCTTTCATCAATGCTGACTAAAGGCGAGGCATCTAACCAGAGAATTGCAAATCAGAGGCAACAGTTGAAACAGCAGAAACAGTTGTATTCAGCCTGAGTGTTATGAGATTGCTCAAAATTAATGACCACGTTGCCAAGCAACCGTCCTCCAGTTCCGCCTAGTTGTTATTAATACACAGGCAGTGCAAGCTGGCACACGTTAGATTGGCTAGTTCAATCAATATTCTTAAGCTGGATGAAGAGGCAAGAAAATCTCCACGGAATTCAGAATCAGCAAACCTAACAGAACAAGACGCTATCTAAAGACATTTCCCTTTGTTCTACTAGTGCACAATGACAAGGCAATCATCTGTATTTGACTCTAACACTACGGTGTCTCACAAAGACAGCCTTCAGGATTGTTAGAAGAAATAAAGTTGACTGGCTTTGCAACAGATGGTGCACCAGTCATAGTCAGGAAAATGGCAGGTGTTGCGTAGTTACAAGATAAAGTTCTCCTAAAGCATGAATTCTGTAGCAAACAAGCCTGAAAATGAAAAACTGTGGTACATACATATAATGTTAAAAAAAAAAGAAAAAAAAAGAAGAATGAATACTTTAGACATTCCACTAACTGTAAGCAACTCCGCAACTACATGTCAACTAACTCTCATTAGAGTATTAGTAGACTCACTGTTAGGTTAATGTAGTTTTAAAGTTACTCATAGTAGAATGTCTAAACATTGAAAAGAAAGTTACATTGTACTTACTAAGTACTGAGTAATATTACCTACATGTACTTAGAGTTAGGGTTTGGTTTAGTTGTAATTATAATTTACTGTTACTACTATAGTAAGTACAAGTAGTAACATGAAACTACGTCCGCGTAAAATAAAGTTTTTTCCAAAATGTATACTAAATATGAGGGAATAAATATGAATACATATATAACAAAACTTGTTTCATTTCTAATTATAAGTGTAATTCTAACTCAATAAGTCTAATTCAAATTTCAATTAAACATTGTGTAGGGTGTGGGCGGCTCACTTCAAATTATAACGTCTGCACCAACCATGGTAAAGCCGCAACAAAATTGTTAAAGAATACCATTGAATTTGCATCTTTCAGCTGAAATCAGAAGGAAACAGAAGTACCCAGGGGCAACTCAACAGATTTCCCCTCTTTGAAGTCTCTGTATGATTCTCATGGAAATGATGACATGAACAGGTAAAAAGGAAAAACACACTAAAAAGTGAGTTTCAGAATTGTTTCAGACTTTACACCAAACTATAATTTGCACTCCTCTGCTACTCCTCTTGAGATGTACACAAGGAACTCCAAATAAAGTTTTCAACTCCACTTCGATACATTTGCAGCTGTGAGAGTATGCGCCAGCATCTGGAGATAATATATCATGGTGTCATAAAGCAATAAAAACATTGGCTTTAATTAAGCTGTAATACTATTAAATGATAAGACGTGTCTGAAGGTTACAAAGTTCAATGCTATTGTTATTTATTGGTTGAAACAGATAATGACAGACAAAACTGCTCCAAAACAGATTGTTATAGCTGCAAAGAGCTTATTAACTATTTTCCCGCCAGCGTTTTTTAAAGCGTTGTTTTGATCCGGGGACTCTATACTCATTCAGAAGATAAGTAATAGCGCCGCCAACAAAAAATGTCTGTCAATGGCAGGGAAACATTGTCTCAGGTATTACAGAAAGTTCCGTCAATGGCAGGGACAGAGTTAACAAAGTGTTTATTGCGTGCAATGGTTTAACAACAAAAATAATAATAATTTCGTCACATAAAATTACATTTTTCTTTTTGATGAACAAACATAATCTAGCACAATATATGGGGTCAGTACATCTGGACCACTGAAATGCTTGTATTTAGCTTTTTGTAACCATTCAATTCATAATTTAAAGCATGCAAGCATGTAATGCATAATGTAATGGATACAAATGCATTTCTCCTCAACACAAAACTGTTGATTTGATGTTGATTTGCCTTCTTGCTCCCTGTTTGGACATTAGAGGTAACACGTTTTGTCGCTCCTTATGTGTTTGTCAGTCAAGTTATAAACAGCATTATTTCACATCAAGGGGAGAAATTGCTTCGATCAAGAGTAGAAGACAAGCATGCCCCAGAAGAATGCTTTAAAGACCATTTTCCACACTGAATGCAGCTATCAACCCCACACCACTTAAATGCCAATTTAAATAGTATTACACACCATATTACAATGGTCTTCTGGGAAACTGAGAACAATGAGAACAATGGACATATGAAGAATACAAAGTGACCCCTACTTGATGGAAACAAACACTAAAGCAGTGCTTCCTTTTTGCATTTGTGTGTTTTTATCAAGGCTCAAGTAACCATTTATTCACAGCAAACCAGTTACAGTATATACACACCTTATACACTGAAACACATCACGGCCATGAACGAGTAATCGACATCTTGCAACACAACAGGAGATGCATAGAGTCAAAGTCAAACTTGATGAGCATGCTGGCTCACAGAATGCTCACCGTGAACTTATACATATACTTTTCAAGTGACTCTCAAACATTTTACTAGATGGAAGACAGGCAGACAGAGTGAAGATGTAAGGCCTGTCTCAAATATGTTTTCACTTGTGGTCTCAGAATGTTTGGACGCCGCTGCACATATTTGGCATTGGTTTGTGTGCAGGCATTCACTCTATACATGCATCGTACACTGTATTTACTTTGGAGAATGAGATGCGGAGGAAATTGAGGCTACGGCATCAGATCAGAGTCAACAGAAACTGCCTTTCAAAAGCCATCAAAGGCATGATGCTTGAAATAAAATGCAATTTCATATTACTGAATCTTTTCACTCTGAATCTTTGATATTTAAATATATTGAATTATTTGTGTATGCCGGCAACTCCGAAAAATATATCTAAATTATTCAGTTTTATACATTTCTAATAGTTGAAAAAATAAAGTAGCTTGTATTCAGAAATGGAAAATATAAGCATACAAAGATTTTCATATTGAATTTAGACAGATGAATTGAAATAAGTTCTCAATGTCTCATCGATTGTCCTTTTCAAAATTTAAAGGAAAGAGCAAACAAGCTTGGGTCCAATCTAACTCTCACCTTCCCAAGGCATCCCATAGAGAAGTGCAATTCACACCTTTCAGGTACACAAATCTCAGTTGGACTCCAGTAAAATACATGATATCTTGGAAAGACACCAGATATAAGCATAGTAGAGGAACAGCCAACTGGACCTCTTCCAACTTCTTTTTTTAGTTCTCATGCCAACATCAGTTGCATTTATTAAATTACTACTGATTAGATAACTGTGTGACTTTATCAGGTGTATGTTAAATGATAATATATAGTGTGCAGTATAGCGGGAAAGTTAAAAAAGTTTGAAATTAAATTCAGCTAAAAAAGAAACGTATGTATTCAGTACTTGATTGATTGATTGGTTGATTGATTGGGTTGATTGATTTGTTGATTGATTGATTGATTGATTGATTGATTGATTGATTGATTGATTGATTGATTGATTGATTGATTGATTGATTGATTGATTGATTGATTGATTGATTGATTGATTGATTTTCAGAGTCTAGACAAACAGTTGAAACACTCTTCAAAATATGTCCTTTTTGAATTCTGCAGAAGTCATAAAGCGTAGAAACAGCACCAGGGTGAGTACATGATGACATGATTTTCATTTCTGGCTGAACCATCTCTTTTATTAGATTTGTTTAAACTTACATTTGAAGATTGAATTTCAGATTCAAATTTCTGTTCACTTTGATCTGGTGCCAAAAGAGAGTGTTAGGTGGAGGATGCTTACGTCTGCAGAGCCCAGCCCAAGATGCTGCAGCATCGTTACTCAACCCCCTATTGCTTTCAGAGCCAAATGCTAATGTGTCATTTACCTACCACTAGGAGGGAAGGTTTATCTGGGCCCCAAATAAAGCCATCCGCTTCTTTAAAATCTGTGTGAAGGCATAGCTTCACAATGCTACTTACAGTGTAGATATTAATTCAAACTGACAACATACACACAATGTTGATTGCTGATCTAATGTCTAGCCAACTGTTAAAACCATATATTTTTTAGCTTTTATCAGTTAACATATCATCTTTGCATACTTTTAATTTGAAAATGCAGCTACATGTTAAGATCAACAAACACATAGTCCTTGGGCCAAATTTTAATTAGACAGGAGCAGTGTGCACCCGATGGAAAGCAAATGGTCATGAGCACTGGAACGCAAGCCTGTTGCATTCTACTATGGTATCTTATTACAGAGAACAGTTCAATCACACTCTCTTGGCTACTGGTGGCCAAGAATGAGCTCTGCAGCTGACATCTGAACCTTAACTGATGGAATCAAACCACAGTTTAGCTTTCAGTCCATGTCTAGCAGCTTTAAAGCCTTGCATATGCAAGTGTAATTAAACTGTAATATATATATGGATGCTTTTGTCTGGTGAAATTATAAAATAGATTCAAGTTTTCAAAGGCTGTGACATGATCTTCACCTTCCTGTTTAAATAATACAAAATCAAATGGCAAGCAGTTTTTGTTCTAATTTATGACAAAACTGATTTAATGAAATGTAGTTCAATGAGGGTAGCACTTTAGATATTTTAATAAGTAACTGTGCAACTACATGTCAACTAACTCTCGTTAGTATTAGTAGACTGTCTGCTTAAAGGGTTAGTTCACCCAAATATTAAAATTCTGTCAGTAATTACTCTACTCTAGAAATTTCTAGTCGTTCCAAACCCGTATGACCTTCGTTCATCTTTGAAACACAAATGAAGATATTTTTGATGAAATTCGAGAGCTTTCTGATCCCTCCAAAGACGTAAAGCAACGTAATTGCAACTTTCAAGGCCCAGAAAAGTAGTAAAGACATTGTTAAAATAGTCTATGTGACTACAGTGGTTCAAACGTAATGTTATGAAGCGATGGGAATACTTTTTGTGCACAAAACCCCCCAAAATAATGATTTTATTAAACAATTTCTTATCTTCGGTGTCAGATGTCCTATGCGAATGGTGGTCTTTACTACCTTTCTGGGCCTTGAAAGATGTAATGACGTTGCTCTCTATGGGGGATCAGAAAGCTCTCGTGTTTTTTTTTTTTTTTGTGTTCCGAAGATGAACAAAGGTCAGCTGAGTGGTAGCATGACATGTGTTAGCATCCACATCAAACACCAGCGAGAGAGAGAGAGAGAGAGAGAGAAGAGAGAGAGAGAGAGAGAGAGAGAGAGAGAGAGAGAGAGAGAGAGAGAGAGAGAGAGAGAGAGAGAGAGAGAGAGAGAGAGAGAGAGAGAGAGAGAGAGAGAGAAGAGAGAGAGAGAGAGGAGAGAGAGAGAGAGAGAGAGAGAGTTAAGTTTACTCTACATAATAGGAAGTCAGATCATAATTAAGATCCGTTCAGCTGCAGAGCTGTAATTCATAGGGCTGTGTTAAGCATTGCCGTGAGGTGCAAAATAGTGAGAATATTGTGATTTCAAGATTGAGAGCAGAATTGAGGGAGGTGATAAAAAGTTTCACCCTTCTGCTAAAAGCATAACTGTCAGAGAGCGGCTGTTTAAGGAGGCAAAGCACAACAGCCCCTTCATTGTCTTGTGTGTTTTATCAGACATAATCACTGATTTCATAAGAGCGAGTCTTCCAGTGCATGATTTGAAGTCCTGCGATGAAAAGATGATTTTAAAAAGGGTATTTAGGTGTAATTATACCTTAGCTCTGACTTGATGAGTGTGAGTGGGTAAGGGACAACTGTGCAGAGTGTGTGTGGGTTTGTAAGACAGATTGCACCATGAATGCTTCCCACCATCACCTCTCGGCTACATCTGAAATCACTACATGATGGGCAAATGTCAATCGCTACATATGCTGATTTAAACATTACAGACTTACAGACAGACTTTTTTTTTTTTTTTTTTTTTTTCAGGATTTTTTTTTTTTCTTTGACAGGTGTCCTACTGGTTCTCTTACGAGAGTATCTCTCGTACTGCGTAATATCTTACGCTATGGGGAAACACTCTTTCCTCGAGATATTGAAGCCAAAAATTATCCTTAATTTTTTTAATCATGCAAAACGCTTTTGCAGCAGCAAGCAGACAAGGGCGAAACAGCTCGCGCGCCCATTGGCTGCCTCGCTGGAAAAGCTGCAGCCTATCGAGTGAAGGCACTGCGTGACGTAATGACGAATGAAGACGCTTCGCGCTCATTTCGTCATGTCCCGCCAGTATAGGCGTGGTCTCGCCCTATAAATACCCCTCGATAGCTGTATTTCTCTGATTTTTTCATTCTTCACGCGAAGCTCACGCATCGCGGGATCCAGAGTGAGAAGCCGCGCCGTTGACTTGTAGCCTTCTCAGCGGGACGTGCCATCTACTGAAGTCGCTGGCCCAGCCGCCTTCAACTGCCGTACCTGCTGCGCTTTCCGGCGTACTATATCCTTTACTCTGTCACTGTGTGTGTGTGTGTTTGCTTACGTGACGCAACACCCATTATATGTTCTAAAAGAGCTGCGTCTTTTTAAAGATGCCTTTCTGTGGCTCGTGCCGCTCTCAACTCAGCGATGAGGACCGTCACGTCATCTGTGTGTCCTGCCTGGGTCATGAGCACGCGGCTATCGCGCTCACGGATGGTGGATGCCCGCACTGCGAACTTCTGCCTATGGCGACTCTGCGGACTCGCCTGGCGTCGTTCTCTGAACCCGCGTCCCAGCCTTCTGTGCCGCGCCGTAAGAAGCGTCGCGCCCAGCGCGCTCCCGAGCCTTCTCCAGCCCGCCAAAGCTCGCCGGTTCGCCCGCCTGCTTCGCCGGCTTCACCTGAGTCGCTCCCGGACGGACAGCGCCCGCCGTCTGCCGCCGCTTCCGCTCCCGAGCTGGACGAGCCTGCCGAGGTATGCTCTCTTGTGGCTTCCGATAGCGAGGATTGGGCGAGCTCTGTGGACCTCCCCCCCGCTGACGTGTCTAGCCAACCCTCTGGGAGGAGACCCGGCATTGAGGCTGAGCTGATGCGTCTGCTCACCCAGGCCGTAGAAAGCATCGGCCTCGAGTGGGAGGCGCCCGCCTTGCCGCCGCGCAACAGACTCGACGGGCGCTTTCTCAAGAAAGACGAAGCCCCGTCTAAGTCCAGGGCCGCCCCCTTCCTCCCTGAGCTCCACGACGAAGTAGCCAAGTCATGGACCGCCCCGTTCTCCGCCAGACTGCGCACTTCCACTTCTGCGGCCTTTTCTTCTGTCACCGGCGCGGGAGATAAAGGATATCTCTCCATTCCTCCTGTCGAGGCGGCGGTCGCGTCGCATCTCTGCCCGCCCTCTGCGGGACGGCGCGCGCAGACGACGCTCCCCTCTAAAGCCTGCCGGGTGACTTCATCGCTGCACGGGCGTGCTTACACAGCCGCTGGACAGGCGGTCTCAGCGCTGCATACGATGGCGATCTTGCAGATCTACCAGGCCGACCTTCTCCTTAAACTGGACGAGGAAGGCCCGGGTGCGATCAATGTGGCGGATTTACGAGGCGCTACGGACCTTGCTCTACGCGCCGCTAAAGCCGCTGCTCAGGCCATGGGGCGGAATATGGCCTCTCTCGCCGTTGCTGAGAGACATCTGTGGTTGACGCTGTCTGAGATGACGGAAGCTGAGCGCTCTGTATTCCTCGACGCGCCCATTTCCCCTGCGGGCCTCTTCGGATCTGCCGTCAAGGATTTCGCGGACAGATTCTCGGAGGAGCAGAAGACTTCGCAGGCCATGAAGCACTTCCTTCCGAAGCGCTCGAGCTCCGCTGCAGGTCGCTCTAAGCAGCCGTCTGCTCGCAGCTCGCAGCCCCGGCCTGCATCGCCCGCAGCCGCCGCTACACAGCGCCGCCAGGCCCGGGATCAGAGACCGCGCTCTCGCTCTGCTGGACGCCGCCCCGCTCAGCGCGGGCCTCGGCCGAAGATTGAGCTCAAGCCCGAGGCCTCGAAGCTTTCCTAGCCACTCTAAGAAAGCGACGGTGTTCGGATCCCGCTGCGGCCGGCTCCCCACCGAAAAGATTCGCTCGTTCAGTTCCTTGCGATGTGACTGGGCCAGTGTATTTAGCAGTGAAGCAGCCGGTGTCTCAGCCCGCTTGCCTGCACAAAAAAGCCGTTTTCATGGCTACCCAGATAAATCCAATAAAGAGTGTATTTTCTGGTATGCCGGCCACGGCCGATGGTGTTATGAGTGTTGTAAGAATGCCCACGCCCCAGTGCCCATTCCCACACCCAGACACAGCCCGCCACGGTGCGAGGCGAGCACACATAAATCTGACTCAGGTCGATTGTGCAAACAATGTAGCGATTGCGCCCATACAATGCCCGCTCACGCTGCATGCCCCGTGTCCCTTGGTTTCTGTAAAAACGAAACCAACACACAATCTGTCGGCTCCGGCCGAAAGCGTGCACAGTGCTGTAGATGTGCCCGTAGGTTTGCGCCCACATCCTCCCGCAAGCACGCCGAATCCCACGGGATTCGCCCCGCTCACTCTCGCTGTGCGTCCCGCCATAGAGATTATGAGCGCGGCCAGACTGCCCGCTGTGCCCAGCGCGCCCCCCGCCTCGAACGCTGTAAACACGGCGTCGTGTTCCCAGGGTACCGGGGCTCTCGAGCCGTTGCCAGGTCACGGCCAGAGCCCGGTATGCATCCTACCCCTAGCTGCTCGCGCAGAAGCGTGGTCGAAGCTACCCGGGGTATCAGACTGGGTGCTGAACACTATAAAGAGAGGCTACTCGCTACAATTCGCACGACGTCCACGCCGTTGTACGGCGCCCGTCGAGACTTCGGTGAAAAACGAAGTATCTCATCTACTTCGAGCCGAGATAGCGAAACTACTGAGCAAAGGGGCCATAGAGCCCCTTTCTCAGGCTCAGAGCGAATTGGCTTATACAGCAGATATTTTTCTGGTACCGAAAAAAGATGGGGGCTTCAGACCCATTCTAGATCTGAGACAGCTGAAAAAAGCGCTTGTGAAGCGCCAGTTCAGGATGCTTACGACCAGGAAAATCCTCGCGCAAGTGCGCCAAGGGGACTGGTTTATGTCGATAGATCTGAAAGACGCGTATTTCCAAATACAAATAGCGTCCCATCACAGGCGATTCTTGAGATTCGCGTTCGAGGGCCAGGCTTATCAATACACAGTCCTGCCGTTCGGCCTGTCTTTGGCACCCCGTGCATTTACGAAGTGCATGGACGCGGCTCTCGCGCCCCTGAGACTTCAGGGCATGCGAGTTATGAACTACTTGGACGATTGGCTGATTCTAGCTCGATCACGGTCAGAGCTCATAGAACACAGGGCCACAATGCTCGAGCATCTCGAGACACTGGGCCTGACGGTCAACTGGGAAAAGAGCCTGCTGTGTCCCAGCCAGAGAATTTCTTTCCTGGGAACAGTGTTAGACTCGCTTTCCATGACGGCACGCCTGTCACCGGAGCGCGTACTAAGTATTCAGCGCGTCGCGGAATCCTTCCGCCACGGCTCCATAGTCCCGCTCAGACGGTTTCAGAAATTGCTGGGCCTGATGGCCTCAGCATCCCATGCACTCCAGCTGGGCCTGCTTCGCATGCGCCCACTGCAGTGGTGGCTGAAAGCACGGGTCCCGCCCCGGGCATGGTCCACGGGCCGGTGTCGCCTCAGGGTCGACCAAAGGTGCGTTTCGGCTCTGGAACCCTGGAAAGTAACCAGCTGGTATCAGTCTGGTGTGAGTCTGGGGACCGCCTCAAGGGTGTAAGTGGTGTCTACGGACGCCTCCACCACGGGGTGGGGAGCGCTGCTCGAGGGCAGACCGTTGGCTGGCCTATGGTCAGAGCGGGAGAAGCTCCTTCACATAAAACTGCTTGGAATTGATAGCAGTCGACAAAGCGCTGCGGCGCTTCTGTCCCCTGGTGAGGGGCCACCACGTCTTGGTCCGGTCGGACAACAAGTCAGTGGTGGCGTACATAAATCGCCAGGGCGGCCTCAGGTCCGCACGCCTTTGCAGGCTGACGGAACCCCTCTTGGTCTGGGCCCAGCGCAACCTCCTTTCTTTGAAAGCGGCGCACGTGCCTGGGCACCTGAATACGGGTCCAGACATGCTGTCCAGAGACAACGTCCTGACAGGAGAATGGTCGCTGCACCCGCAGACGGTCCAGCTACTGTGGGAAACGTTTGGCAGAGCGCAGGTGGACCTGTTCGCGTCCCGCGAGAACGCTCACTGCCCAGTATTCTTCTCAAAGCGCAGGGACGCGCTGGCCCATACTTGGCCCAGCGGTCCCCTGTACGCTTTTCCCCCGGTCTCGCTCCTGCCACAGGTGTTGGAGCGGATCAGGGAAAATGGATGCCCAGTGCTGCTTGTGGCTCCGCTCTGGACGAACCAGGCTTGGTTTCCGGTCCTGATGCGGATGACCAGCACTGCCCCGTGGCCTGTACCGTTGAGGAGAGATCTCCTCTCTCAGGCAGAGGGCTCGATTTGGCATCCTCACCCGGAACTGTGGTCCCTGCACGCATGGGCCATCAACGGGTACCCGCTAGCCTCCCAGAAGGAGTGCTAAACACGATCGCACAGGCTAGAGCTCCGTCTACCAGACGGCTCTATGCCTCGAAATGGTCGGTGTTCTCTACTTGGTGTCGAGCCCGTGGCTTTTCACCCGTGGACTGCGGGGTTGAGGAAGTGCTTGCCTTCCTTCAGGAGCTGATGGATAAGGGAAGAACCCCATCCACGCTCAAAGTGTACGTGGCGGCCATAGCAACGTTTGCCAAACCGGTGTCTGGCCAGTCACTGGGGAAAACGACTTAGTCGTGCGTTTCCTACGAGGGGCTCGGAGATTAAATCCTCCCAGGCCCCCTTCAGTCCCGGCTTGGGACCTTTCCACGGTCTTGGAGGCCATGAAAGGCGCCCGTTCGAGCCGATCCAGCTGTCGGATATGAGGCACCTGTCCCTTAAGACGGTGTTTCTATTGGCTCTCGCTTCAGTGAAGCGTGTAGGGGACTTGCAGGCGCTTTCTGTAAGCGCGTCATGTCTGGAGTTTGGGCCTAACGACTCAAAGGTCGTACTCTAACCGAGGCACGGCTACGTGCCGAAATCCCTCAATACACCGTTTAGGGCCCAGGTGATTTCCCTGTCAGCCCTTCCGGTTCTAGATGAGGAGAGGGACGCGAGTCTCCTTTGCCCTGTCAGGGCGTTAAGGGCTTATGTGTCCCGCTCGGCTGGGTTCAGGCAGACCGAGCAGCTTTTCGTTTTGTTTGGCGGCCGTTCTAAGGGACTCGCCGCCTCAAAACAGAGCCTATCCAGATGGATAGTGGATGCCATAGCGCTGGCTTACACTTCCAAGGGCCTACGGTGCCCATTGGGTGTCAAAGCGCACTCCACAAGAGGCGTGGCCTCGTCGTGGGCATGGTATAGCGGGGTCTCCCTGCAGGATATCTGTACGGCTGCGGGCTGGGCCTCGCCGTCGACATTTATCAAGTACTATAACCTGGAGGTGCCCGCCCTACAAGCTAAGCTTTTGGCGGTCTGAACTTCGGGCTTATTGGCCGCCAATGCGGCTATGTTTGCCCTTACGGGTCAGTGTCCCTACGGGACTTTATAAAGGAGTGATGCTTTTAGCCTCTCCTCCTCTACTCTATGTGAGTTATGGTGATTATGCACTAGATGTGCCCCGGGCTTTGCCCCGGGACTCTGGTGTTGGATCCCTGTCCGCACGGCGTTTTGTATGGGGTCCCCATAGCGTAAGATATTACGCAGTACGAGAGATACTCTCGTAAGAGAACGTACTCGGTTACTAACGTAACCTCGGTTCTCTCTAGAGAGGGAACGAGTACTGCGTATCTTGCCGTGCTTGAACTATGCTCTGGTTCGCTTCGGTGTACAAAATCAGAGAAATACAGCTATCGAGGGGTATTTACAGGGCGAGACCACGCCTATACTGGCGGGACATGACGAAATGAGCGCGAAGCGTCTTCATTCGTCATTACGTCACGCAGTGCCTTCACTCGATAGGCTGCAGCTTTTCCAGCGAGGCAGCCAATGGGCGCGCAAGCTGTTTCGCCCTTGTCTGCTTGCTGCTGCAAAAGCGTTTTGCATGATTAAAAAAATTAAGGATAATTTTTGGCTTCAATATCTCGAGGAAAGAGTGTTTCCCCATAGCGTAAGATATTACGCAGTACTCGTTCCCTCTCTAGAGAGAACCGAGGTTACGTTAGTAACCGAGTACGTTGTACACAACAAAAGTCTGGGGTGGAATTATTATTTTTTTTTTCAACAAGGATACATTGAATTGATCATAAGTGACAGTACATATATTTATAATGGGATTTTTTTTTCAAATACATGCTGTTGTTGATCTTTCTAGTATAAATATCAAAAAGCACAACTGTCACTGAGGATCATGATATACTGAAGACTGCAGAAATAAATTCAAATTTTATTAAAAATGTATTTAAAATTTAATTATATTTCAAAATTGTACTGTATTTTTACTTTTACTGTATTTTAGATCAAATAAATGCAGCTATAGTGAGCAGACTTTTGAATGGTAATGTATAATGAAGATGGGACAGAAAAATATAATAACGCAAAAGAAAAGGATTATTATTGCATACTGAGATTTTTATAGAATAGTAACTTGCAAATATTTGCAAACTAATTACAGTATGTTGTTCTTTGTATATAAAGGAAAAATAAAGTTAATCTTGGCTTGTTTGATTTGCGATTCAGCATCTGTCCAGCAAACAATGTTTACTAGACTACACCTAAACCAGAAATAGATTACCGCTTCTGTAATACATCAAATCAACAATAGCATCAATCTGCTTTGACTGTACAACAAAAATACAAGAGGACAGCGTACCTGGAAAATACATTTACAACTGTCCTTTTGAGCTAAAGTCTCCTGAGCATCGAGGAGTTTGCAAAACAAATTAAATGTGACTGGTTGATGGATGTGTTCATTTTTGATGGTCCCCTGAAAAGACAGGACACTTACCGGGGATCATAATGTGGTGTAATGCAGACGTTTAAAAATAGACATGGCTTGATGCATGGAGGCGGGGAGGGGCCGCGCTACGAAATCCGAGGCCGGAGAAAAGGAGGAGGAGAAGGAAGAGTTATTAGGCCAACACAAAACTGATTGTCTATTCCTGCTGCAGAGCGGAGCACATAGCAGCCATGCAGTCTGAGGAAGCATGAACTGAATGGCAAGTGGGTGTTTAGGAAAGCGCGAGAGAGAGAGAGAGAGAGAGAGAGAGAGAGAGAGAGAGAGAGAGAGAGAGAGAGAGAGAGAGAGAGGAGGAGAGAGAGAGAGAGAGAGAGAGAGAGAGAGAGAGAGAGAGAGAGAGAGAGAGAGAGAGAGAGAGAGAGAGAGAGAGAGAGAGGGAGGGAGGTCAATGAGAATGAGTGTATGGGGAAACAAAGACCTACACTAATGAATGAGAAAGGTTAAGAGGGATGAGAAATAAGTAGTCTGGGAATGCTGCTCTGTTTGGAGATTGTGGTGGAAGCCCGAAAATAACTATTTGTCAGAAACAACGGGAGACTATTTTTGGCACACAGGGCTTGGTGAACCAGGTCAGTGACACAAGCAACACATTGAGAGAAACAAGGCAACAATTTTCTCTCTGCCTTTAATATACTCCAGCAGACACACAATTCCCATATTATCTGTCCTACTGTGCGGGATTAGGATTAGCGAGTCCCGCATCATATGTTGAACAGTATGTCAAAGATGGCTGGATTACCCTCTTTTCCAGTGTATTTTCAAAGCATGCAATTTGTGATATTTTATTGGATTATATCCTTACAATATCTGATGATATTCAAGAGATTTGGTTTGCAATGATTTTCTGATAGGTTTGTTTTTGAAGGCTTTATATGTATGTTTGGGTAAAATTTTTTTTTTTTTTTAAGTGAATATTACAAACAAAAATTACACATTAAATTGAGCAAAAGTGGCAGATGTTTATAATGTTATCAAATATTTAGATCTAGATTAGATTAATCTTTTGAACAGCAGTTTGTGTATATATTTATCTTATTGGAGAAAAATTTGCACACTACACAGTATGAAGTATAATTTATTATTTACATTTGTCTATTAATTCAAAAGATTAGTGCTTAACAACAAATGTAAATTGTTCAATAATCGAACACAACTAGACAGGTCATTGTTAAAGGTTCACAGTTCACCGCCCCACAAAAAAAGAAAAGTCTTTCATTATTTACTCACCTCATGTCATCCCAGATGTATATGACTTTAGAAAAATAATCCATCTTTTTTTAAATGGTGAACTTTTTTCAGCTCGAAACACGCTTGCGTCACACAGCCTGCTGCCATTTAAGCCAAATGTGAACTCATGAACCTACGTATTACTGTACCATTGATTGGAAACAATATTTTTTTTTTCTACACGGATCTATTCAGAAGACATTTTCAGAAAAAATCTTTGTGTTCTTCTGAAGACAGAAAGTAATATACATCTGTAATGGCATGGCGGGTGAGTAAATGATGAGAGAATTCCATTAATTATGTACATCACCACCAACAACAATACTACTTTTTTGTACTTGGTAGAATTTGAGATTCAGCGTTCATCTCTATCTGTCCACTGCTCTTTCTGTCTTACACACATTCTTATGCCCATTCACAACACTCATAACTCCTCTAGCTCCACTACCCTCACATTTGCATGTCTCTCATGTCTGGCGGATCCAACACTCCGATACCGTACGCAACCTTGCATTTAAACGAACACAAACTCGGCCCGACTCCGACGCCAGGACTCAAGGGGAGCCGCTGCATCCCTTTAAGGAACTGCTCTTAATACACGGACATAATCCCATTTCATCAGTTCATTGTCCCCTGACGCTTCCTCTCTCATTTCATTTTTCCTTCTGAGTTATGGATCAGGGTGATGGAGTGGGAACGATGCGGCTCAGAGGAGGAATTTCCACTCGAGCCCCTGAGGCTTGCAGGAAATATCAATTCCCACCACTGCATCAGACAAATCAGACAGGCTTCTTCTATTAGTTTACAGCTTGCGGCTCACCTTTTTTCTCCTCTCACTAACTTCATTTCTCCTCTCCTTCTTTTTCTTCTCTTCCACAAACAACTGTAGGAAATGCACATTGCATACAGACTGCGCTACTTCACAGTATTTGGAGGGGTAACTGACTAATAGTAGTGAGCTACTAACTTAACTACATCAGTCAGCAGCTTCACTGTAGTTCTTCAAACCTACTTAAAATCACACATAAATACTGCTTTGAAAAAAAAAAAAAAAACAGAAAAATATAAAAAGTACAATAACTGTGTAATAACTAGGTACTAACCCTGAACCTACCCTTACACCTAACCTTAACCCATGTAGTTGCCTTATATTGTTCAGTACTTAGGTAAGAATGCTGTAAGTAGACTTACTGTAAAAGAAAATGTGCAAAAAAGTAATAAAATATTTCAATGTTTTGGGTCAGTAAGACTTTGTTTTGTTTAAATCCATACTTTTATTCAACAAGGATTTATTAAATTGATCAAAAGAGACAGTAAAGACATTTAACATTTTACAAAAGAATTATATTTCACATAAATGAAGTACTTCTAAAACCTCTATTCATTAAAAAAACCTTGAAAAATATGTAAAATCTTACCGACCCCAGCTACATTTTGGAGGGTAGTTTATATAGTGTATGTATAAATTAAATATTCCATATAATTCCACACAAATCTTGTTTAAAAGGATCTCCCACTATGCACTCATTTCATTCATTATTAGTATTAATTATTACAATTAAATTTATTAGCATCATTATATTAGATTGATAATCCAAAACTGTACATGCAGCTACGGTAAATGAAATGTTCTTACATTTATTTTGCGGCACTGGTGAAATTAAAATTTTAATTTACAAGTATAACATTAGATTTAAAGTCGTCGATTATCCCGCCAAAACAAAATGTTGTTTGTTTATTTTTCACCCCCATTTTGGGACTGACTAGGATTAGAGATTGTATTGGCATCGTATTTGGCCCTGTCATTGTAACAGCATTCAATAAAAACTGCTTACAGACAGAGGTACACAAAACAAACAATGTATTTACTGTTATTTTACTAGTGTCTCTCGCTGGCAAGCGAAGGTGCGAGCGCCATTACACTGCAGCTGTGGTAAGTTCATGCTCGTGTCTTATGAACCTGTGTCAGCACAACGGTGTAAATCACACTTGCTTTAGTGATAGATGACACCCACTAAGACGCCAGACAGGACCGGCTTGCAGTCTGTAATGGAGCACAACACTCAGCTCAAACTCAAACTACAGAAAAGAGGGAGGTTGAAAGAGGATTGCTGCGTAAACAGAACATTATTCTGATTTCCAAAAACCCAATGAACAATGCTACCCCTGAATGCCAGCCTTTAACACAATCTTAGGGTTACGTCTGGTTCTTGGACAACAGTCTTTGGTCTTGATTCAACTCTAGTGGTGAAACATCTTTGGATAAATATGGAACATTCAGCCTTACTAACATTAAATATCAGCCAACAAATATTTTACAGAACACAGAGGTGTTTCATTTTCACAGACAAATTAACACATGATTTCTAAAACGTTGGTTTGAATGAAAACACAATTATTTGTGGGAAAGATTCAAACACGAAAACCTTAGATGTTCCAAGCAGGGATAACAGAGCAATTTGGAAAGAAAGAAGGAAGAAAGAAAGGGAATCAAAGCAAATAATCACCTAAGCAAACAAAGAGTCGTGATTTGTCTGCTCCTGAAAACTCTTGCGCACAGCTGAGACTTTTGACACTGTACATCCTTGTTGTAATGCAGGCAACGTGGTTCTGTTTTGTTCAGTACAAAACCTTGAAAATGACCATTCTTTGCTTTAGACATCTCTGAATGAACACTAGTCCTTGTACCTCAAAAAAGTTTTGCAGACTAACAAAAAATAAATTTGTATATGAATCTTTCATAGTTCATCTATATGGGGGTGAAAGTTTCTGAAGAGCTGAATATTACAGTCGAGTTGTCCCGGGAGACTCTGAAAATGGGAATTAGACATTGCAAGCACATTCCATTCATTACGCTCAAAATGATGTGCACTCGCCAGTCTGAGAAGACTTTTATTCAAGAAGAAATGGAAAGATTGTTTGAAAGTTTTTTGTAGATGAAACATTTTTGGCTTTTTTCTTTTTAATGTTGTCTGAAAACAGACAACTAAATAATGAATTATTAAATAGTTAATTAATGTCCAATTAATTCTACAGTTGTTTGTCCACAACATCAGAGGCAAAATATAATGCTAACGGTCATCAGAACCATTGTGAGGCTGGATGACATCATGCATTTGTAGCATTTAAGCATCTATACTAACATGTTACACTACTGAACATACAGTATGTAAACAGCAAGCACTGCGTAGAAGAATCAGCACTGCACAAAAAACATGAACAAAAATATAACACTGAACTCACAAAAAAAAAAGGAAAAAGAAACCTTGAAAATACAGTGAAATTGCACTGTAGTCTATCGATCAACCCAATCTTTTCCAGAGCAGGCTTTTACCATATAATGGAGTTAACTTCTGACCTTTTCTTTCATTGTCTGAAAAAAAGACAGCGAAAGGCAGTTTTCTATTCAGTGTGGATGACCAAATCCACTGAACAAAAGTTACTCCAAAAAGGTTAAAGAAAATTTAATTTCCACCACAGTATATTATCAAATAAATAAAATATAAAACATGATGAAAATGATATTGTGGTGGAAAAACTGAAGACACACACACACACACACACATACCACACACACACACACACACACACACACACACACACACACACACACACACACACACACACACACACACACACACACACACACACACACACACACACACACACACACACACACACACACACACACACACACACACACAAGTTGGGTTTTTCATGTTTTAATAGACATAATGAATGTCATACTGTAGGCTACATAACTGTATATTATATCCACTAAACTTAAACCTTCCCATCACAGAAAACTTTCAGCATTTTACATTTTCAAAAAAAATATATAACTTAATATGATTTATAAGATGTTTTCCTCATGGGGACCAAAATAATGTAATTTTTCATTTCGGGGGAAAACATTTTTTAGAATTATTTTTCTCGATATATATAAAGTATGAATACAATTTAAAATAAATGCTTTCTAATATAATTAATTTTAAAATTAAATGTATTCATTTGATGACAAAGCTGTATTTTAGCAGACATAATTCCATTCTTTAATGAACAGAAAGTTAATAATGAACAGAAAATTCAAAGCGTTTATTTTAAATATATATATATATATATTTTTAAAATAAACGTATAAATGTATAATGTTACATAAATGTATAATGTTACAAATATATTTGTAACATTATACATTTCTTTACTGGCTCATTTAACTAATTTAATGCATTTCTGCTGAATAAAAGTATTTAAGGCCAACATAGCCAACGTTCTCATCAGCGCAGTCTCATCCCAATAAGTCATATACTGACGTCTTGGGACGTCTTTTGACCATACGTCAATATCCGCCTTTTTAGGGTACCCTTAAACGTCGGTTAGCTGACGTTATCGGATCCTAACTCTACCCCAGACCTAAACCTACCCCTAAACCTACCCCGTCACCTACTGACGTTAAAGGTAAAGCGTCAGTTTGTATGACGTCCCAGGATCGTCATTTACCGACGTTTAGGGGTACCCTAAAAAGGCGGATATTGACGTATGGTCAAAAGACGTCCCAAGACGTCAATATATGACTTCTTGGGATGAGACTGTGTTATTCTCATAGTTAAAGCAGGACCCGATCTCACCATTACACTCCTGCTACAATGAAGTTTTGCAGACACCGGATATGCAAAACAGGCCAAATACTGCAGGCCAGAGGACTAGGCTGAGCTGGAGAGAGAGTCAGTGCCCACACAGGATCCAAACATGTCTTCATGGAGACGCACGAGCACCGGGATCATTTGTGTGCCAATGCAGCAGCTGGTGGAGAGTCTCACAGCAGTCACAACTGCCATGTGTGGACAGCCTCAGAAAGACCAGCGGCCCCCGGGGTGTCCACTTTTTGGACCCTTAACAACTACTAATAGGTGATTGGCTTGAAAATGCACAGCTCATCACATGCTGCCATCTGAACTGAGCACAAACATGAGAGAAATTGCAAGTCTGGAAAGTTTTGAAATGACGGAAGGAAGTGACGGTATAAAGGTAGTCCGGTAGAGATTTTGCTATACTGTTTATACTGCGGTATATCTGTGACACAACATAAGTCCCAACTAATAATAAGTCGCACCAGATCAAAATTGCATTGGTGAGAGGGGGAAAAGATGCACATTTATTATTACATTAAGAAATCATATAAAATACTGTTAAAGGGGTGGTATAATGCCCCTTTTTACAATATGTAAAATAAGTCTTTGTTGTCCCAGAGTGTGTATGTGAAGTTTTAGCAGAACTTTGCTTTGAACTTTGAGCGTTGTAATTTTGCAGATTTTGTTTCTGCTCAGACAGCAATATTAACTAAAGTTAGAAAAGTGAAATCATAATCAACCACCCGTTTAAATAAAATTAAACATTTACAAACAATATAAGCATGTATTTTAGTTACCTGTCCAACACAACCAGTGTAATTAATTAATAATAATAATTATTATTAATTAATAATTACACAGCAATTCGCTTCGGAATAGAAGTCACATTATATTTCAGATGATAACAACGAAAATTTGTTTCTGCACAATATGGTAGTTATAAATCCCACGTCTCCATCAAGATTAAATAGTTTTGCTAAGTGGAGCTCAAGGTAGAGGCCTTGACAAGAACTTCAAGAGTCTTCTATCTCTCATTGAGAAGCAGACTCAAAAGGACTGAGTCATGCCGCCGTCAAAAAGCAGAGCAATAATTGACTTTGATTTCCCTGTAAGAGAAAGCTGAGCGTCTAATTACAATTTCTAAAAAGACAGGAAGAACGTAAATATTCATTAAAATGCTCTTCTTGTCACCATCTGAGAGAGGAGGAGAAAGGTTTTCTCTCTGAGTGTGTATGTTTCAAAGCACTGCAGTAAGAGGAATCCAGACCATTT